>JARQOD010000002.1:643242431-643311732 GCA_033576555.1 Oophaga sylvatica | reverse complement strand
GGTTGGTGATTTGGGACCTCTGAACCTTTTGTACCCCCAAAGGTGGGGATTAGTTAGGACCCAGTTTAGGGTCAGGTTAGACCCCGGTCCACCTCTTTCCTTTGTTTCAGCTCATCAAGTCCTCAGATTAACCCTGAGTTCAGCAGATATCGTGTCAGGTAAATTATTCTATATTACATGTGATGTTGCTATACTTGTTGTTGTATAGAGTGTTGTTCCTGTATTAATAGTTTACTGACATTGTATACATATCATTAGACAGCGTGACATCTAGTGGGGAGCAGTATCCTGTGGTAGGTTCTCCGCAGGTGGGAGTGTTCTTCTGTTTACCCTTTATCTGTTTACACCTCAGGTTACCTGGTTTTTTTAGCACAAGTTTCATCATTTCCCATTCTCAAAGAAAACTTTTTTTCCCCATTTATCAGTGTGTGATATGTTCTAATAGGGAGGGTTTGAAAGCATCTAAGCTTCCTGTAGTGACCCCAAAACTTATCTTTAACCCCTGTGTCGGTATTTCTCCCAAAGATGTTAAATAGTTCTATTTCTGGGTACCCATGCCCCCCCTTTTAAAAAGGGATAGATACAGTCTTGGAATTATCTGCCTTGTTAGATTTCCCTGCCACATGGAAATCAGTCCAACCCACTAACCGGTATTCCTACCGTAGTTTTCCCAAAGTTTTTATAGTAGCATTGTTGCTTAATGTGTCTGCACATTTAAACCCAAGAGTTAATTTCTTCCCACGAGACTGGACTGCAAGAAATGGTAGACTGGTGGATGTCCCCGGCGCATGTGTACAAACCCAACAGTTTGCAACATTTTGGTTTTGTTTTTTTCAGTCCATCCACTAAAGCTAATGGTGTTCAAATGAATCTGTTTCATCTCCATCTACTCGGCTAAGTCTGTTCAAGCATCCGTTACTGCAAGGATGCAAGCAAATGTCATTAGTAGCATCATTCCTCTTCTGGAGGCTCTCCAAGATCTTCTTACAATGCGATGCGTGGATCCAAGTTTCCTTGCCTTGTAGCTTGACTGCGGTACTTGTCGTCAGTAGAACTTGAAAAGGTCCATCAAATCTCGGATCCAGACTCTTTCTCACGTGTCTTTTAATGACTACCCAGTCTCCGGGCTGCAGGCTGTGACTCCCAGGATCCTGGTTCGGATCTGGAAGAGAACTGAAGACATTATCATGTACTTTTTTGAGTCTTTTATGCAAATCCCTTACATATGAGCTTAATACATGGTTACTCATTTCCAGTGCTTGGGGAAAGAAACATCCTAAGCTAGGCACTTTGCCAAATAGTACTTCATACGGAGAAAGTCCAGTTTTTCTATTTGGAGTGTACCTTACTGAGTATAGGGCTAATGGTAAACATTCAGGCCAAGATTTCCGTTTCAGCCATGGCCTTTTGGATTTTTAACTTCAATGTCCCATTTAGTCTTTCTACTTTCCCACTGCTTTGTGGATGATATGGGGTATGAAAAGCTTGTTGAATTCCCAGAGCTGTCAAGACTTCATTCATTATTTCACCTGTGAAATGTGTACCTCTGTCACTTTCGATCACCTCTGGTACTCCATACCTGCACACCACCTCCGCAAGCAGCTTCTTTGCGGTTGCCGCAGCCGTAGCCTTGGCAATCGGGAAAGCCTCCGGCCAACCTGAGAATAAATCAATACAGACCAACACGTACTCCCATGATCCTGATTTTGGCAGCTGAATATAATCAATCTGCAGTCTCTGGAAAGGATAGAGGGGCCGAGGGGTGTGTTTGGGTGGTGTCTTGACTACCCTTCCCTGATTATGTGTAGCACATACCATACATCCCTGGATCAAACCTTCTATACAGGTGGAAAAACCTGGTGCCACCCAATGCTTCTGCATCACGCTCATTACAGCAGTTTTGGACTGGTGGGTTGACCCATGTAACATCTGGGCGACCGCAGGGTACAACGCCCTTGGAAGGCATCGACGCATCCCTCTTCCCCATTTGCTTCATTCAGACATGCACCTTCTTTTTGCCACTTTTCTACTTCCTCATGGCGCACCTGAGCCTGCATCTGGGATAAGGCATCCTCCGACACAAAGGGATTTTTGGGAGCGCTTACCTGGTGCATCGTTACCCCTTGGAGTGGTCTACTGGCTGCTGTTTTTGCTGCTGCATCGGCCATTGCGTTTCCTTTACTCACCTGATCAGTGCGTCTGGTATGTGCTTTAACTTTTATGACAGCTACCTCTTTTGGTAATTGTAATGCATCAATTAACTGCTGGACTGCGTCAGCATTTTTAATGGGATGTCCTGCTGCCGTCAGGAATCCTCTAGATTTCCAAATTGGACCAAAATCATAAGCTATACCGAATGCGTATCTAGAATCTGTGTAGATGTTAACAATTCTACCTTCAGCTATCTCACAGGCCTCGGTCAGAGCCTTAAGTTCAGCCTCCTGGGCCGACTGATGTGGGAGCATTGGTTCTGCTTTGATCACTGCATTCAGGGAGACGATGGCATACCCGGTGTGGAAGGTACCTGAGTCATCTTGGTGGCGAGATCCATCTACAAAAAATTCAAAATCAGCATTAAGTCTCTCAGTTTCAAACACTGTGGGTAGACCTGCTGTTTCTTGTGCCATAAGCTGAACACAGTCATGAGGAATCTCCTCTCTTGGATCTTCTTTGTACAATACCGTACCTGACCCCTCCTTTAGATCCGAGAGAGGTAACAACGTGGCAGGATTAAGTGTGGTACATCTCTGCAAAGAAACATTTGGAGGCATTAAAAGTGCACATTGCAATCGAAGGTGACGTGCAGCTGAAAGGTGTGCCGGTTGCACCTGGTTCAGTATGGTATATACATCATGAGGTGTAAGTACTGTCAGTGAATGATCAAGAACGATATCTGACGATTTGTGAAGCAATAGTCCTACAGCATGTACTGCCCGTACACAGGACGGGGCACCTCTAGCCACTGCATCTAGTCTTCCACTGAAATAGGCTACAGGCCTTTGATTTTCACCATGTAACTGAGTCAATACCCCTGCCGCGTGTCCCTGCTGTTCGTGGAGATACAGGGTGAATGGTAGTTCATAGTTGGGGGTTCCTAGCGCTGGAGCTGCCACAATCCTGTTTTTGAGAGAATAAAAACAGTCTATACCTTCAGGAGTTAGTTTAAAAGGCACAATGGTGATACAGTCATAGAGAGGCTGCATGAGGATTGATACAGCATGAATCCACTGCCTGCAATAGGAAACCAGTCCAAGAAATGTCCTAAGAGCGGCAACATTAACAGGCATAGGAAAGTTCTGTACAGCTTCTTTGCGAGCGCTGGTCAGATGTCGCGCCCCTGGTGTAATGCAATGTCCCAAAAAGATAACTGAAGATTTACAAAATTGCAGCTTATCCTTTGACGCTTTACATCCAGATTGGTACAGAAACAACATGAGTGATATCGTTGCACTGCGCACTGTTTCCTGGAGGGGGCACAAATCAGTAAGTCATCAACATATTATAAAAAAATAACATTGGCAAAATCAATAACTGTGAACCAAGCAGCTTCCTGAGATATCTGGAACAAAAGTGTATATATATAATATATATAAATTGTACCAGCCAATACATAGAGAGTTAAATCTCGTAGTTGAAGGGGGAAGCTGAAGTTTTTTTTTTCTGTCAAGGCCACCTAGCTGCAGAGATGCCGAAGGTGGGGGCTAGGTTTTAACTAAAACATCACTTGCTACCAGTTTCTGTAACCTGCTGAGCTATAGCCGTCTCTTGAGCTGAACTAAGAGGATACTGTCTCTGTTGGGGCAGGATTGCACTTGGCTTTAATCTTGACCATGTATGGTGCACCCTTAATCTGCCCACATCTGTTTTATCTGAAGCCAGAAAATCATGCGGTATCACACCTTCTAACATTGAAGGAAATTCATTTGTGTCCTCTATACTAGCAACGTCTAACGACATGATTTTACAAAGAGTGCTCGGCTTCAGTCCTGGTGTCATAGTGACAGTTCCATCAGGATGATACTCAATATGTGCTTGCAATTGTGACAACACATCACTTCCTAAAAGATTACATTGACCCCGTGGTGATACCATTAACTGTGTGTGTACAGTGGTTCCTTGAATTTGCAGGGGAATCTTTTTAGTGACGGGGAGCAGGATAGATGGAGAGTTATAAGGAGTCGCTATAACATGGTGGGAGAAATCACTTTTCCCAAATGGCCAGTCCTCTTCTGTAATTACTGAATTGTCTGCCCCCGTGTCCACTTGGAACTCAACCTCATGTCCCCCTGGTAGGTTCACCTGCACTGTGCAATTAGGAGTGGGGGGTAGGGAGACAAGGGGGTTCATGTGCAAGCTACCATTATCCTATGGGAGCAACCCTAATTGGTCTTGGGGGCCTCCTGCAGGCGGGTCATTTGCATATGGATTAGTTGGACAGGCTGGATATGGATTAGTTCTGCAATCCCTCCTGAAATGTCCTGGTTTCTTGCACCCGTAGCACAATTTCTGTCCATCTCCTGGCACTCGTCTCCTCTCCCTGTTGTTTGCAGGACGAGTACCTACAGCATGTATCCTTGCTCCTCTTTTAGCCTGCGCTAAATCATGTTGTGCCCCCTGTGCTATTCTGGCTAGATCCTCTGCTTTTACTGATCTCCAATCAGGTCTACTTACCTTCACTTTCTCTGCCACTTCCTTTTTTAACCCATTCATATAAGCACTTGCCAGAACCCTCTCACTAGTCTTGTTTTCTGGGACAAAACCCATTTCCACCCAAGTTTTTCTTAGAGCCCAGAAATAATCTTTTGGCTCTTCCTCTTTTCCCTGTACTCTGTCTTCTAGTGTAACTTCCTTTTCTGCTTGTCTATCTTTACATGCTTTTTTCAACGCTTCTGTAAACATAACCCCTGCTGCTGCATCATTGACCTCTGCATCATCAGGTCCGTTCCTACCGACATAACACTTGTATGTCTCATCTATCAGTCTATCGTATCTGGCTTCATCTGCCAATTTCCCTTTTATAAGTGCTTCTAGATCCTGTCTAGTTGCTTTATACGTATCCTGCATTGTAGCTAACATTCTAGCGAACCCCATTGGTGACTGTGAAGGGTCCGGGAGTTGAGTTATTAGAGCCAACTGCTCTGAAGGGCTCCATGGTCTGTATAACACTGCTGTCCGGGGGGCGCCTTGAGCTACTCCGCCCTCCACTCCTCCTGCAGCACCCGGGGTACCAGGTACCATTACTGTCCTCATTGGAAATAGATTGGCCGGGGGGGGTCTGGGTCCACCGCAACTTACACAGACATCTACCGTCAGGGGATTTTGCTGTCCACACCTGGGGCAGACCCAACAGTTTGGTTCATGGGAAGTCTGTGGGAAGGTCTGATACTGGGGTGGAGGTAACGTAGGGGGCAAACAGGAGGGCAAATCAGTCATCCCTGTTTTTGTCAGTCTGTAATGTCCGTCTCCCAATTCTTCAGTCTTGCCCTCTAAGTAATCACACGCACTCATCCACAGGTTCACTGTTTTCAACAGTCCTTTGTCTCTCAACCATCCATGATGTGAGTTATAGAACCTTTTCCATTTATCACTGTTCAATTCTCCGTTTTCATTCATGCCTGCTTTTCACAATCTCTGCGCACAACTAAATCTTTAGCAGAAATGCCTTCCTTGGCATTTTGGTTCCCCATTTTATATCTCCTCACCTAGAAGAGATTCTCTTGTCACCAAGACAAGTTTGTCACCAAGACTCTGTCACCAAGACAATTGCGTCACTTAGACAATGGGCCACAAAGGTTTCTGAACCATTCCACTGCTGTCTTTCCAAGATTTGTACGCCAACCAAATAAACAATCCAATCACACAGACACCAAGACAAAACCACAACACAATCATTGGATCCATACTGTCATTATTCAAAGGAGGAAAGGCAGGACTGACAATTAATCTGAGGGTCTACTGGTTCAAAGGGACCTGAGCCAGGAATACCTGTGATTTACCTGGAAAGCCGACCGCTCGGGGAAGAGGGAGTCCACTATACAGTGATATAGATTTTAGGTAGAATATAATAAGTATTCTTACCCCAGCGCTGTATGTATATCACCAACAGAAGGCTCCGCTCATCCCACGTCTCCCGGACCGGTTGGGCTTCCTCAGAGTAAAATAACTCAGTCCCCTGGTCGGGCGCCAGTTGTCGTCGCTGTTATCTTGTTAACCCTTTCCTCCTCGGAATGTGGTACCAGAGAGAATAAGACACAAACCAAAGGGTGCGTCAATATACTCTACTCTTTATTGCTAATGAAGGGGCTTATATACACCCCTGAAGCAGGAAGCGGAATTACCATATATGGCAGTTAATACAACTTATCATTAAAGCACGTAACATACTGTTTTCTAACCAAACTTTCCATCTTTGCCTTTAGCCCCTGATTTTCGCTCCTAGCACAGAGTATCTCTTTAGGTCAGGGGGAGTATTATCAAGGAAGGAACATTCTTTTCTTATCTTCCCTTCTGCTATGCCTCAGCTTCCCAAGGCCTTGAGAAGAAATACTGAATTTAACTCTAACAACAGTACAGTCAACAAAAGTGGTAAAAGCTCCTGAACGTATGTAGAAGTTTAGGACTTCATATTCTTAATGGACGTACCAAAGGAGACTCTTTAGGGAGGTATACACTAAACTCCCATGTAGGGAGGAGTGTAGTAGATTATGCCATTACAGACATGAGCCGGGCAAATATCAGCGCCTTCATAGTCACCCCACAAACGCACCTGTCAGACCACAGCCAACTTCTTCTGTACTTGAAATCTAGAGAAACCACCCACTCAAAAGCCACAGCATAGTGGCCTCTTCAACCGGCCTCCATCATATAAATGGTCCAAAACGTCGGCACTAAAGTACAAAGAGGCTCTCAGCAGACCCGAAATACAGCGGATGCTCCACCACTTCTACAACCACGAGTACCAGCCTAACCCAAAGGGAGTGAGTCAAGCTACAAAAGACCTCAACAATATATTCTATGCAATGGCCAGACTGTCCGACCTTAAAAAAGTTGACTACAAGAGACCAAAAGAAAAACAGACCAACGGTTGGTTTGACAGAGAATGTAAAGCCGTACGGAAGACCCTGAGAACAGCCTCAAACAAGAAACATGAGACTAGTGTTGAGCGATACGATACTGCAAATATCGGGTATCGGCCGATATTAGCTGTATCGGCCTTTCGATTCCGAATACCGATATTTTCGTCATATCGAATACCGGAATCGGATTTGTCACTGTCACTGTCTGTGTCCGTCGGTCGGGTCTGTCACTGTCAGTGTCCGTCGGTCGGGTCTGTCAGGAGTCAGCGGCACTTACCTGGCAGAAGATCTCCGGCGGTCACGGCCTGGACTGCTTCATGGCCGCCATCCTCTTCTCCCCGGCGGTCACATGCAGTTTCTCGCGATAACTGCAGTGACTGCTGGGTAATCGCGGCCGTAAAGCAGTCAGTCCGATGACGTCACCGCCGGGGAAGCAGGTAATCAGCTGTGCTGCGTTGCGATGACAGGCTCTGCCTGTCATTGCGATGTAGCAGAGCTGGATCGTCGTGGGACAGTCGTTACTATGGACTGCGTCGGACAGGTGGTATACTGTTGGTTTGTTTTTTTTCTTTTTTTACAGGAGATCGATGGCGTCGCAGGAATGAGAGTACAATAAAAGAAATGAAGTGTTGTCTCTTTTATTTCATTAAAATACTTTTTTCTTGCTTTGTCTTTTTTTTATGCATTTAATAACTTTGGGATTAATAATGGATCGGTGTCTTATTGACACCTCTCCATTATTAACCGGGCTTATTGTCACCGTGCAATCAACGGTGACATTAACCCCTTATTACCCCGCTTGCCACCGCTACAGGGCAAGTGGGAAGAGCCGGGTAAAGTGCCACAATTGGCACATCTTTTGATGCGCCAAATGTGGGGCTGCTGTAGCCTGGTATTATCAGGCTGTTGAGGGCCAAAATCCATGGGCCTTGACAGTCTTTTAATACCAGGCCGCAGCAGTCTGCATTTTACTTGGCTGGTTAACAAAAATAGGGGGACCCCTACGCCGTTTTTTTTTCGAGGGGATCCCCTATTTTTGTTAACCAGCCAAGCTAAGCAGACTGCTGTGGCCTGGTATTATCAGGCTTGCAAGGTCCATGGATATTGGATCCTTACCAGCCTGAAAAACCAGGCCTCAGCGGTCTGCTTCATCTGGCTGGTTAACAAAAATAGGGGGGACCCCACGCCAATTTTTTTCGAGGGGATCCCCTATTTTTGTTAATCAGCCAAGATATGCAGACTGCTGTGGCCTGGTATTATCAGGCTGGCAAGGTCCATGGATCTTGGCTCCTTAACAGCCTGAAAATCCAGGCCTCAGCGGTCTGCTTCATCTGGCTGGTTAACAAAAATAGGGGGGACCCCACACCAATTTTTTTCGAGGGGATCCCCTATTTTTAACCAGTTCCCTCTGACGTCACTGATTGTGTCCCTGGCTGACCTGAAGTGAAAGTGGAAAGCAATCAATTAAGCTTTCCACTTCCTCTCCTGTCAGCCAGGAGAGGAACTCATTCATTTGGGGGTTTACTGTGAGGCTGCAGCATTAGCTGCGGTCCCTGCAGTAAACATTAACCCTTTCTGAAGGATTACACCGTGGGACCTGACTGTACATCGGATTGGTAAGAATAATTTTGCTTTATTATTTTATTTTTATTACAGGAAATGGTTTTAGCAGGAAAATAAAATATGGTCAAAAACTGTGTGATTATTTCATTAAACTTCTTTTTTATTAAAGTGTGTGTGTTTGATTTTTCTTTCATACAATAGGATTAATAATTGATAGTTGTCTAATTAACAGCTCTCAATTATTAACCTGGCTTAAAGTGACCTTTCAATTGCAAGGTCATTTTAACCCCTTATTAACCCATTCGCCACCGCTACAGGGCAATGGGAATAGACGGGCAAAGTGCCAGAAAGGGCAAATCTAATTAGAGATTTGCCCTTTCTGGGGTGTCTGGGGGCAGATGTTAGTAGCCGGGGGGGGGGGCAAAAATAATGGTCCCTCTCTGGGCTATTATTATCTGCCCCCACTCACTGGCTTTGTCTGGTTGCGAAAATAGGGCGGGAGCCCACGCCTTTTTTTTCAGCAATTTTACACCTCATATATATATATATACGTCATTAAATTTGTGACACATATATATATATATATATATTTATAGTTCATACACTTCTACATAGTATAATAGCCGCTAATTCAATTGCCGGCTTTTGTGAAAATGCAGAACCCGACATGAAATGACACTTGGTTTACATAGAGTTAACCATGTCTTTTCATGTAGTTTGATATCTGATTTGCACAAACAATTACATGAGTGTAAAGGGTATGCCACACTGAACAATATCGCTAACGGGATCGCTAAAAAACGTCACTATTTAGCGATCCCGTTAGCGATGTTGTTCAGTGCGGCATCTGCCAGCGACGAGCTTCCTGCTGTGATCTCGCTCGTCGCTGGAATCGTTCCGGACCCTATTTTCTCGTCGGCGCTCCCGCTGGGTAAGTATATATCGCTAGTGTGGCACCTTTTCTTAGCGATTTAGCGGTACTTTTGTACCGCTAAAGTCGTTAAGAAGATCGCTAACGGCGATAGCGTCGTTAACTATATCGCTAAATGTGGCCGCACTTAGCGATATAGAAACAATCCCGCTAGCGATCGCATTAGTATGCGTCGTTATCGTGATCGCTAGTGGGATTGTTTAGTGTGGCAGTACCTTAAGTGTGCAAAATTTCACACCTGTAGGGGTTAATTAAAGGTGTAAATTCGTAGCAAAAAAGTCCGTTTTTTTTACAACGAATTTACACCTTTAATTAACCCCTACAGGTGTGAAATTTTGCACACATAGACTGATGTAATTGTTTGTGCAAATCAGATTGCAAACGACATGAAAAGACATGGTTAACCCTATGTACACCAAGTGTCATTTCATGTCGGGTGCTTCTGTCTTTTCACAGAAGCCGGCTTTACCCGGCAATTGAATCAGAGGATATTTTACTATGTAGAAGTGTATAAACTATACATACATGTATATATATATGTCACAATGACATGTATATATATATATATATGTATTCTATGTGTGTATATTTAGTGTTTACAAGGAAATAAAGGTTTTTTTTTAGTTGCAATATTTTGTTCCCATAGACTTACATGGGACTTCCGGTATCAGAATCGGATATCGACGATATTTAGTGATATCGGCGATACCATTTCGATACGATATATTTAGATATCGAGCAGTATCGCTCAACACTAATAGAGACCCCAACCACCCTGGTCTGAGGGAAGCCTATGAAACCATACAAAGACAGTACAAAACCATCCTCAGGAGGAAGAAGCAGAGTTACATCTCTACCAAGCTTAACCAACTCCAAGATGCTCTTCAAGACAATTCCTTCTGGGAACTATGGAACCACATGGGCACAAAAGACAAGAAAAACAACATCCATATCCAAAATGGCAACATCTGGCTCCAGTACTTCAGAGACCTCTATAAAGACATCCCAAAGGAAGAACTAAACCAAGAACAGGAAAACATAATGGCAAAACTAAAAGCAATGGAGGAAAAAGTAAAAAATTTCCAAAACCCAGTGGATACACCTATTACATTACAGGAAGTAGCAGAGAGAATCTCTTCCATAAGATGTAGAAAAGCCGGTGGCCTGGATGGAATCCTACCAGAAATGCTGAAGTACAGCCCACCAGAAATACAGGCTGCAATGGTTAAACTCTTCAATATTGTGCTAAGTGCCGGCTACTTCCCTCGTACCTGGAACCAAGGCCTCATCACACCCATCCACAAGAATGGGGACAGGTATGACCCAGCCAACTACAGAGGCATATGTGTCAGCAGCAACCTGGGGAAACTGTTCAACAGCATCCTGAACAAGAGGATCCTCAGTTTCCTCACCGAACATAACGTCCTCAGCAAGAGCCAAGCAGGGTTCATGCCAAACCACCGCACCACTGACCACATCTATACCCTGCACAGCCTCATTCAGAGACACGTCCACAATACAAAGAACGGGAAGATATACGCCTGTTTCGTGGACTTTAAAAAGGCCTTTCATTCGGTGTGGCACCCGGGCTTATTCCTGAAACTGCTGGAGAGCGGAATAGGAGGAAAGACCTACAATGTTATCAAAAGCTCCTACACCGAGAACCTCTGCAGTGTGAGTGTGAACGGTAAAAGAACGGCTTATTTCCAGCAGAGCCGTGGAGTCAGACAAGGCTGCAGCCTAAGTCCAACGCTCTTCAACATTTACATCAACGAGCTGGCTACCGCTCTGGAATCTTCCACAGCACCAGGTCCCACCCTCCACGACACCCAGGTGAAATTCCTGCTGTATGCAGATGACCTGCTGCTTCTGTCACCAACCGAGAAAGGCCTCCAAGACAACCTGAAAATCTTAGAGAAATTCAGCTCCACCTGGGCACTACCGGTCAACCTAAAGAAAACCAACATCATGGTGTTCCAGAGGAGAAAGAGAAAATTAGACCAGCACCCTTCATTTGTCCTCAACAACTGCGCCCTTACAGGAACAGACAAATATACCTACCTGGGCCTAGAGATTCACCGGTCAGGAAGCTTCAAACAAGCCATAGAGACCCTGAAAGACAAGGCATGTAAAACCTTCTATGGCATCCGAAGGAAACTTTACCATCTGAAGCCACCAGTGAGGGTCTGGTTAAAAATCTTCGACTCGGTCATCGCCCCAATCCTCCTGTATGGCAGTGAAGTCTGGGGTCCTCACACCTACCCAGACTGGTCAAGATGGGATTCCAGCCCAACAGAAATATTCCACCTGGAATTCTGCAAGCACCTTCTCCAAGTCCATCGGAGCACCTCCAACAGTGCCTGCCGGGCCGAGCTGGGCAGATTCCCTCTACACCTAACAGTTCTAAAGAGGGCACTGTCATTCCGGGCTCACCTACGTAGGAGCAATCCAAGCTCCCATCACCATAAAGCCCTGACACACGTAGGTGAAACAGAAAAACTAGGACCCTCGGAACAGCTCACCCAAACCCAACCTGACCAGAACACCAATCACAACAACCTGACAAAAGCCGAAATCAGGAAGATGGTAGACGAAGGCCAGGAGAGGTATGTCAGTGACTGGAAGAACGACATCATCAGCTCCCAGAAACTGACCATGTACCGGAGTCTACAGAGACTACAGTCTGGCCCCATACCTGGAGAAACTCCCGGACCCCAGAGACCGCCAGATCCTGAGCCGGTATAGACTCAGCGCTCACAGTCTGGCCATCGAATCCGGCCGACACAGGCAGAGCTACAAGCCCAGGGAGGAAAGACTATGCCAACTCTGTGACCAGGAGGCCATAGAGGACGAAAGCCACTTCCTGCTACACTGCTCCAAATACTCAGCATGAGGGACACTCACTTCAGAGACTCTCACATCTCTTCCCGGATTTCATTACCATGAAGGAGGAAGAGAAACATATATCTTGCTGGGGGAAGAAGAGAGAGCAGCGGAGATAGCAGCGCGGTATGTGAGCGAATGTCATAGACTGCGAGAAAGAGAACTATGATATGCCATGGACTTCTATAGCCCCCACCCCGGATCTGCCCATCACCCCTCCTATGCCTGGACTTTTATAGCCCCCACCTGGACCTGCGCCCCATCACCCCTCCCTATGCCATGGACTTCAATAGCCCCCACCTGGATCTGCCCTACTCAACATCCCTATCCCTATCCCCCTTTTGTACACTTGCTTTGGCAAAACTAATGTGTATTTAGTCCTGCCAATAAAGCTTCTTTGAATTTATATCTCTCCTGTACACTATATACCCCTCCTCCTGTATATACCTCTCCTGTACACTATATACCCCTCCTCCTGTATAATACTCTCCTGTACATAATACCCCTCCTCCTGTGTATATATATCTCTCCTGTACACTATATACCTCCTCCTGTGTATAATCTCTCCTGTACACTATAATACCCTCCCCCTGTATATATATCTCTCCTGTACACTATATACCCCTCCTCCTGTATATATCTCTCCTGTACACTCCTCTCCTGTATATACCTCTCTGTACACTATATACCCCTCCTCCTGTATATATACCTCCTGTACACTATATACCCCTCCTCCTGTATATATCTCTCCTGTACACTATATACCCCTCCTCCTGTGTATATATACCTCTCCTGTACACTATATACCCCTCCTCCTGTATTATACCTCTCCTGTACACTATATACCCCTCCTCCTGTATATATCTCTCCTGTACACTATATACCCCTCCTCTGTATATACCTCTCCTGTACACTATATACCCCTCCTCCTGTATATATATACCTCTCCTGTACACTATATACCCCTCCTCCTGTATATATATCTCTCCTGTACACTATATACCCCTCCTCCTGTGTATATATACCTCTCCTGTACACTATATACCCCTCCTCCTGTATATACCTCTCCTGTACACTATATACCCCTCCTCCTGTATATAAAACCTCTCCTGTACATTATATACCCCTCCTCCTGTATATACCTCTCCTGTACACTATATACCCCTCCTCCTGTATATATATCTCTCCTGTACACTATATACCCCTCCTCCTGTATATATCTCTCTGTACACTCCTGCTCCTGTATATACCTCTCTGTACACTATATACCCCTCCTCCTGTATATATATCTCTCCTGTACACTATATACCCCTCCTCCTGTTATATAACCTCTCCTGTACACTATATACCTCCTCTGTATATACCTCCTGTACACTATTACCCTCCTCCTGTAATATCTCTCCTGTACACTATTACCCTCCTCCTGTATATACTCTCCTGTACACTATATACCCTCCTCCGTATATATTCCTCTCCTGTACATTATATACCCCCTCCTCCTGTATATACCTCTCCTGTACACTATATACCCCTCCTCCTGTATATATACCTCTCCTGTACACTTATACCCCCTCCTGTATATATACCTCTCTGTACACTATATACCCCTCCTGTATATATACCTCTCCTGTACACTATATACCCTCCTCTGTATATATTCTCTCCTGTACACTATACCCTCCTCCTGTATATACCTTCCTGTACACTATATACCCTCCTCCCGATATATTCCTCTCCTGTACATTATATACCCCTCCTCCTGTATATACCTCTCCTGTACACTATATACCCCTCCTCCTGTATATATACCTCTCCTGTACACTATATACCCCTCCTCTGTATATATTCCTCTCCTGTACACTATATACCTCCTCCTGTATATACCTCTCCTGTACACTATATACCCCTCCTCCCGTATATATTCTCTCCTGTACATTATATACCCCTCCTCCTGTATATACCTTCCTGTACACTATATACCCCTCCTCCTGTATATATACCTCTCTGTACACTATATACCCTCCTCCTGTATAGATACCTCTCCTGTACACTATATACCCCTCCTCCTGTATATATACCTCTCCTGTACACTATATACCCCTCCTCCTGTATATATACCTCTCCTGTACACTATATACCCCTCCTCCTGTATATATACCTCTCCTGTACACTATATACCCCTCCTCCTGTATATATACCTCTCCTGTACACTATATACCCCTCCTCCTGTATATATACCTCTCCTGTACACTATATATCCCTCCTCCTGTATATATACCTCTCCTGTACACTATATACCCCGCTGTGACTCTACCTCACGCCGTGTGTGTCGCTGTGTGACCTGTCACTTTCTCTCCCTCAGAGCTGTCGTGCTCGCGTTGTGGGCGGGCAGAGTTCGCGCGCGCACTGTGGAGGTGGAGCCTGTCACTGTGGAGACGGTGACGCGTGTTGACGTCGATAAGGCGCTGGTTATAAGTTGCGGGGGCCGCGCAGTTCAGAGCGTGTTCCCGGGAGAGGAGGAGAATCTGCGCGCCGACAGCATGGGTTACGGGGTAAGAGAGGAGCGCGGCCTCCAGTAATGGGGGAGATGATGGTTGGAGCTTGTCAGGTTCCGCAGAAGGAGGGAAATAATGTGGGTCTGGACAGTGTCCGCGGGGTCTGAGCAGTGGCCTGCGGGGGTAGGGTTTGTGGTTTTGGGCAGGATGATTATTGGGCGGTGATTATTTTTTTTTCACCGTTTGGTTCCTTGTTCCTCCACTTATTATACTTGGGGCTGGAGGTTTGTGCGCCCCCCCTCTTGTCCTCCTGGTTTGGTGCAAGGCCCTCTCCCCCCTTTCCTTGTCCTGGTTTGGTGTGGGGCCCTCTCCCCCTTTCCTTGTCCTCCTGGTTTGGTGTGGGGCCCTCTCCCCCCTTTCCTTGTCCTCCTGGTTTGGTGTGGGGCCCTCTCCCCCCTTTCCTTGTCCTCCTGGTTTGGTGTGGGGCCCTTTCCCCCTTTCCTTGTCCTCCTGGTTTGGTGTGGGGCCCTTTCCCCCCTTTCCTTGTCCTCCTGGTTTGGTGTGGGGCCCTTTCCCCCCTTTCCTTGTCCTCCTGGTTTGGTGCGGGGCCCTCTCCCCCCCCCCTTTCCTTGTCCTCCTGGTTTGGTGTGGGGCCCTTCCCCCCCCCCTTTCCTTGTCCTCCTGGTTTGGTGTGGGGCCCTCTCCCCCCTTTCCTTGTCCTCCTGGTTTGGTGCAGGCCTTCTCCTCCTCTTCATGGTGTGGTGGCCATTTGTGGTTCTGTGTGGTGGTGCCTGGCTCTGTAGTGATGACCTGTTACTGTTGGGGCCCCTCTGGGCTCTCGCTGGTGATGTGGGTAGTGGTTGGGTCTTCTCCCCTGCGTGTTGGCAGCGGTATGTCCGGCGGCAGCAGTAAGAATCTGCATTGCAGAGGCGGGGGGGGGGGGGTTCTCTCGAGGCGTCGGTGATGCCAGGGACGGAGTGTGTGCCAGCTACTTCACGCCTTTCACTTGTAAATTAGTGTTGGCGCATCGGCTGCCCCTTGACACTGGCAGCTGCCGGGGCCACATGTCCCTGTGGAGTGCGGCGTTACTCCCTGCCTGCGAGGGTGGGGGGCACATACTGTAGGCCGTGTGCTGGAGGATCCTGTTCAGCACAGGTTAATGCTTTTCCATTGGCTTTATCTGAAGTCTATATATAGCGGGGATGGGATCAATCGCTGGTGCAGTCTTCTCTGGTAGGTGGGTTCTTCCTGAGTGCCTGCTGTAAGGGCACAAAGCGGCAGTGACCTTGCTGTGACATTGCTATGTAGTGGAGGGCACCCCCTGCAGAAGTTACCATCCCCATGTAGTAGCTGCATAACATGGGTGCCCTGCTGTCTCATTAGCAATTGTTGGGGTGCTCCTATTATGTGGACCTCTTCCTCGGCTGCTAACAGATCTCCTAATCCTTGTTCTGGGACTTGGTTGTGTCCTTTGTCCACCCCCTCAGTCACTTCTCTGTCCCGTGGCCACCCCTTCTGCCACTCTGGATAGTTAGTGGTGCCTGTGTTGTGTCCTCATGCTTGGGATATTTGCAGCACGCGTACAACTTTTTGGGTTATATCTTTGTTGTGTCTGAAGTTTATGTGGAAACCAAACTTTGCCAAGGGATGGTGTGGACGGCTTCCCGGTGCATGTGGGCCATGCTTTGCTGTAGCGCAGCCCGTACACGAGGTGATAAGAACAGATGACTATCTGAGGTTGTTGAGCGTTCCTGTAGGTCTGTACTGTTCCCCGGTATACCGTCCTGGCACTTGAGGCTGCAGTCGTGCTCTCCCTCTGACTTTGGGCTTCTGGGCTGGGATACTATTCTTGCACAGGGACAGTGGATGTCTCCAGTAAAACGTCCCAAGGCCATTGACTCCTTGCTCAAATCACTTTTCCAGACTTGAGTGGCGCGATTGCCTTTGAGGCTTGCCCCAGTAAGAGTAGTTGTTCTAGCAGCCGTATTGACGATCACCCAGTATTCCCAGAAACTGATGGTTTTGTTTTTTTTGGGTTTTTTTTTACTCTTCTTTTAATGGTACTTGGCTCAAGGAAGATGATCGATCTTGTACAAGCCTAGATGGGTTCACCAGTGTCTTCTCTGCTTTTATCTTGACAGTATCAAGTGATCAGCTTGCTGATCTTATACTTGGCCCCCTTTTTTTTCCCCCTTCCTTTTTTTTCCAACCATGATGTTCTGGAGAAGGCTTGTACAAGATCGATCATCTTCCTTGATTGTCCGTTCGTATGATTCCAAAGTGGATAAAACACTAGGGGAAATGTAGTGCAAATAGGGTCTTGTCCAACAAATTGTCTTTATCAGATTGTGCTATCCTGATCCATGATTTTATGCTTTTTGAACCGTCGTTCAACTGCTGTGGATCCACACGTTGTCAAACCGATGAGAATGAAGATGTGGAGAATTTGTGGATACCTTCCCGCACTGCTGATTATTGAAGGTGTCAATTCGCAGGAATTTATTAAACACTTTGTGCTATATAAGCAATGCATAATAAATAACAATCATATTCCGCAGCGCTTTACATACATGATCATCGCTGTCCCCAATGGGGCTCACAATCTAACTTCCTTATCAGTATGTCTTTGGAGTGTGCGAGAAAACCAGACAACCTGAAGGAAACCACACAAACATGGTGAGAGCATACAAACTCCTTGCAGATGTTGTGCTTGGTGGAATTTGAACCCTTGAAACCAGCGCTGCAAATCAACAGTGCTAACCACTGAGCCACCATTCTGCAGTTTGATTTTGAAACACATTGCATAAAAAACACAAGATTTAATATATTTTTATAAAATGATTCCAGTAATCTGCATCATGGGAGATATCCACTTATTCTCCAGGTCTTGAGTCCAAAGTAGGCAAGTCGTAGCTTGATGAACCTTCCATTGAGTGACCTGTATGGCTTGATTTGTTACAAAATTGATTTTTGTTCTTCTTGCCATCTGTGGTATTGAGAACATCCTTCTCCAACACTACATTTCAAGTCGCCCTTCTTTTTTCTTTCTTTAAGTCTAGGTTTTACATCTGTATGTTACCACAAAAAAGACAATTTATGTATGAGCTGTGTCTTTATCACCAGTGAAATGTTCCTCAATTTGAAGACCTTGTCCAGTGGCTTCATTGTTGATTTGCCCATAGCTATTCTATTATCTTCTATGGTTGTCATTTCATGTTGAGTTATCATCAATCCTAGTAGGGTGAAGTCCTTTACAACGCCCTTTTAATCACCGTCCATCTCAAATGTGTCCCAGTTGTACCTAGCAGTAGTCAATATCTTTTCCCCTTCTCCCATGACGGCACTACGTGAGAGAGAAGGTATCTGCCCACCAGGACAGGAAGCCTACGGAATAAAAAGGCGGTACCTCTCCTCCGCATCAGTTTGGTTTCCTGTCCTCGTGGAAGCCTACAGGATATACTTACCCAGGAGGGTGTCCGGGAGTCGGGATGCCTTCTGGGGTGAAGAGCTGACCGTTGGGTTGGTGAAGCGCGGCAGGAGGTCTCTTTGTAAAATGTCTCGTGCTTGCACGGGTCCTAGGGCTGTGCACACTGTGGGGATCCCAGTGGAGTGTGCCAGGACGTGCTCCCGGGGCTGAGCACGGTGACACCTGTGGATCTGGTGTCGGAAGCCGCGCGGGACGCAGAAAGCTTCCGGCGCATCCCGCTGACATAGCGCGCCAGGCACATAGCTTCCGGGTCTGTGCACGCGCTGGACGCTGGGGATTTCAGGGGCGTTCCGCTGGCAGTGCGCGCCGGTGATGTGGGCGGCCATCTGGGAATGCGCAGGGTCTGGGGATTCCCTTGCGCACATCGTGCCGGATAAGTAAAAAAAAAAAAGGAGACGAAGGGGGGGGCCACCCAATCTTTAAAGGGGTAGCCCCAGGAAGATGGTGGCACTTACTGCGAGCTCCATAATGGATCTACAGCAGGAACTGCCTCTGCACCAGCAGCCACTATCACCGCAGGAGCCCCTATAGCACCATCTACAGCATAGAGGGCGCAATACCAGCCATTCTGGCAGCAGGGCCAGCCAGAGGAGTAAAGCAAGCTGCAAGTCCTCTGCCAAAGAAAAAGTCTTCAGAACCTGCTCAGCTGTCGTCTCTGGGAAGGCCCCTGAAGTGTACCTCCAAACAGAAGAATAGGGAGTGTGCCCTGTGTAAAGGAGGTCTGCCTAGTTCCAGTCAGAAAAAACTATGCCAGCAGTGTATACAGCTGACTATTGCAAATGAGGCATCGGGGTTTGCCTTGGACCTTAAGTCCATTATCAGGTCAGAAGTCCAGGAATATTTAAAAGATCTGATGAAAAGAAAAGGGCATGCCTGAATCACTATTCTGAGTCTGAGGGATCGGTACAGCTTGAGGAAAATTCAGGTGCTAGGTCATCATCCTCTTCATCTTCTGACGAGTAGATGGAGGGGGTAGGCCCTACTTTCCTATAGAGGATACAGATAGGCTGGTTAGGGCCATAAGATCCACCATGGGCATCTCAGACCCCAAGTCTACTAAATCTGTCCAGGACATTATGTTCGGAGGCCTGGGTCAAAAAAAAAAAAGAAGACATTCCTTTCCGGTTAATAAGGACATCAAGATGCTCATCAGTAAGGAATGGAAAAGGCCGGAAAAGAAAGGGCTGCCACCATCTTCTTCAAAAAGAGATACCCTTTTGAGGAGTTAGAAGCTGGCATATGGGAAAAGACCCCAAAAATTGGTAGAGGTGCCTATTCAGCAGCAGAGGAGTGGATTCTATTTTCCCGTTTCTGATTTAAAAAAAAAAAAAAAAAAAAAAAAAAACCCGGACCTATCATACAGTATGATAATCAGTTTGAGGGGCCTCAACAAATTCTTGGTCTACAGGCCATTCAAGATGGAGTCCATAAAGACAGCAATTAAGATTCTATTTCCGGGCTGTTATATGAGCGTCATAGACTTCAGACGCATATTATCATGTCCCCATCCATCAGGAACACTATCAATTCCTAAGGGTAGCAGTGCATGTCTGAGGTCAATGAAGACACTTTCAATACAGAGTGCTGTCCTTCAGTCTATCCATGGCCCCAAGAATCTTTACCAAGATAATTTTGGAGGTAACAGCACACTTGCCGGAAAGGGACATACTAGTGGTGCCTTACTTAAACAATTTCTTAGTGATCGGCAGTACGGAGCAGGAATGCAATGCTCCTCTAAGTTTCATCCAGGAAACCATGGCCAATCTAGGCTGGATGATAAATATAGAGAAATCAAGACTGCAGCCCCGGAAAGGTCAGTCTTTCTTGGGGCTTACCATAGACTCAGAAAAACAGCCATCTCCTTCCAGAGGAGAAAAAGAACAAGATAATAGTCTTAAGGTACTGTCACACTAAACGAGATTGCTTAAGCGTCAGTGATTTTATGACGCAGTAGCGATCTCGTTAGCGACGTCGCTGTGTGTGACATGTAGCAGCGATGTGGCCCCCGCTGCGATGTCGCTGATCGTTCATGAACGTTCTGAGCCATTTTTTGGTCGTTGGTGTCCCGCTGGTGAGCCTGGATCGCTGAGTGTGATACCCTTTATGAACGATTTTACCAGCGTCGCAGGCGGGACTAGGTTTTCCCAACGACCGCAGAGGTCGTTATACAGATCGCTGACCGCTGATGAGATCTTTGTGTTTGGAAGCTAACTAGCGACTATATAGCGATCGCACCAACGATCTCTTAAGGTCATGTCGTTGTCGTGATCGCTAAGTGTGACAGTGCCTTTAGTATCAACAGTCCTGTCCAACCCAGTCATGTCCCTCAGGAAGGCCATGTCTCTTCTAGGTTCTATGACCTCATGCATCCCTGCAGTACAGTGGGCCAGTGCCATTCAAGAGTGTTGCAGCAGGAGGTCCTAAGGGAGGAAAGAAGGCTGTCAGGCCATCTAGAAGGAAAGGTCAGGCTTTCCCAAGAGACTCTCAGTTCCATGACCTGGTGGGTGAATCCACAGAATCTGTCGTGAGGTGTCCCATGGTTCCTCCCAATATCAGACGTAATAGTGACAGACGCGAGTGCGGAAGGATGGGGAGCACCTCTCCTCCGAGACAATCTAATACCGGGGGTCTGTTCCAGAGCACAAGCAAGCAGTTCTTCAAACTACAGAGAACTGCTCGCCATAAAAAGAGCAGTAGTAAGTTTCCGCCCTCAGTTAGAAGGGAATCGTGTCCGTATACTATTGGACAATCGAACCTCTGTGGCATACATCAATCATCAGGGAGGCACAAGGTCCAGACCATTAATGCAGCTACAGTAGCTTGGGAGATTCTCCAGATGATGATGGAACACCAGCTGCAAATTTCAGCCTTACACATAAAGGGGAAGGAAAATGAGGAGGCAGATTTCCTCAGCCGGACAACCTTGAGGCAAGGAGAGTGGGAGCTAAATCCGTCAGTTTTCCAGCAGATTGTGAATCTTTGGGGGCAGCCAGAGAGAGATCGCGAGCAGGAAAAACAGAAAGACCGCTTCTTTTCCCTAGACCGAAGAGAAAGGCCATATGCGGTGTATGCACTACAAATCCCTTGGGATTTTCAACTAGCATACGCATTTCCCCCATTAATGTTGATCCCTGCAGTACTCCGGAAGACTTGGGAGGAGAAGGCAATTGTCATCCTCATTGCTCCCTTCTGACCAAAGAGGACATGGTTCTGATGGCTAAGGAGAATGTCCTTGACAGACCGCTGGGTTCTCCCGGATATTCCAAGTCTCCTCAGGCAGGGCCCAGTGGTACATCCTCAGAAATCCGGTTTTCATTTTACAACCTGGATTTTGAGAGGGCATTGCTGAAGGAAAAAGGGTTTTCTCAGGCCTTGCTAGATACTCTGATGCAGAGCAGAAAGCCCATAACGACTAAGATTTATGGCAGAATGTGGGCAAAATCCTTATCCTTCTCAGGGCAACCAGTGGGAGGTTCAATCCTGATTAAACAAATCTTAGAATTTCTTCAGAGGAGGTTGGAAATGGGTCTGGCCACCAGCACCCTTAAGGTGCAAGTATCAACTCTAGGGGCCCTTTTACAATTGCAATCTGGCGGCAGATAGATGGGTGGTTAGGTTCAACAAAGCCTGCCAGAGGACTAGACCAGTACCAGCAACAAAGATGCCCCTGGATTAGTCTTGGAAGCATTAACAGAGTCCCTTTGAACCCTTAAAGCTGTCAGACAAAATATGACACTTTTTTTTTTTTTTGGACCCTGACATCGACATAGTGTCAGAAAATTTGCACCTTTTTTTTTTTTTTTGGTAGCCCTGACATCGGCACATAGTGTCAGTGATTTGCAAGCCCTATCAATTAATTCCCCCTTTATTGCAGGTATTAGAGGATAGTCCTGTTGAGATTTGATCCAGCCGATCTCCCCAAAGTGGCCTCCAAATTTCATAGGAGTCAAGAGGTAATTCTTCCCTCTTTCTTCAATGAACCAAGTTCTGAAGAACGGACACTTCACACCTTAGATGTCAGGAGAGCATTGGTTCAGTACTTAGAACTAGGCAGAGTAGAAGAGAAGGCCTTTTTTTTTTTTTTTTTTTTTTTTTTTTTTTTTGTGTCCTTCCAGGGAAACAGGAAGGGGTGTAATGTCACAAGAGAGACTATAGCTAGATGGATAAGAGACGCCATTAGCTTAGCCTACACCTCTAGTGGAAGACCAGTTCCTGGAGATTTGAGGGCCCATTCCACCAGGGCCATGGCAACCTCCAGGGCCAAGAGAGCAGAGGTGTCCATCGAAGAAATATGTAAGGCTGCCACATGTCTTCCCCCTACTACCTTCTATAGGCACTATTGTCCCAATCTATCCTCCTCTTCTGACCTGTCCTTTGGGAGGAAGGTATTGTAAGTGGCGATCCACCCTAGGGTACTTTAAAAAATCATAGGAAGCTTTTTCCACTATAAAAATACAAATTTTATTTAGAACATTTTTAAAATACATATACGGATAAAAATATCCAAATGGGGGACAACATTATGCAAAAAAAGCCTACAGAAAACAGGTACAGGTACAGTTGGTAGTGTTCAATAGTGAATATATCCGTATATCATGCTTAAAGCCACATTGACAAACAAGGGGTTATGTATATTTAATGTCTATCACATATACCACAGTGCATAGATTTTTAAGTAAAATATCCCCAAAACATATCTGTTAGCATAGGGTTAAAACGGACATAAAGATTGCCCTCCTACCAATAAAGCTAGCATTTAAATGTTTGCTATGCAAGTGCAGAGCATGCAGCACGTGCTATAATATGTGCAGTAACCTGCATAACGATGCACAAAAAAGTTTTTAAAGTGTTGAAAATAGTAAGCTGCTGGTAGGAGACCGTACCTGATTGCGGCTGCAGCACCCTGGTCAGTGGATACCCTCTCTCACATGGTGCTGTCATGGGCTTTGTAAAATCCCGTTAATGGTAAGTAACTTAATTTTTTTTTTCTCTGTACTTAGTAGTCCCATGTTCAAACTTTCCATCTTGACACACCGTAATAAGTCGTTAATTCCATCTACGCTATCAATGTTGCGTATTTAAGATCACTGACTCATCCAGCAATTTTAATTCCATCCTTTTTTGGAAAGTCATGCCTTCTTGAAAAAATAACTTTTGCATGTAAATCTGAAGAGAAATGGTGACAAGATGCTGCCTTGTTTGATGCCTTGCTCTACTTTAAACCATGTGGTGTTCTGTTTTGGACTTCTTGTTTGATGTAAAGGTTCCTAATGAGGCTGATCAGATGGTTCGGGACACCAATATTCTTCATAGTAGTCCAAAGTTTCTAGTGTTCAACACAGTTGAAGGCTTTGCTGTAGTCGATGAATTGAAAATGGATTTCCTTCTATTCTTTGGCCTTTTTCATTATTCATCTAATTTTGCTAATCACCCCTTTTCTCTGTGTTTTCTTAGTCTTGCTTATTTTTTCTGGCCTTTTTTTTTTTTTTTTCAAAATAAGGCTGTACTCTTTGGGCTCTTCAGTAGTATTTTGCTGGCATGAGCGCAATAGTCTGATAGTTTCTACAGTCGGTAGCATCTCCCTTCTTCAGAATGGGAATAAACCCTGCTTTTGTCCAGTCCTTGGACCATTTACCAGTTGGTCATATCTGTTGACACAAACATGTTATGACATCAACTGCTGCTTCAGAAGACTTTATTAGCTCTATTGGAATATTATAACATCCAGGCGCTTTGTTTGGCAGAAGCTTTCTCAGAAACCACTTTGTGTTTCAGGTTGCTTGTCTCTATCACTTCATGTCTTTCCTCCCATATCACTGAGTCATTCTTGTAGAGAGGCTCCATCTAGTCTCTCAATCTTTTCTTGATCTCTTCTGGCTCAGTTTGTTCCTGTTGGCATCTCTCAACATGCCCACTCTTGGCTGAAACTTTCTTTGTATCTCTTCGATCTGTAGTTATGCCTCCAGTTCTGTACATATCCTTTTGATGATAAAGTTTTTAGCTGCCCAAATGGCTTATTAGTCTAAAGGGTATTCCACACTAAGCGAGATCGCTCAAGCGTCAGCGATTTTATGACGCAGCAGCGACATCGTTAGTGACCTCGTTGTGTGTGACATGTAGCTGTGATGTGGCCCCTGCTGTGATGTTGCTGATCATTCACGAACGTTCTGGACCATTTTTTTGATCGTTGGTGTCCCGCTGATGAGCCTGAATCGCTGAGTTTGACACCTTTTGTGAACGACAAGCGACCTCATTGGTGACGCATATGTCAGCGGCACAGGCGGGACTAGGTTTGTTTTTTTAGCGGCACAGAGTGGATCGCAGTAGCTGCAATGCAGGTAGCAGGAAGCAGGAGCGATGCTGGAAATTCCTATGAATCAGAAGCGCTCGAGAACAATGAATGGGAGCGCTATACGTCGTCTTTCATGACGCGGTCAAAACATAAATTATAACATACATATATAATTATAAAACATACAGTGACCACCAATCTGTGCTGAGGGGCGTGGAAAAGGTTGCGCTCAGTACATGCTAATGACAGGTCCTAACGACCGCCAAAGTCGTTAAAGAGATCGCTGACCGCTGATGTGTCGTTGATGAGATCTCCTGTCTGGAAGCTACTAGTGGCCTTAAAGCGATCACACCAACGATCTCGTTAGCTTGTGTCGTGTGGTTGCGTGATCGCTTAGTGTGGCAGTACCTTAAGGGCAAGGTCACGCTGGACGTTTTTGCTGCCTCTATTATTTCTGCAGCAAAACCTGATTTCTTGGCAGGAAAGAAGCTGCAGCAAAAAAAGTATTTTGTTTTTTCCATGCATTTTTTGGTGCTAACTTGTGTCTTTGTGCGTAACGTTGACTGCCTTCAGAGGAAAAAAAAAATACTTCCTGTATAACCATACCTCTAGATCCTTTGAAAAGCCAGCAATTCATATGCCGCATACGGTAATATCACACTGACAGGTTAAGATAGAATGGTAGAGTTGGAAGTGACCTCCTGGATCATCTGGTCCAACCCCCTGCTCAAAGCAGGAATCACTAAATCATCCAGACAGATGTCTGTCCAGCCTCTGCTTGAAGACTTCCATTGAAGGAGAACTCACCACCTCTCGTGGCGCCTGTTCCACTCACTGATCACTCTAACTGTCAAAGATTTTTCTAATATCTAATCTGTCGCTCTTCTCTGAACTTGCTCCAGTTTGTTGATGTCTTTTTTAAAATGTGGTGCCCAAAACTGGACACAGTATTCCAGATGAGGTCTGACCAAAGAGGAGTAGAGGGCAATAATGACCTCACGTGATCTAGACTGTATGCTTCTGTTAAAGGGAACTTTGTCACCTCGTTTTGCTGCTATAAGATGTGCCCACTGCCTTTCGGGGCTTATCTACAGCATTTTGTAATGCCGTGCCCCCCCCATTACAGAATGCTGTAGTTAAGCCCCAGAAGGCAGTGGCTGCATCTTGGTGGCAAAATGAGGTGACAGGTTCCCTTTAATACATCCCAGAATTGTATTTGCCCCTTTTGCGGCTGCATCACACTGTTGACTCGTGTTCAGTCTGTGATCTATTAGTATACCCAAGTCTTTTTCACATGTGCTGTTACTTAGCCCTATTCCTCCCATTTTTGTATATGCTTTTTCATTTTTATTGCCCAGATGTAGTACTTTGCATTTTTCCCTGTTAAAATCCATTCTGTTAGTTGCTGCCCACTGCTCCAGTTTGTTCTGTTAGTTGCTGCCCACTGCTCCAGTTTATGTATATCTTTTTGAATCCTCTCTCACTCTTCTCTAGTATTGGCTACCCCTCCTAGCTTTGTGTCATCAGCAAATTTAATCAGTTTACCCTCAATTCCTTCATCTAAATCATTGATAAAGATGTTGCACAATACAGGGCCCAAAGACAGAGCCTTGTGGTACCCCGCAAGATAAATATATATATATATATATATATATATATATATATATATATATATATATATATATATATATTATATATCACATAGAATACATATATAGATAGAAGAAAAGCCGTCAATTCATCTGCTGTGTACGGTAAAATCACAGCAGGAGCTGACAGGATAGAAGAGATGGATGACATACAGTAAATACAAATCAATGGGTAGATGGACAGATGTCAGTGACAAATACAAGTAGTACAGTGTGGCTTACTGTACATATATTTAATTATTAAAAGATTATTTTTCTTTTAGACACCTCTCCATTACTAACCTCAGGGCTTGATGTCACCTGACAATACAAAGGTGACAACCCCCCCATCCCCCCAACTATCACCCATCACTCCACTTTCCACCGCTACAGGGCAGGTGGGAAGAGCCAGACCTGAGCAAAGCGCCAATCTAATATATTCCTTTTCTGGGTGGCTGCAGGCTGCTACTTTTAGGCTGGGTGCTGGGGGCAATATTTATGGACCCCTACCAGACTGAGAATACTAGCCCCCTGCTGTCTGCTTTAACAAGGCAGGTTGTCAAAAATAGGGGGGAACCCACGCAGGTTTTTATTTACAGTGCAGGAGCGGCTGATGAATACTCCCATAATCTGCTCCTGCTCTCACTGTTCTTAGAGGCAGCATTTGTCAGATGCTGGGAGCAGTAGTCCCCTCAGCTGACACCAGTGACCGGAGGTAAGCTTTCTACCTCCGAGCGCTCATGCTGTCTTTTGACCGTGTGTGAACCGCGGCTCTCTGACCAGTGGGGATGTCTTCACCACTGATCAGAAGCGTTGTTTGCCGTGCTGTCATGCATATGATAGTGTGTCAAACACTGTATTGTCAAGTGAATGGGGTTCGGGTCCACTCTAATGGACCGGCTGTATGGACGCATCATGCAACCATGCATTCTGCCATCTAGATGTAGCGTAGCTGACTGTGAGGTCACGTCCTGCTGTCCTTGACTTTTCTGCAGCAAATAGGCTGCAAAAAAGTCAACCTGCATTTTTTTCACATTCCATTCAAGTCAATGGAAAAAACGCTGAAAGAAGTGACATGTCAAAAAAAACCTCTGCAAAGCACAAAATCTTGATCACAAAAAACCAATGTGTGTGCATGAGATTTTTGATATCTCAAAGGCTTTGCTGGTACTGTAAAAAGCAGCTGAAAATTAGCATAAAAAGCAGCAAAATGCCCAATGTGAACATGCCCTTACTGATGTCTGCATCCTGCTTGTTCCTTTTTTTTAACTCCTGAACTTGATTGTAGAATAGTTGAGCGTCCTTTTCCATGGTTTGCGCTCCTTGTAGTCTTATTCAGATGACTGTCACTGATGGCATTCTACTTCAGGACTATGCTGGCTAATCATCGGTTGAGAATAAAAAGCGACACCGTTTTGTCTTCATTTATTGTTGCCAGAATAGTAGACCCAAGGATAGTTTGACTGGAGATGTCTGACTTGAGTCCATCTTGATTTGCTAATTCTGAGTATATCGAGCCTTGTTCTGTCCATTTCGGCTTTGGCTTTTGTTGCGTATGTCTTGTTTCCTGGGCCGTGTGTTCCAGATTTTGATTACTCTGCAGCTTTTGATCTTCCCTTTTAGACCAAGCAGCATAGGCACCAAGGCAACCTTGCTGCTTTGCTCCTGGCTCTTCATGAGTATGGATTACACCCAGGTCAACCATTGACTCGTAGCTTGAGTGTCTTTCATCTAGGGACGCATCCTCCGGCACTAGATTGAAATGCTTTCAGTTGAACACTGCACTGGGAGGGTGCGGCTTGATGAGACTTCAGCCCTGAAGTTGGCACAGTCTTCTGTCTGTGCAATCCTGCTGGTGACCTTGTACAAGGTCACTGTTGGCGTTGGACTCTCCAATCAGTGTCTGAGTAATTTGGTAACCTTGCGAGGCAGCGGTACAGGACTACCACAGGGTGGGGGATGCAGGGATGGCGCACACTCTCCTATCAGGCCTCCAGCTCTGCACCACAATTACAGGTGCATGCCCTGATGCCGGACTCTGGGCCCCCACAAACCAGTCCTCTAGCGCTGCACCCCAATAACAGGTGAAGGACTGCCACTGGGGTACACGCCTGTTCTAGGGGTGCACAGGGTGGCTCATTAGTCCTTACTCTGCTCTGACCATTATACGTCGGTGATTTGTACAGGACTGGAGCTGGCCACCGTCATTCGTTCCTTCCCTCGCCCCTCCCAATCCTCCATTGCAGTCCTCAGAGGGGGTTATTATAGGATGGTGAGGCTGCACAGGCTGTGTACAGTTGTCCTTGATGCTTTAGTTGAAGGTTAACCATGTGAGTGCTAGCATGCGATGTGATGTGGTTAACCTTGTGAGTGCTGGCATTCAATGTTACTTACGTCCCAGAGACCGATTCATAAGAAACAGACCATTTCTATGGCACATTGTTCTGCAGGACGTGATTGCGGGGGTTGAGGTGTTGAGCAGCATTAACCCTGTGCTGGCTGGTTTATACAGTGGAAGCTGTTGCAGGCGGAAGATCGAGCTGACCGCTTCTTACTCTGCTGTTTTTTTTCCCCCAGGCCGGACGTGATAAGTATGAGCCTGCTGCCACTTCTGAACATGGCGGCAAGAAGAAGGGGAAAGGAAAGGACAAGGATATGGATGAGCTCAAGAAGGAAGTCACTATGGTGAGTGAGAAGTCTCTCCATCTGACTATCTGATGTCTCCTTACTTGGGGCTGCAGATTATGCCCCTCACCCTCTCTTCTCTTTACAGGAGGACCATAAGATGAGCTTGGATGAGCTTCACCGCAAGTATGGTACCGATCTGACCAGGGTAAGATGGCAACTGGCCAGGAGATGCCTGAAGTGTTGTCACATCTGTGTGGTTGTATCACAGATGTTCTTCTGTTACAGGGGCTTACAACAGCCCGAGCAGCCGAAATCTTGGCACGTGATGGTCCAAACGCCTTGACGCCACCACCCACCACTCCAGAGTGGGTAAAGTTCTGCCGACAGCTGTTTGGAGGCTTCTCTATGCTGCTATGGATTGGCGCCCTTCTCTGCTTCATGGCGTACGGTATTCGGTCTGCGACTGAGGATGAACCACAGAATGATGATGTGAGCGGCACCACCTTCTTATGGTTATCTTGTGTGTCTTCCTCTGTATAACGTCGTTCTTTGCCCTCCACAGCTCTACCTCGGTGTTGTCCTCTCTGCTGTCGTGATAATCACTGGCTGCTTTTCTTACTACCAAGAGGCGAAAAGCTCGAAGATCATGGAGTCCTTCAAGAACATGGTGCCACAGGTGCGGCCTGTATACCATTGTCCACCGAGCCTGTGTCTAGTAATGTGCTGGTGTCCTGATTTGTCTTCTATTTCAGCAAGCCCTGGTTATCCGCAACGGTGAGAAGCTAAGCATCAACGCGGAAGACGTCGTCCAAGGAGACTTGGTAGAAGTGAAGGGTGGTGACAGAATCCCGGCCGATCTCCGTATCATATCTGCTCATGGTTGTAAGGTGAGTGGAAGCTACACCTTACAAATAGTTTGTCTCAATGGTGTTCGTTGCTTCATGATCTTTCCAATTCCGGTAGGTGGATAACTCCTCGCTGACTGGAGAATCTGAGCCACAGACCAGGTCTCCTGACTTCACTAATGAGAACCCCTTGGAGACCCGAAACATCGCCTTCTTTTCCACCAACTGTGTGGAGGGTGAGTCTGTCAGGAGTTGTTAGGTGTGGTTGGGGATTTGCTGGGTCACAAATGACTGTTCCAATCCTCCCTTTACAGGAACCGCTCATGGTATCGTCATCAACACTGGAGACCGCACAGTCATGGGACGTATCGCCACCCTGGCATCGGGTCTGGAGGGCGGCCGTACCCCCATCGCTGTTGAGATTGAGCACTTCATTCACATCATCACAGGCGTGGCGGTCTTCCTGGGTGTCTCCTTCTTCATCCTGTCACTCATCTTGCAGTACACTTGGCTGGAGGCTGTCATCTTCCTCATTGGTATCATTGTTGCCAACGTGCCTGAAGGTCTCCTTGCTACAGTTACTGTAAGTAGGGAGGGGGACGCTGATAGGACCACTGGTTGAACCACTCAGCAGTTCCTCTAAAGTCCTGCTTGCCTTCTATAGGTGTGCCTTACACTCACCGCTAAGAGAATGGCTCGGAAGAACTGCCTGGTAAAGAATCTGGAAGCCGTGGAAACCCTCGGATCTACCTCCACCATCTGCTCCGACAAGACCGGGACCCTCACACAGAATCGTATGACTGTGGCACACATGTGGTTTGATAACCAGATTCATGAAGCAGATACCACAGAGAATCAGAGCGGTACGATGCCTGTGTTTAGGGCGGTAATGGATTTTGGGTTGCTGGAGGTCTTGGGGGTTCTTTGTAAGATATTGCTGACTTGAAAGTCACAACAAATGGTGCAGGTGTGGGTTGTTTGGGAATGCTGTTGGAGTGCTGAGGGCCTGCTGTAATATGCGGTGGGGTACATCGGCTCTCGAGAACCCTATGTAAGATGGTGCTGTTTTGGGGGCCAGTGTAAGAAAGTGTGTGTGGGGGGGGGTCTGATTCTGGCCCTTGGATTCTCTTAAAATGTCTAATAGTGTTTTGGGGACGCCTAAGGTGCATCTGTCTGTTTCCCATTCTGCCTCCTATCCATCACCCAACCACTTGCAGGTGCCTCCTTTGATAAGACCTCGCCCACATGGACCGCCCTGGCTCGTGTCGCTGGCCTGTGTAACCGTGCTGTATTCCAGGCCGGGCAGGAGAACACTCCTATCCTGAAGGTGAGTCTGTGTCCCAGTCCATTGTTCTGGGAGGTTCTCTGGCTCTGTGTCCTTCTCACTGTCCTTCTCTCCTGCAGAGGGATGTGGCCGGAGATGCCTCTGAATCTGCTCTGCTGAAGTGCATTGAGCTCTGTTGTGGATCTGTGAGGGACATGAGGGAGAAAAACCAGAAAGTGGCAGAGATCCCCTTCAACTCCACCAATAAGTACCAGGTGAGATGTTCATTGGCCGTGTATACCTGGTCTGTACAGAGCACGCGGGCTGGTGTGACCGGTTAACTCTACCGTAAGCCCAAGACTCAGATCAGATGACTGCTGCTCTGCGGCTGGGTGGAGGAGGACAAGAGGCGGCTGTCAAATCTACTTAAAATCTGTAATCTTGAGTGGGAGCTGAGGCACAACGTGCTGTGTGGCTAAGCTCCTCTGCAGCCGTTCTATATCTACACTTGGTGACAGTCGTCCACCTGATCCTCTGACGTACCAGACTAGAGTGTTCAAAAATATATATATATATATATATATTTATTTTTTTTTTTATTTTTTTTTTTAAGTAATCCACTGGAGTCAAGGATATGAGTGCACACATGCATTCTTCCTATCCGTAAACTGTAGAAAATTGGGGGAAAAAAAGTGCATTAACCCCTTTCCGACATCGGGCGTAATAGTACGCCACTGTCTGACTCACTCCCTTTGATGTGGGCTCCAGCGATGAACCCACATCTTTCCCGGGACATGTCAGCTGTTTTTAACAGCTGACGTGCCTGCAATAGCCGCGGGTGGAATTGTGATCCACTCGCGGCTATTAACTACTGAACCCAAGAGTGCAGGCCCCAACCACAGATCTCTGCGCAGACGATCTGGCCAATTATTTCAAAGAAAAAATTTACCACATCCAACAGGAAATTATCTCCCAATCCCCTCATACCATGCACTGTCCTCCCTCCCCCACTGCATCCAGCTCACTCTCTGATTTTGAACCAGTCACAGAAGAAGAAGTGATCAGGCTCCTTGCATCTTCTCGCTCTACCACTTGCATCAGTGACCCCATTCCCTCACATCTCCTCCAGTCCCTTTCCCCTGCTGTTACCTCTCGCCTAGCAAAAATATTCAACCTCTCTCTTCCGGTATCTTTCCCTCATTTATTGCAAAAAAAAAAAAAGGGGAAGACAAAAGAGCGCAATAGGGTCTTATCCACGTAAGGGCCCCGTCACACATAGCGACTCACCAGCCATCCCGACAACGATATGCACTTGTCAGGATCGCTGGTGTGTCTCTACATGATCGCTGGTGAGCTGCCAAACAGGCCGATCTCCGCAGCGATCAGGACAGCGACTATGCCGGTAACAAGCGATGCAGGTCGCTTAGTTACCCGCAGAGTACGTTAGATACCAGCGCTCTGGTGCAGAGAGCTGGTAACCAAGGTGCACATCGGGTTTCTAGGCACCGCGCGGCGCTTAGAAACCCGCTGTGTACCTTGGTTACCAGCTCCTCTGCACTAGCGCACTGGTATATAACGTACACATCGGGTTTCTAGGCACCGCCTGGTGCCTAGAAACCCAATGTGTACCTTGGTTACCAGCTGATCGCTGGTCTCCCGCATGTCACACGCAGCGATGCGTGCTGGCCAGCGGGAGACCAACGATCAAAAAATGTCCAGGACATTCAGCGACGATCCGCGATGCCCAGCAGGGAGGCTGATCGTCGCTGAATGTCACACACAGCGATATCGCTGGTGAGATCGCTGCTGCGTCACAAAACTAGTGACTCGGCAGCGATCTCGCTATGTGAGACGGGGGCTTTACACAGGAGAGCAGATAACATAAAATTTGCTCACCTGGTTAGGATGAGATAAGAGCATATAGATAGCGGCTGCTGCAGATCCACAGGTCTTCAACGACCAGAGAAAGTACTGTATTCAAAGAGAATTCATGGTTAAATTTCCGCGCTGTCGCTGGATGAACTTCAGGAGAATGTAGTCGATTCACAGTGGTTTTATTCAACGCGTTTCAGGGGTCATATGCCCCCTTCATCAGGAAATACCACCAACAGGTGGCCCCTGAATCGCGTTGAATAAAACCACTGTGAATCAACTACTGTAACTTCTCCTGAAGTTCATCCCAGCGGCAGCAGGGAAATTTAACTACAGATTCCCTTTGAATACAGTACCTCCTCATTTAAACACGCCATTATACATCCATTACTTAAACCATCCCTCGACCAAAACTGTGCCGCTAACTATAGACCTGTCTCCAATCTTCCCTTCATCTCCTGGAACGCCTGGTCCACACCCGTCTTATCCGCTATCTCTCAGATAACTCTCTTCTCGACCCTCTTCAATCTGGTTTCCGCTCTTTACACTCTACTGAAACTGCCCTCACTAAAGTCTCTAATGATCTACTAAATCTAATGGTCACTACTCCATGCTGATCTCCTGGATCTCTCCGCAGCATTCGACACTGTGGACCATCAGCTCCTCCTCACTATGCTCCGCTCCATCGGCCTCAAGGACACCGTTCTCTCCTGGTTCTACTCCTATCTCTCTGACCACTCCGCTGTATCTTTTGCTGGTTCCCCTCCTCTCATCTTCTCCTTACTGTTGGGGTTCCTCAAGGATTAGTCCTAGGCCCCCTCCTCTTCTCCTTGTATACCGCCCCTATTGGACAAACAATCAGTAGATTTGGTTTCCAGTACCATCTCTATGCTGATGACACCCAATTATACATTTCTCCCGCTATCACGCCTGCCGTTTTAGAAAACACCAGTGATCGTCTTACCAATGTCTCTAACATCCTGTCCTCTCTCCATCTGAAACTGAACCTGTCAAACTGAACTCCTCGTGTTTCCTCCCTCTACTAACCTACCTTTGCCCGACATCGCCATCTTCGTGTGCGGTTCCACCATTACTCCCCAGCAACATGCCCACTGTCTTGAGGTCATACTTTATTCCGAGCTTTCATTCACCCCCCACATCCAGTCACTGGCTCGCTCTTGTTATCTCCACCTCAAAACATCTCTAGAATTCGACCTTTTCTTACTTTCGACTCTGCCTAAGAGTTTTTGCAATGTGTACACGTTCGGAATTTCCGCGGTAATCCCACAACTCCCCGCCGCGGGAAATACGCATTTTTATTGGTATGCGTATTCCCGCTAAAAACTAGCGTTTTGCAAGCGTAATTAGCCTGCAGAGTACTTGCGTTGTCCAGGCGATCTGTAGCATCGCTTGGAAAACTGATTGACAGGTCGGTCACACGAGTCACATAGTGTTTGAGAAGTGTGAGCAACTTTTTACTAATGATGCCGCCTATGCCGCATCAATAGTAAAAAGATCTAATGTTAAAAAAAAAAAAAAAAATCGTGATATTCTCACCTTCCTGGTCCTCGCAATGCTCCAGACAACTCCCGTTCCCAGTAATGCCTGGCGACAATGACCCCAGATGACGTAGCATCACGCAAGACCGCTACGTCATCTGGGGTCATTGTCGCAATGCATCACTGGGAACTGGAGTTGCTGGGATTGTCGCGGAGGAGCGGGAAGGCTGCGGGGGTGCCAGAAAGGTGAGAATATCCTGATTTTTTTTTTTTTTTTTATTTATTTTAATTATTGTTTTAACAGGGATATGGTACCCAGGGCAGAGTCTCCTCTCCTCCAGACCCTGGGTACCATCTGCTGCACATGAACCGCTCACTTTGCGCATGGTGGGCATAGCCACATGCGGAAAGTAAGCGGTTCAATGCATTCTTATGGCGGCAGAATCACCACGATTCCGCAAAATTATTGAACATGCTGCGTTTTTTTTTGCGGCAAAAAATGCAACATGTGCACAATAATTGCGGAATGCATTCTAATCATAGGATGGTTAATACATACGTTTTTTTAAGCGTTTTTGCAGCGGAAAACTGCCGCAAAAATTTCTGAACGTGTGCACATAGCCTTACTGTTTCTCTTATTTATTCTCGTCTGGACTATTGTAACTCTCTACTAATCGGTCTCCCTCTTACCAAACTCTCCCCTCTCCAATCTGTCTTGAATGCTGCTTCCATGATCATATTCCTCACCAACCATTACACCGATGCCTCTACCTTGTGCGAGTCATTACACTGGTTACCCATCCACTCCAGAATCCAGTACAAACTTATTACCCTCACCCACAAAACACTCCATGGCTCAGCACCACCCTACATCTCCTCCCTCATCTCAGTCTACCATCCTACCTGTGCCCTCCGTTCTGCTAATATATCAAAAAACTGACCGGCACATCCAAACATAGATCCAGTGTGAACAGGTGCTAAACCTAGAGTCACCAACTCATATACATACAAGAAAAAAAGGCAGCACACTGTAGCGCTATAGCTTGCAAACACGAAATATGAAAATATGAAAAATATGAAAAAATGAATTGCATCATTACCTTAGAAATATGAAAAATTGAGAAGTCTTAGCGCATAAGATGGCCAAATTATGTGAGCCTGATAGCCACGTCAAGGCTCTTCTCGTATATCAGGTCCTAACTAATGCCAATCCTCACTTAGAAAAGTCTGTCTGCATGGGAACATATGAATCCTCTCTTCAGACTAAATTCTACATCTCTGTTGAGGGGTAGTGAACCTGGTGTAATTAAAAAGCTTGTGACCAACAGGTGGAGTGCTCAGGTAGAAGGTAAATGAATATATATCAAAAAACTGACCGGCACATCCAAACATAGATCCAGTGTGAACAGGTGCTAAACCTAGAGTCACCAACTCGTATACATACAAGAAAAAAAGGTAGCACACTGTAGCGCTATAGCTTGCAAACACGAAATATGAAAAATATGAAAAAATGAATTGCATCATTACCTTAGAAATAAGCCTGTTGGTCACAGGCTTTTTAATTACACCAGGTTCACTACCCCTCAACAGAGATGTAGAATTTAGTCTGAAGAGAGGATTCATATGTTCCCATGCAGACAGACTTTTCTAAGTGAGGATTGGCATTAGTTAGGACCTGATATACGAGAAGAGCCTTGACGTGGCTATCAGGCTCACATAATTTGGCCATCTTATGCGCTAAGACTTCTCAATTTTTCATATTTCTAAGGTAATGATGCAATTCATTTTTTCATATTTTTCATATTTTCATATTTCGTGTTTGCAAGCTATAGCGCTACAGTGTGCTACCTTTTTTTTCTTGTTTGTTCTCCGTTCTGCTAATGACTTGAGGTTAGCATCCTCAATAATCAGAACCTCCCACTCCCGTCTCCAAGACTTCTCACGTGCTGCGCCAATTCTTTGGAATGCACTACCCAGGTTAATACGATTAATCCCCAATCTGCACAGTTTTAAGCGTGCCCTAAAAATGCATTTGTTCAGACTGACCTACCGCCTCAACGCATTAAACTAACTATCCCTGTGTGGCACATACAAAATTTATACCATAATCAGGTACCTCGTATTATGTTCTCACCTGTTTTATGCATTTTATAGCCCTCTGTGTCTGTACTGTAAACATATTTAGGCCGATAACCGGTTCATGCAGAATTACATGAACACCCGATTCTTACACTATGGCTGGTCCGAACAATAAAAGCAATTGTTACCATCCACCTTTTGTGTCTCCCCTTCTTCCTCATAGATTGTAGCTGTGAGCAGCAGGACCCTCATTCCTCTTGGTATCTACTTTGATCTGTGTTTATTGTTATGCTGTAATGTCTATTGTCTGTACAAGTCCCCTCTATAATGTACAGTCATGGCCAAAAGTTTTGAGAATGACACAAATATTAATTTTTACAAAGTCTACTGCTTCACTATTTCTAATGGCAATTTGCATAGACTCCAGAATGTTATAAAGAGTGATCAGCTTAACAGCAATTACTTGCAAAGTCAATATTTGGCTAGAAAATGAACTTTATCCCCCAAAACACATTTCAACATCATTGCAGCCCTGCCTTAAAAGGACCAGCTAACCTCTTTTCAGTGATTGCTCCATTAACACAGGTGTGAGTGTTAATGAGGACATGGCTGGAGATCAATCTGTCATGATTAAGTAAGAATGACACCACTGGACACTTTAAAAGGAGGCTGGTGCTTGGCATCATTGTTTCTCTTCTGTTAACCATGGTTATCTCTAAAGAAACACGTGCAGTCATCATTGCAATGCACAAAAATGGCCTAACAGGGAAGAGTATCGCAGCTAGAAAGATTGCACCTCAGTCAACAATCTATCGCATCATCAAGAACTTCAAGGAGAGAGGTTCCATTGTTGGCAAAAAGGCTCCAGGGCGCCCAAGAAAGACCAGCAAGCGCCAGGACCGTCTCTTAAAAGTGTTTCAGCTGCGGGATCGGGCTACCAGCAGTGCAGAGCTTGCTCAGGAATGGCAGCAGGCAGGTGTGAGTGCATCTGCACGCACTGTGAGGCGGAGACTCTTGGAGCAAAGCCTGGTCTCAAGGAGGGCAGCAAAGAAGCCACTTCTCTCCAGAAAAAACATCATGGACAGACTGATATTCTGCAAAAGGTACAGGCAGTGGACTGCTGAGGACTGGGGTAAAGTCATTTTCTCTGAATCCCCTTTTCGATTGTTTGGGACATCAGGAAAACGCCTCATTCGGAGAAGACAAGGTGAGCGCTACCACCAGTCTTGTCTCATGCCAACTGTTAAGCATCCTGAAACCATTCATGTGTGGGGTTGCTTCTCAGCCAATTGAATCGGCTCTTCACAGTCTTGCCTAAAAACACAGCCATGAATAAAGAATGGTACCAGAATGTCCTCCAAGAGCAACTTCTCCCAACCCTCCAAGAGCAGTTTGGCGATCAACAATGCCTTTTCCAGCATGATGGAGCACCTTGCCATAAAGCAAAGGTGATAACTAAATGGCTCAGGGAACAAAACATAGAGATTTTGGGTCCATGGCCTGGAAACTCCCAGATCTTAATCCCATTGAGAACTTGTGGTCAATCATCAAGAGACGGGTGGACAAACAAAAACCTAAAAATTCTGACAAAATGAAAGCATTGATTGTGCAAGAATGTACTTCTATCAGTCAGGATTTGCTCCAGAAGTTGATTGAGAGCATGCCAGGGAGAATTGCAGAGGTCCTGAAGAAGAAGGGTCAACACTGCAAATATTGACTTGCTGCATTAACTCATTCTAACTGTTAATATAAGCTTTTGTTACTCTATGTTTGCAATTATTATATTTCTGTCTGTGATAAAAACATCTGTCAAACACACATAAAAACCAGAGGGCAGCAGATCATGTGAAAATATAATATTTGTGTCATTCTCAAAACTTTTGGCCATGACTACTGTAGGTAATAAAGCATTAAATATGGAGTCTCCCAAACTGATAACATTTCACCCCCCAACTTTAGCCCTGTACCCTACGAGAGGTTGTTACAGAACATGCTATGGTGCTCTACGACGCACAGCTGCTCCAGTCGTTTGCTCAAGGCTACTACGTCCAAAGGACAGGAAACCACATTAAAGGAAGAAGTGGGAGTTGCTGTTTTATTTTGTGTCTTGGCTTCCTGTTCAGTGATGGCGGATCCCACTCTCAGATGCTGTCTTGTGTGAGGGGGAAAAAGCCTCCTAATGATAAAAGGATTTGCATATTATACTGCTCATTTGCGTTGACCATTTAGGAAAGTCAGAGAAACTGCATGTGCATAATAACTTGAAACTGGGAGACGCCAGTGGTTTTTGTGTTCAGTGGCTGCACTGAACCCCAGAGGCCTGCGGGGTCCTGCGTTGCTTATCCTGCTACCGTTCTCTCCACAGCTGTCCATACACAAGAATGCCAACCCCTCCGAGTCCCGTTACCTGCTGGTCATGAAGGGCGCCCCCGAGAGGATCCTGGACCGCTGCTCCACTATCCTTCTTCAAGGCAAAGAGCAGCCGCTGGATGAGGAGCTGAAGGACGCCTTCCAGAATGCTTACATGGAGCTTGGAGGCCTGGGAGAACGAGTTTTGGGTGAGGCCTGCTCCTCCCTAGCCTCATCTACCATGTGTCTACAAGTAGTGGTCTAATTTCTTGCCTTCTCTCCACAGGTTTCTGTCACTTGGTTCTTGATGATGACCAGTTCCCTGATGGCTTCAACTTTGATACGGAAGATGAGAATTTCCCCACAGAGGGCCTGTGCTTTGTCGGCCTAATCTCCATGATTGACCCTCCGCGTGCTGCTGTGCCTGATGCCGTCGGCAAGTGCAGAAGTGCTGGCATCAAGGTGGGCGGCGTCCCTTGTGCTCATGTGCCTGTACATGAATGAAGCCTTTCTATTGACTTATGTTCCTTTATTCTGTCAGGTTATCATGGTCACCGGTGACCATCCCATCACTGCCAAGGCCATTGCCAAGGGAGTGGGTATCATCTCTGAAGGTAACGAGACGGTGGACGACATTGCAGCCAGATTGAACATCCCAGTGAACCAGGTGAACCCCAGGTATGTGTTGTGGGACACTAGTCATCTTGTGTAGTCACTCATCTTTGCCCTGCCTCTACTCCCTTTTCTCCTGCCTTGCTCGTCCATCTGCGTCTCTGCTCGCCGTTCCTCACCCGCTTGTGCTCTACTCCTGTCTCGTCCGATGCTTGTCTTCTTCTCTTACCCCGCCACCACTTCGTCCTTTTTCCTGCCTCGCTTGCTTTTCTTCTCTCCTGCCTTTTTTTTAACTGCTTATGTTCCTCTCCTCAATTTCTGCCAGGGATGCCAAGGCCTGTGTAATCCACGGTTCAGACCTGAAGGACATGTCCTCAGAGCAGATCGATGACATCCTCCGACACCACACAGAAATAGTCTTTGCCAGAACCTCCCCTCAGCAGAAGCTGATCATTGTGGAGGGTTGTCAGCGACAGGTACTTTTCGTCCTCCTCTTTAACACTGTTATGGAGTGAGATAGCGAGAGCAGGCATCAATGATCGTCTGTCTTGCAGGGCGCTATTGTGGCTGTGACTGGTGATGGTGTAAACGACTCCCCAGCTCTGAAGAAGGCTGACATTGGTATTGCTATGGGCATTGCCGGCTCTGACGTCTCTAAGCAGGCGGCTGATATGATCCTGCTGGACGATAACTTTGCTTCTATTGTGACTGGTGTGGAGGAAGGTGAGTGCCAGTCTCCTGGGAAGAAGCTTTACAGCATGACGCCCTGCCTACTTCACCGCACTCCCTTTTCTTGCAGGACGTCTTATCTTTGATAACCTGAAGAAATCTATTGCCTATACCCTGACCAGTAATATCCCTGAGATCACACCGTTCCTCATCTTCATCATCGCCAACATCCCTCTGCCTCTGGGCACCGTCACCATCCTCTGTATTGATCTGGGCACTGACATGGTAGGAGCTCTCCGTGGGGGTGGTGATGGCAACTGACTGGGGGTCACTAATCGTGTTTCTCTGCTCAGGTTCCTGCCATCTCTCTGGCTTATGAACAAGCAGAAAGCGACATCATGAAACGTCAGCCTAGAAACCCCAAAACAGACAAGCTGGTGAATGAACGCCTTATCAGCATTTCGTATGGGCAGATCGGTGAGTACTGCCTGTTGCGTGCCCGTTGGCTGGCTCTGCCGCGGTCGCTCACTTCGCCTCCTCTTCAGGTATGATCCAGGCCCTTGGAGGTTTCTTCACCTACTTCGTCATCCTTGCGGAGAACGGCTTCCTGCCGTCTACTCTGCTCGGCATCAGAATGAACTGGGATGACCGCTGGATGAACGATGTGGAGGACAGCTATGGGCAGCAGTGGGTGAGTGCTCTCTATATATGGGGTCTGTGGTGGTCTCTATGCTGCAGATTCTTCATCTTCTTTTCCCCCAACAGACATACGAGCAGAGGAAGATTGTGGAGTTCACATGTCACACGTCGTTCTTCGTCAGTATCGTCGTTGTGCAGTGGGCCGACTTGATCATTTGTAAGACCCGGAGGAACTCTGTGTTCCAGCAGGGCATGAAGTGAGTCAGGGTCTGGGATGGTCAGTGGTGAAGGACCGCTGCCAGGCCACGGGGAGTAATGCGACTGCTTCTCCGTAGGAACAAGATCCTGATCTTTGGGCTGTTTGAGGAGACTGCTCTGGCTGCCTTCTTGTCCTACTGCCCGGGTATGGACAAGGCGCTTCGGATGTACCCGCTGAAGTAAGTGATATCCGGTGACTGGTGCTACGCTCACGTTCTGTATGCAGCTTCTAATTGCCCCTCATCCTTCAGGCCGACGTGGTGGTTCTGTGCCTTCCCGTACTCGCTGATAATCTTCATCTACGATGAAATCCGCAAGCTGATAATCAGACGCAACCCTGGAGGTGAGTGTTGTCCATTGATCAGCAGGAAACTGCTGGCACTGTGGTGCTGCCCGGCCCTTTGGTCCATGTGGTGGGACAGTGACGTCACCCATTCTTCTCTAGTATTCGTTTGTTACGCAGTTGCTGACTGTAGAGTCTACTGAGTTCTGGGGTGCCAGTTATTATTAATTAACAAGCTACTGGATCTTTAAAGTGGATTTATTACAGTAGTATATTTACAATGACATACATAAGGGAAAAAGTATTCAGAGAGGATGGGAAGTGAGAAGCATGCCTAACTAGCCTAGGGTGCTACCTTATATCGGTCAGACATAGCCCATACCTTGCCCAGCCCTAATAACACCTCCACATGAAGGAACCTTCCAATCAGGTCTCAGTCTTGAGTTCTCCAGAAACATGCACATGGCTGCTGATGTCGATGCTTACCTGAAGGTGGCACTCAGTCCAGAATGGATTAGAAGATCAAGGGTCAAATGTGATTGCTTTGGCCTTCATCTTCCTGCAGATGGCGTCATAGAATCATAGATTGAATATAGCCAAAAGGTCATTGCATCAAAAAGGCCTAAGGACAGGATCAGATCCCATTTAAGCTGGAGTCATGATGTCCATCAAGGACAATGGTTTGTTATGTAACATTTAGGAGGCTGTACAAGATGTCCATCTCGTGTAGGTGCCCTCTTCATTCTATCATTGGAACAAAAGGCACCAGGACACACAAGTGCCTTCCTGTCTGCCAGGTTTTATGGCAGGCCATGTGCTGTGGGCAGTCTCTCTTATGTAGTACTTTGATGATCTTTAGGGCTATACCGAGTTTGTGAAGCAAATTGTGAGCTCAGTCATTGATGATGCGTGTAATATCGAATTGTCCATGTTGGGTTCCTACACTGACCATTTTCTCTATTTTCTTTTTCAGGTTGGGTGGAGAAAGAAACCTATTATTAAATATTAGGCTCGCGGTTGGTCCTGACATTTCACACTTTGCCCCCTCTCCTCCGCCTGCCTGCACACCCTCGTTCCCTGCGTGCACCTGTCTGGCCTGTTTCCCTTGAGCGAAGATGCATTTTGGCGAGGGGCGCAGAGTCGCCTGCGTGCGTCCTGTTTGGAGTTCTCATTGTGCCTTCTTTGGTTTAGTTTTTGTAGGGGAGCACGTCCACAGAGATTATTTATATATATATCAGCATTTTTACAAATAAAGGTGGGTTTCAAAGGGCCCTGCCATGTCTCGGCGGCCGTCTTGGACATCTTTGATGGTCTCTGCTGTGTCCTGTGGTTGTCCCTGTCTCGTCCTCGTATAACTCCACAAATCCTAATCCTGTATGGAGCTTACCTCGCGTCTTACACCAATCTCAGCCGAAGCTTCTGGCTTTATGACCTGATGAAGATGATCATTTGGCCCAGTAGTTATGGTCTTCACGTGGCAGGCAGCAGAATCGCGAATGCAGCTCTGTAGGTGACGAGGAGCACAGGAATGATTGTTGTACATAAGTGACAGACCCCCAGATGACCCAGAGGCTTCTCCATATGATTACTGTGGATCCGGCTCCCGTGGGGCGGCAGACTGTACTGTGGGCTCCACTGCAGCCGCTTATTAGTCCTAGCTTCTGTTCAGTGCTGACATCTTGTGTTTGCTGTGGGAGCCATATTGAGACTCCTATGAAGGAACCTGTGTGCAGACAGCTGACTCTAATGGGTGGAGGGGATGAAAAGTTTGTGGTAGGATGCATCAGCTGCTCTCCTTACCCTGATCTAGAACTGGATCATTTGCGCGACCACTAATCTGGGAACGAGCGCTCCTTTCACTACTTGTTCAATGATCATCTGCTCATTTACATAAGAATGAAACTGCTTTGGAAGAACTGCACCGATACACAGTAACGAGCCTTCCTGAATGGAGAGCTGCTCAGGACTGCACCGATACACTAACGAGAGGAGAGCTGCTCAGGAGGGACTGCACCGATACACTGTAACGAGCAGAGAGGAGAGCTGCTCAGGAACCGATACACTAACAAGAGGAGAGCTGCCCAGGAGGGACTGCACTGATACACTGTAACCAAGAGGAGAGCTGCTCGGGAGGGAATGCACCGATACACTGTACCAAGAGGAGAGCTGCTCAGGAGGGACTGCACCGATACACTAACCAAGAGGAGAGCTGCCCAGGAGGGACTGCACCGATACACTGTAACGAGCAGAGAGGAGAGCTGCCCAGGAACCGGTACACTAACAAAAGGAGAGCTGCCCAGGAGGGTCCTGCACCGATACACTGTAAAGAGCAGAGAGGAGAGCTGCCCAGGAACCGATACACTGTAACCAAGAGGAGAGCTGCCCAGGAACCGATACACTAACAAGAGGAGAGCTGCTCAGGAGGAACTGCACCAATACACTAATGAGAGGAGAGGAGAGCTGCTTAGGAGGGACTGAACCGATACACTGTACCAAGAGGAGAGCTGCCTAGGAGGGACTGCACCAATACACTGTAACGAGAGGAGAGGAGAGCTGCTCAGGAGGGACTTCACCAATACACTGTAACGAGAGGAGAGCTGCTCAGAGGGACTGCACCAATACACTGTAACGAGAGGAGAGCTGCTTAGGAGGACTGAACCGATACACTGTACCAAGAGGGAGCTGCCTAGGAGGGACTGCACCAATACACTAACGAGAGGAGAGCTGCCTAGGAGGGACTGCACCAATACACTAACGAGAGGAGAGCTGCTCAGGAGGACTGCCCGATAAACTGACCAAGAGGAGCTGCCTCGGGACTCACGATACACTTCAGAGAGAGTCTGCCCATGATGGACTGGAACCGATACATTGCCAAGAGTAGGGCTACTGCACGAACAATCCGAACGAGCTGAGAGGAGAGCTGCCAGGAACGATAACTTGTACAGAGAGGCAGCCCCAGATGGACTTCACGTAGCTCTACCAAGAGTAGACTGATCCGGCGTGGAGCGCCGATACCTGTACAAGTGGAGCTCTCAGGGACTGCACGTTACCTGTACCAGTAGGGACTGCATCGTTACTGTAATGAGCAAGGAGACTCCAGAACGATACCTAACAGAAGCTGCTCAAGGGGGACGCACGAAAGTCTGTTACCAAGATAGCTGCTCAGAGGAGCACGATACACTGCCCCAAAGGAGAGTCTCGAGGCTGTCACCATACACTGTCAAGAGAGGACTGCACGATACAACGTAATGAACAGCTGGAGAAGCTGCCCGGAACCGATACACTAACAAGAGGAGAGCTGCCCGAGGACTGCACTGATACACTAACTAGAGGAGAGCTGCCCAGGAGGGACTGCACCGATACACTGTAACCAAGAGGAGAGCTGCCAGGAGACCGATACACTAACGAGAGGAGAGCTGCCAGGAGGGACTGCACCGATCACTGAACGCAGAGAGGAGAGGCTCCCAGGAGTGACTGCACCGATACACTGTAACCAAGAGGAGAGCTGCTCAGGAGGAACTGCACCGATACACTAACGAGAGGAGAGCTGCCCAGTAGGGGACTGCACCGATACACTGTAACAAAGAAGATGTAGGAGGACTGCACCGATACACTAACGAGAGAAGGAGAGCTGCTCGGAGGGCTGCACCGATACACTAAACGAGAGAAGAGAGCTGCCGAGGAGCACCGATATACTGTACCAGGAGAGGAGAGCTGCCGAGGAATGCCGATACACTGAACGAAGGAGAGATGCTCAGGAGGGACTGCACCGATACACTAACGAGAGGAGAGGAGAGCTGCTTAGGAGGGACTGCAACCGATACACTACGAGAGAGAGAGCTGCTCAGGAGGGACTGCACCAATATACTGTACCAGAGGAGAGGAGAGCTGCTCAGGAGGACTTCACCAATACACTGTAACGAGAGGAGAGCTGCCAGGAGGGACTGCACCGATACACTGTACAAGAGGAGAGCTGCTTAGGAGGGACTGAACCGATACACTACCAAGAGGAGAGCTGCCTAGGAGGGACTGCACCATACACTGAACGAGAGGAGAGCTGCCAGGAGGGACTGCACCAATACACTGTAAGGAGAGGAGAGCTGCTTAGGAGGTACTGCACCTATACACTGTACCAAGAGGAGAGCTGCCAGGAGGGACTGCACCAATACACTGTACAGAGAGGAGGAGAGCTGCTCAGGAGGACTGCACCAATACACTGTAACGAGAGAGAGGAGAGCTGCTCAGAGGACACCAATACACTGTACCAAGAGGAGAGCTGCCTAGGAGGGACTGCACCGATACACTGTAACAAGAGGAGAGATGCTCAGGAGGGACTGCACCAATACACTGTAACGAGAGGAGAGGAGAGCTGCTTAGGAGGGACTGAACCGATACACTGTACCAAGAGGAGAGCTGCCTAGGAGGGACTGCACCGATACACTGTAACGAGAGGAGAGATGCTCAGGAGGGACTGCACCGATACACTGTACGAAGAGGAGAGCTGCCCAGGAGGGACTGCACCGATACACTGTACCAAGAGGAGAGCTGCCCAGGAGGGACTGCACCGATACACTGTACCAAGAGGAGAGCTGCTCAGGAGGTACTGCACCGATACACTATACCAAGAGGAGAGCTGCCCAGGAGGGACTGCACCGATACACTGTAACGAGAGGAGACAAAAGCTGCTCAGGAGGGACTTCACCAATACACTGTACCAAGAGGAGAGCTGCTCAGGAGGACTGCACCGATACACTGTAACGAGTGGAGAGGAAAGCTGCTCAGGAGGGACTTCACCAATACACTGTACCAAGAGGAGAGCTGCCCAGGAGGGACTGCACCGATACACTGTAACGAGAGGAGAGGAAAGCTGCTCAGGAGGGACTGCACCAATACACTGTACCAAGAGGACAGCTGCCCAGGAGGGACTGCACCGATACACTGTAACGAGTGGAGAGGAGAGCTGCTCAGGAGGGAGTGCACCGATACACTGTAACCAAGAGGAGAGCTGCTCAGGAGGGAGTGCACCGATACACTAACGAGAAGAGAGATGCTCAGGAGGGACTGCACCGATACACTAACGAGAAGAGAGATGCTCAGGAGGGACTGCACCGATACACTAATGAGAGGAGAGCTGCTCAGGAGGGACTGCACCGATACACTGTAACGAGCAGAGTGGAGAGTTGCTTAGGAGAGACTTCATCGATACACTGTAACGAGCCTGCTGTGCGGCTGCAGGTAGCACGCGAGTTCGGCCTTTACTATTCTCTGGCTCAGGTCTCGCTCTACAGTCCGCTGCTTGGTAATAACCTGCTACTAATGATTCTAGAGGGTGCCGGCCCTTTAATTTGCACATTTGGGGGGTTGCCTGGGATCAGCAGCTGTTTGGGGACCACCTCTGTCAGGTACATAGGACAGGGTGACCACGGAGCCCGTAGCTCCCGTATACATCGGGGACGGTGAGGGTTGTAGTCCCTTGCCTGTGGCCGGGATCAGTGGCTACACCTGCCCAGTACTGAGCGGCTGTTCCTGCACATTCCTGCCCCCTCTCACAACCGCCCTGCAGGGTCCTGCTCACCACTAAGTGTCCGCCTCCTGGGCTGCTGGCAGTGCAGGGGTTAATGGGGAACACAGTGACTCATTGCACCCCCTCTGTCCCGAGCCAATCAGGGGAGGAGTGGAGCTGCCCCCAGCTCTCGTCCTCTGTGGGACGGTGACACCACTCAATGTCAGGAACATGGAGGAAAAGACCTTCATTGTAATAACGGACCAGAGTCGGCGAGGAAACGAGCGACGGCCGAGATGTCTACAGATCCACCAAGGCACTGTCACCCCCGGGGTGTATGGTCACTACAAGGTGTAAAACGGTCACCACTGGGGTGTATGGTCACTACAAGGTGTACACGGTCACCACAGGGAGTGTATGGTCACTACAAGGAGTACACGTCACCACGGGGGTGTATGGTCACTGCAAGTGTACACTGTCACCACAGGGAGTGTATGGTCACTACAAGGTGTACACAGTCACTACTGGGGGTTATGGTCACTACAAGGTGTAAATGGTCACCACTGGGGTGTATGGTCACTGCAAGGTGTACGCAGTCACCACTGGGGGTGTATGGTCACTACAAGGTCACCACTGGGGGTGTATGGTCACTACAAGGTGTACACGGTCACCACTGGGAGTGTATGGTCACTGCAAGGTGTAAATGGTCATCACTGGGGGTATATGGTCACTACAAGGTGTACATGGTCACCACTGTGGGTATATGGTCACTGCAAGGTATACACTGTCACCACAGGGAGTGTGTGGTCACTGCAAGGTGTAAATGGTCACCACTGGGGGTGTATGGTCACTGCAAGGTGTACACAGTCACCACTGGGGGTATATGGTCACTACAAGGTGTACACAGTCTCCACTGTGGGTGTATGGTCACTATAAGGTGTAAATGGTCACCACTGGGGATGTATGGTCACTGCAAGGTGTACACAGTCACCACTGGGGGTGTATGGTCACTACAAGGTCACCACTGGGGGTGTATGGTCACTACAAGGTGTACACGGTCACCACTGGGGTGTATGGTCACTACAAGGTGTACACGGTCATCCCAGGGGATGTATGATCACTGTAAGGTTTACACGGTCACCACAGGTGGAGGGGTCTATGGTCACTGCAATAATGTGTACACGGTCACCACAGATGGGTGCGTCACTGCAAGGTGTACACGGACACCCCAAGGGGTGTGTAATGTATGTAGTACAGTTCATATAGCGTCTTGTGCTTGGGTGCGATGAAAACACAGGAGTCACAGGTTTGATATAGAAAAGTCCTGTATTACTTCATACAAGTTGGCAGAAATAGTCACACAGTTTGCAGACACAGAAACAGGAGACACAGCAGGCCAGAGTAATCCAAGCTCAGCAATCACTCTCCAATACAGATTCAGGATCTTCTTCTCTGTTACCGTAAGTCCATGCAAACGTGGGTCTTTCAAAGAGCAGGGTTCAGAGTCCACAAGTGCTTCAGAGTTCCTCAGTAGGAATAGCTGGAGTACAAGGTCCAAGGCTTACAGGAGTCAAGTCACAGGTTCACTGCAGGCTAGATTCTGAAGCACTGATTGCTCAGCTGTGGCTGCTTAAGAAGCAAAGGAGAGAATCAGGGCGTGAACATGCAAGCTGGAAACTCCATTTTGACTGAGGGCAAGATAGCTGCAGCAAGACAGAAAGTAAAATGGCTGACGAACAAACTGAGTTTCAGAATATATACATAGAACCTTACATTACTCCCCCCTTAAGGACAACCTCCGGATGACCTCAGACCAGGCTTGTGTGGGTACCTCTGATGAAACTGACGGAGCAAGCGAGGAGCATTAACGTTATTGACCGGTTCCCATGAGTTGTCCTCCACTGGGTAGCCCTGCCATTTAATCAGATATTGTAACTGATTTCTATACAACCTGGAATCTAAAATCCTTTCCACCACAAATTCTTCCTGACCATCGACTAGCACTGGGTCAGGGCACGGAGAGGAACGTCCAGGAAACGTATTGGGTGTCGCAGCCTTTAGTAGGGATACATGAAAGACAGGGTGGATTCTCATAGTTCTGGGCAGTTGAAGACGACAAGCAACGGCACTTATAATTTTACTGATTTTATAGGGTCCAATGTACTTATGTCCCAACTTAGACGATGGAATCCTTAACTTAAGATTTCTGGTTGACAGCCAGACCAAGTCTCCTACCTTGAAAGCTGGTGCAGGTTTACGAAATTTATCTGCTGCTTTCTTGTACCTTTCTTGAGCCGATTCCAGATTTTCCTTTAGAAGATCCATATTCTTCTGTAAAGACGTGATTCTTTCAGCCACTGCTGGTAAAGGCGTTTCTATGGGAAATCGTGGTAGAATGTTAGGATGATAACCTAGATTAGAGTAAAAAGGAGACTGTTTAGTGGAGGCACTCTGAGAGTTGTTATACGAGAACTCAGCTAATGGAAGTAGATCCACCCAATCATCCTGTAGGTGGCAGATAAAGCAGCGGAGATACTGCTCCAGGGTTTGATTGGTTCGTTCGGTCTGTCCATTAGTCTGGGGATGAAAAGCAGAAGAAAGGTTTACTTTAATGTCCAATGCACAGAAATTTTGCCAAAACCTAGAAGTGAATTGCACCCCTCGATCCGAAATAACCTCATCCGGTACTCCATGTAAGCGAAACACATCTTTAATCATCAAATCTGATGTCTGTTTTGCAGTGGGTAAGCCGACACAAGGGATAAAATGAGCTGCCTTTGTTAGACGGTCAACCACCACTAGAATGGTGTTCTTCCCCTGAGAGGTTGGTAACTCCACAATGAAGTCCATAGAAATGGATCCCCACGGGCGGGACGGGGTGGGAAGAGGCTGTAACAGACCAGTTGGTGAGGAGCGAGGTGTTTTGCATCTTGCACAGACCTCACATGAAGTGACATAATTCAAAACATCCTTCCTGCAAGTGGGCCACCAAAAGAAACGAGAAAGAAATTCCTGTGTCTTTAGAATTCCTCTATGCCCAGCTATCTTGGAATCGTGAATGAGTTGCAATACTCTTAATCTGACTGTTTCAGGAATATACAGACGTTGTCCCTGAATCCACACACCATTCTTAAAGACAAGACTTACGTCCCTTGGGGTTGTGCCAAAAAGGAATCCGCATGGTATGCTTCCTTGATGTCCTTAAGTAGGTCTTGATTATGAATTACTCCTAGGAATCTAGAGTCAGGAAGAATAGTCTTAGGAGGAGTAATTGGACGTGTCTCTGCTGAGTAAATCCTAGAGAGTGCATCAGCCTTTCCATTGCGCGATCCTGGTCTATAAGAGATGATAAAATTAAATTGGTTTAAGAAAAGATTCCAGCGAGCCTGGCGAGGAGTCAGGCACTTAGCCGACCTGATAAACTCAAGGTTACGATGGTCTGTCAGGACGACTATTTGCTGTGCAGCTCCCTGAAGAAGGTGTCTCCATTCTTTGAAGGCGGCAATAATGGCCAACAACTCTCTATTGCCCACATCGTAGTTCCTCTCAGCCGAAGACAACTGCTGGGAAAAGAAGGCACAGGGATGCAATACATTCTTCTCACCTGTTCTCTGAGAGAGTATAGCTCCAACGGCACAGTCTGAAGCATCCACCTCTATTATGAAGGCAAGCTCGGGGTTGGGATGTACTAGGATAGGTGCAGTGGTAAATTTATCTTTTAGACGGGAAAATGCTTCCTGGGCTTGGGGAGTCCAGGAAAACCTAGACTCTTTCCGGGGAAGTTGAGTGATAGGTGACACTACCTCAGAGAAATTTCTAATGAAACGTCTATAGAAGTTGGCAAACCCGATGAAGCGCTGTACCTCCTTCACATTTCTAGGACTTGGCCAATCCTTGATGGCTTGGGTTTTGCTTCCATCCATACTAATTCCTTGTGTAGACAGTACATACCCCAGAAATTGAATTTCGGTCCTATGGAATTCACACTTTTCAAGTTTGATGTAAAGATGATTTTGTCTTAGACGTTCCAAGACCATTCTCACATGTCCATGATGTTCCTCTGTGGAGTTAGAAAAAACTAGAATATCATCCAAATAAATTACCACGAATGTATCTAGGAGATCCCTGAAGATGTCATTCACCAAGTGTTGGAAAGTGGCTGGGGCGGTACTCAGACCAAAAGGCATAACTAGATATTCAAAGTGTCCATAGCGTGACCTGAATGCAGTCTTCCATTCATCCCCAGGTCTAATACGGACTAAGTTATAGGCCCCACGAAGATCTAGTTTAGAAAAAATTTTGGCATGTCGCACTCTCTCCAATAACTCAGGGATTAAAGGCAATGGATAACGGTTTCTAATAGTAACCTTATTGAGTTCCCTATAGTCTACGCATGGTCTCAGAGATCCATCTTTCTTCTTTACAAAGAAGATGGGTGCACCTGCAGGAGATGAACAGGGGCGTATGAAGCCCTTGGCTAGATTTTCATCTATGTAATCCTTTAAAGCCTTTAGCTCGGGCCCCGCCAGGGGGTAGATCTTACCAAAAGGTATCTCTGCTCCAGGCAATAATTCAATTGGACAATCATATGGACGGTGAGGAGGAAGCTGGTCAGCGTTCTTCTTGTCACATAAATCCACATAGTCCTGGTATACAGCTGGTAGTTCAGGGACTGACATGATTCCTTTAGGAACAGAGCAAGCTGAAACTTTTGGACTCATCTGTTTCTCTGGAAAGTGTAATTCCTTGGTCTCCCAGTTAATGGTAGGATTCTGAGCCTGCAGCCATGGTAGCCCTAGAATAATGGGAAAGTGGGGAGAAGAGATAAGCATAAAGGACAGTTTCTCTTGATGATCTTTACCCATAAGAACCCTCAAAGGCTCTGTTTCCTGATCCACTGGTCCAGAGGTCAGCAGGGAGCCATCCACAGTTTCCATCTGTACTGGAGTAGCCTTCTTCACTGAACGTATTCCCTGTTTCAGAGCAAAGGAGACATCCATAAAATTTCCACTTGCCCCTGAGTCGATCATAGCAGAGCTAGACACCCAAGCTGAGTCAACCCAGAGTTTGATGGAAAGAAAGCAATGAGAATTGTTTTTCTTACAACTCAGCTGGGACACCGCTGAGGAAACTTGAAAAATGGCAGCGTTTACACAGTCAACGTCCTCAGAGGTAACGGTGTTTAAGTCCGAGAAATCAAGATCTGTTGCTGCAGATCTCTCTGGAGCCTGAGGCTCGGACCTGACAGATCCCCTCTCGCAACACTCACAATGAATGAGTGCTGCAGTAGTCTTACGAGAACGGCTGGGCAGTTTATAATGAAGTGCCCTGACTTACCACAATAGAAACATAGATTCTCCTTAAAACGATGTTCCTTGCGTGCATCACTAACCCGTCGTTGTAAAGAGTCTACCTGCATGGGTTCAGGTTCAGGTTCCCGTGTAATCCTACTCAAAGGTTCCTTAGCTGGAGAGGAAGGTAGGAAAAGGTTAGTACGATTGCTTTCAAACCATCTCTCTTGCCTGCGTTCAGTCAGACGAGTATCAATACGGATGCAGTAGTTAATAAGTCACCTAACGCAGTGGGAGGGTCGGCACGAGCAAGTTCATCCTTAATCAGTGGAGATAACCCCTTTCGAAAAATAGATTTTTTGGCGGAACTGTCCCAGGTGGTATCAAGGGCCCATCTCCTGAAATCCAAGGCATATTCAGCTACCGAGTGCTTACCTTGGCGCAAAGCTAACATGGCTGCTTCAGCTGTTGCACCTCGATTGGGGTCATCAAACACCTGCCCCATGGCTGAAATAAAATCATCAAGGTGATTCAAACAATCATCCTCAGTCTCAATCAGAGGGTTTGCCCACATTAAAGCCTTGTTGGTAAGCAACATAATTATAGTAAGCACCTTAGATCGTTCAGTGGGAAATTGTGAAGCATGTGCAGAAAAAAAAAAGATTGCATTGATTAATAAATCCCCTGAATTTCTCACGTTCACCGCCAAACGAAAAGGGGGCAACTTGGGAATCCCAGCACTCGGGGCTACGGCAGGAGCCTGGACTCGCCCCTCTAGAACCTCAATCCTGGCTCGCAAATCCTGGGTAGTCTGTCCAACCACTTGCAAATTGTGATTATTGAGGTCCTGTAGATTTGTAAAACGGGTCTTTATATTCTGCAAATCTGCAAGGATATTATCAGTCACTCCGCAAAGTTCCTTTATGCGGGCCTCCATTTTCCAGATCTTTTAAGACAGGATTACTGGAAGAAGAGGAGAGAAAAAAAAAACAATAGTGTTCACCTGTGGCAACACTGCAGAGAGAAAAAAAATTAAGGGAACTGCTCACCTGGAATGGTTGTGAGAAGTCACAACCACTATCATCACAGAAAGTTTCAACCAGACATCTGATATCCACAGTTACAGCAGACAAAAAAGAGAAAAGAAAGGAAAAAAAAAAAAAACAATAGTGTTTACCTGTGGTAACACTGCAAAAAGAAAAAACTTAAGGGAATTGCTCACCTGGAATGGTTGTGAGAAGTCACAACCACTGTCATCACAGAAAGTACAACCAGACGTCTGATATCCACAGTACAGCAGACACAGCCTTCCAGACCCAGCAGACACTAACGTTTTGGCTTCAGAAATCTTGTAATGTATGTAGTACAGTTCATATAGCGTCTTGTGCTTGGGTGCGATGAAAACACAGGAGTCACAGGTTTGATATAGAAAAGTCCTGTATTACTTCATACAAGTTGGCAGAAATAGTCACACAGTTTGCAGACACAGAAACAGGAGACACAGCAGGCCAGAGTAATCCAAGCTCAGCAATCACCTCCAATACAGATTCAGGATCTTCTTCTCTGTTACCGTAAGTCCCATGCAAACGTGGGTCTTTCAAAGAGCAGGGTTCAGAGTCCCAAGTGCTTCAGAGTTCCTCAGTAGGAATAGCTGGAGTACAAGGTCCAAGGCTTACAGGAGTCAAGTCACAGGTTCACTGCAGGCTAGATTCTGAAGCACTGATTGCTCAGCTGTGGCTGCTTAAGAAGCAAAGGAGAGAATCAGGGCGGGAACATGCAAGCTGGAAACTCCATTTTGAACTGAGGGCAAGATAGCTGCAGCAAGACAGAAAGTAAAATGGCTGACGAACAAATGAGTTTCAGGAATATATACAAAGAACCTTACAGGGTGTATGGTCATTATAAGGTGTACACGATCACTCCGTGGGGGTGTATGGTGACAAGGTGTACACAATCACCACAGGGTGTGTACAGTCATTACAAAGTTGTACATGGTCACCCCATGGGGTGTTTGGTCACTGCACAGGGCGACAGTCACGATGGGGCGTACGGTCACTACAAGGTGTACATGGTGAGCACATGGTGTGTATGGTTACTACAGAGGGTGACCGTCACTGAGGAGATGTACGGTCACCCCAGGGGGGTTATGGTCACTACAATGTGTACACAGTCACCACTGGGTGTACGGTCACTACAAAGGGTGACCATCACTAAAGTGGGACATGCGGTCACTAAAAGGTGTACGTGGTCATGTGAGAGGGGTGTATGGTGAGTATAGGGGGCGTACTACACTGCAGAGGGTGACAGTCACTAGAGGAAGCATATGTCACTACAGAGGGTGACATCACTAGAGGGGACGTACAGTAGCTACAAGGTGTACACTGTCGCCACAGGGGCATCAGTCACTACTGAAGGGTATACAGTCACTAGATGGGGTATGTGGCCACTACATGGGGGCGCACGGTCATTTTTTGGTTACCACAGGGGCGCACGGTCATTTTTTGGTTACCACAGGGGCGTTGGGTCATTATATGTCACCACAGGGGGCATACAGTCACTACTAAGGGGTATAACGTCACTAGATGGTATGTGTGTTCACTACAGGGGGCGCACGGTCATTTTTTGGTTACCTTAGGGGCGTAAGGTCATTATATGACCACTATCGGGGACATCGGTCACTGTATGGTTACTACAGGGAGTACAGCTCACATGAGGATATACAACCACTTTGGTTGTAATATACAGGTGCGATGATGCATGGTGACAGTGGTCTCCATCTTTCTCAGGGGCCATGGTGAGACCACTCTGGGTGATCACAGGTGGAGGGAATTCCGGATGTGAATTCATATGGGGGTTAGGCCGCCGGCTGGTGACGGTGCCGCAACACATCTGGATCACTGACATCTAAAGCTTCATTTTTTGCGTTTTTTAAGTCACTTTTCTGTTTTTAATCTTTTTATTGATGTTTCTTGCACCAAAGCCCACCGATCTTTCGGTTTTGCACACAGTAAAAAATGCTCATTATTTTTGCCTTTTCTGTGGCTTCTTTTTGAGCAGTGGCTGTTCCAGTAAAACGCAGCAACAATGTCAAGCGTACGTAAAGTGACTCCGGTGGCAGAGGGGCGAGTCCCGTGAGGCCGGGACTGCATTTGTGAGACATTTTGTGACTTAAAAAAAAAAAAAAATCACAACTGATGAATCAGCCACAAATAAAACTCAACTCACAGCAGCAGACATAAAAAATGGGTGAGCGCTAGTGATGGTCGAATAGTGAATAATTTGGATTCGGGAAAATCGGCACAAATAATTTCTAATATCCGTGTATTCGTACCGAAGGGGATTGCCAAATATTTTTCTGCTGGACCCAACAAACAGGTCTGGGGGCCTGAGAAAAAAGCTGAAATGGATGGGAAAGAGCTAAAACTAAATGGGTAAATGGGAACAGCATGGAGAAGATGCCTGCATGACCAGGGAGGAGTCCAGGATATCATTTGCATATTCCCAGTTCATTCTGGGATAATGAAGAGTCTCCGCGAGCTCCAAGAACCTGGGTTTTGGCCGTTGCAGCTGAAAGGAGGACATCATAAACCGCGCGCCTGATTTTGGCACTTTTTTCCACCACTGTGATATCTCTTTAACAATAAGAGCATGGAAGAGGCCAGGAGCATGTGGTGAGTTGCATTTCTTGCTACATGTTCACAGATTAACCAGTGGAAAAGCCAAACTTCACATGCCACAAATGCAAGCTTGTGTCCATGTTGGAGGAAAAGTTGTGAAATCTAGAAGAGAGGTTATCTACATTGAAGATCATTAAGGAAGGTGAAGAGTTCTTAGACAGAGCAGAATTATCTCTTCATGGTCCCAGAAAGAGAAGAAATTTGACCTGCACCTGAAGAAACAGAGGAATGGAAGCATGTGACCCAGAGAAGCAGGAGGATCGTGAGGCAGTCAGCACCCATATGCTCAGGAACCAGTAACCAGGCTCTCACACAGGAGAATGATGAAGAAATACATCAGGATAAGACTCTGCCCACAAAGAGCAACCTTGTACACCCTCAGAGTCCTCCTGAATGGAGAAAGAAAACTGTTGTGATGAAGAAACGAGAGTTGTTGTCATGGGGGATTCCCTGTTGGACCTTCAGACCTAAAGATAAATACCCATTCCTGCTAATACATGTGAGGACAAATGACACCACAAGATGTGACTTGGAAACCATATGCAGTGACTTTGAAAACTTAGGTAAGAAAGTGAAAGAAAATGGAGCACAGGTGATCTTCTCATCCATCCTCCCAGTGGATGTCCATGGAACAAGGAGGGGGAAGAAGATTCTGCAGGTGAACAACTGGCTATGTCGATGGTGCCGTCAGCAAGGATTTGGATTTCTGGATCACGGAGTGAATTTCCTATACGATGGACTACTTGCTAGAGATGGGTGCACCTTACTAAGACTGGAAAACATGTATTTGGAAGTCGCCTTGCTACACTCATCAGAGAGCTTTAAGCTAGAACAATTTGGGGAAGGAAGCAAAATGCCAGAAAAAGCCATACACTTGACAAATACTATTGAGATTTCTGCTATTAGAAGTGAAGGGGAAGAACAAAGACAAAAAAATCTACATAATAAAAATATTGGAGGAAGAGAAACCAATCACAAACTAAAATGTTTTTTATACAAATGCACAAAGCATGGGCAACAAACAAGGGAGAACTGGAACTAACGCAGGAGAAGAAATATGATGTCATTGGAATCACTGAGACTTGGTGGGACGATCACATGATTGGGAATACAAGGCTAGAAGGATACAACTTATCTGCAAGAAACAGACTTTTATAAACGAGGAGGAGGTGTCACATTGTATGTTAGAAAAGCGTATATCTGCACAGAGATTGACGCTTCAGAGACTGGGAGTTCTGTGGAAACTGTTTGGGTAAGAATACAAGGACAGAAAATGGAAAGGACACCATTGTAGGCATTTAACTACAGGCCGCCTGTGCAAGCTGAAGATATGAATGAACTCTTTATGCATCAAATGGCCAAGTTCTCCAAATAATATGACATAGTGGTCATGGGAGATTTCAACTATCCAGACATTTGTTGGGAATCTCTCTCAGGCAAAAGTAACAGGTCAAGGAAATTCTATCCTCTCTCCTGACAACTTTATCTTCCAAAAGGAGGGAAAAACAAGGATCTGCTACCTTGGATCTAATCCTTATAAACAGGGAGGAAATGGTTGAGGAGGTAGAGTGGCTGGGACCCTAGGAGGTAGTGACCATGCTATTTTTAGAATTTTGGATAACAAGAGGAGAAGACCTGTGAAGACTCAGACGTCAAGGTTAGATTTCAGAAAGGAAGATTTTAAGGGACTCAGAAAGAGAATGGAGGGATCCAATGGAGGATATCTTAAGGACAAAAATGTCCATGGAAGGGTGGACATCTTGAAAAATGAGATTCTCAAAGCACAATCGTTAACAATTCCAAAAAGAGGGAAGAATGGGAAGCATTTAAGGAAACCAGGATGGATGAACACAGAACTTAAACACATGCTAAAAAGGAAGAAAGAAATGTTTATCAAATGGAAAGAGGGAGGCATATCTAAAGCAGAATATAATGCCGTCTGCAGAACCTGCAGGGCCCAAATCAGATTATCTAAAGCTGACAATGAATTAAGGCTTGCAAGAGATGTAAAAAGCAACAAAAAAGGATTTTGGGGATACGTCAAAAGTAAAAAAAAATATCAAGATGCTATAGGATTTTTACAGGATGAAAATGATGAAATGGTAAGAAAGGATGTTGAGAAGGCTGAACTTTTAAATTCCTATTTTGCATCTGTTTTCTCTCAGAAAGGAAATGTAACATCAACTGATCTTCACTGTCCTATTAAAGGAATAGAAGAATCCAGGATATCTATAAACAGAAAGACAGTGAGGAAACACTTAGCTAACCTAAATGAATTCAAGTCTCCAGGTCCAGATGAATTACACCCCAGAATACTGAAGGAGATAGCAGAAGAAATTCTTGAACCACTGTCCATAATCTTTAAAAAATTCTTGGAGAACAGGAGAAGTCCCAGAAGACTGGAGAAGAGCAAATGTTTTTCCTATCTTCAAAGAGGGAAGAAGGTGGACCCAGGGAACTACAGGCCGGTGAGTCTGACTTCTATACCAGGAAAAATCTTTGAACAAATTATTAAAGAACATGTATGTAAGTACCTGCATAAGAAATGAAGTGATTAACCAGAGTCAGCATAGGGTTTGTAACTAATAAGTCATGTCAGACTAACTTAATTTCCTTCTATGACAGAATCACTGACTGGGTGGATCAGGGAAATGCTGTAGATATAGTATATCTTGACTTCAGCAAAGCATTTGACAAAGTATCTCACACAATCCTTATTGAAAAAATGACTAAGTATGGAATGGACAAGGCAACTGTTAGGTGGATTCATAACTGGCTTAGTGATCGGACTCAAAGAGTTGTCATAAATGCTGCACATCTAGTTGGAAGAATGTCTCAAGTGGGGTACCACAAGGCTCTGTTTGGGCCCTGTATTGTTCAACATCTTTATCAATGATTTAGATGAAGGAATTGAGGGTAAACTGATCAAATTTGCTGATCACACAAAGCTAGGAGGGGTAGCTAATACTAGAGAAGAGAGAGAGAGGATTCAAAAAGATATACATAAACTGGAGCAGTGGGCAGCAACTAACAGAATGGTTTTTAACAGGGAAAAATGCAAAGTACTACATCTGGGAAATAAAAAATGAAAAAAGCATATACAAAATGGGAGGAATAGGGCTAAGTAACAGCACATGTGAAAAAGACTTGGGTATACTAATTGATCACAGACTGAACATGAGTCAACAGTGTGATGCAGCAGCAAAAAAGGCAAATACAATTCTAGGATGTATCAACAGAAGCATACAGTCTAGATCACGTGAAGTCATATCCCCCTCTACTCCTCTTTGGTCAGACCTCATCTGGAATACTGTGTCCAGTTTTGGGCACCACATTTTAAAAAAGACATCAACAAACTGGAGCAAGTTCAAAGGAGAGCCACCAGAATGGTTGACCGGTCTGCAAACCATGTCCCTATGAGGAACGGTTGCAGGATTTGGGAATGTTTAGCTTGCAAAAAAGAAGACTGAGAGGAGACTTAATAGCTGTCCTACAAATATCTCAAGGGCTGTCACATTGTAGAAGGATCATCTTTATTCTCATTTGCACAAGGAAAGACTAGAAGCAATGGGATGAAACTGAATGGGAGGAGACACAGATTAGATATTAGAAAAAACTTTTTGACAGTTAGGGTGAACAATGAGTGGAACAGGCTTCAAACAGAGGCTGGACAGACATCTGTCTGGATGATTTAGAGAATCCTGCTTTGATCAGGGGGTTGAACCAGAAGGCCCAGGAGGTCCCTTCCAAACTCTACCATTCTATGATTCTATGACTTTCTGACTCACATATGGGATCTGGGAATAATGTCAGACTATTGCGTCGGTTTTAACAGATTTTTAAAAAGACTTACCAAACCAAACTGTGAAGAAACCAGGTTATATCTTAATTACCCAGACGACTATGCTTAGCAAACCAAGAAAAATGTCAAATGGATCACATAGTACGCTCCAAATTGTGCCATTTCAGGCCTCAATTTAAAATTTGTTGCCACTATTCTCCCGGTGTGCCGTCCCAGCATTACACAAGCACGTGTCCCATAACATTAGCCGTGCCTCAACAATGCAGTTACTGGAGAGAGTCCACCTAACCACGGACACAAGTGCTTGTGGGCAGGACGGTACATCTCGCTGACTGCACACTGGGTTAACATAGTGGAAGCTGGGACCCAGTCAGACCTTGGGATGGAACACATGCTTCCAATTCCAAGGATTGCAGGCCCTACATCAATCAGGGTTTCCCCCACAGTCTACAGCTCCTGCACCTCATCCTCTTCAGCCTACATCTCCGAAATGAGCACATCAGTCACAAGCTGGAATCACTGCCTCAGCTAGGCAGCAACAGACTGTGCTGAAGCTAATATGCTTAAGTGATAAACTGCACAATCTGGAGTTGTGGACAGCTCTGAAAGAGCAGGAATATATGTGGCTGACACCGCTGAACCTACAGCCAGGCATGGTCGCTTGTGACAATGGCCGGAACCTGATGGCTGCTGTGAGGCGAGGCAAGCTCACACACGTTACCATGCCTGGCCCATGTGCTTAACCTTGTGGTTCAGCGGTTTCTCAAAACCTACCCGGAGCTGCCGGATCTGCTTGTCAAAGTACACTGCCTGTGTACCCATTTTAGAAAATCAGCTACAGCTTCAGCAGCATTCGCAGCCTCCAGCTCACAGACTGGTGTGTGATGTCCCCATGTGTTTGGAACTCTACACTGCAGATGTTGGGAAGGATTTGTGAGCAGAAGCGGGCAGTTGTTGAATACCAGCATCAACAAGGCCGTCGGTATTCATTTCAGACTTAACACATAAGACCTCAGGAGTGGACTGGATGTCAGACATATGTACCATCCTCCAAAACTTTGAGGACTCCACCAAGACGGTGAGCGGTGATGACTACATAATTAGCATCACCATCCCGCTTCTTATTTCTTCTGAAACGCTCTCTGCCCACATCAAAGAGGATGCATTGCAGGTGGAGCATGGTGAGATGGAGCAAGGAACCATAGGGTGATTACACACTGCCCAATCTCATCCCAATGTGGATTGGGTGACAATGAGGAGGAACAGGAGCTACTTTCATGCGCTACAGATGGTTCTACCTGCACATAACCACCGTCTGTTCAGCGAGGATGGCCTGAGGACAGGGAGGAGGAGGCGAGCATGGTCCGTCGTCCTCTTGGTGAGGACACGGAAGTCTTGCCTGTTAGCAGTCTGGCACGCATGGCTGAGTTTATGTTACACTGCCTTTCCCGTGACCCTCGTGTTCTCCAAATTTTGAGTAACAGTCATTACTGGTTGGTGACACTTCTATACCCACGCTACAAGGAGAACTTTTATCTGTTATTCCCGAGGCGGAGAGGTCTACTAAAATGGGGCAGTACCAGAAGGCTCTTGTTGCGGTGTAACAAGGGCAACCGGGGGGTAGTCCGAGCCGAGTTTTTAAAGGCACAGTACACGCATAGAATCCACTGAGCAGACGGTCAGCAAGCACTCACCTGGTCCCTTGCACATACACAGTTGGGACCAACACAACCTTCCTCACAACGTACCTTGGTCTTGTTCCAGCCACAGTAGTCCGGGCAAAACAAAGGCAGAGAAGGGTAACCGTTGTCCAACCGGGAAAATAATTTATTTAATGCAACAGAATATGAAGGATAAAGCGACAAAGGTACATCACTGGAGTCCTGATCTCTCCCTAATGCTGACCACATCCGTACCCACAACGGTTTGCAGAATCCGGAGATCACAAAGATCCACACGCTGGAATCTGTGCACCTGAGACCCCTTCAGCATGGGGCCCTCCTGAAGTCCTGGAGACCTGTGGTGCAGTCCTTTAGTCCTTACATAGACTTATTGGTCCAGGGCAACAGTTTCCCCCAGTCCTGGAGGCTTGGCAATGCCCTGGGTCACACACATCTGCTCTGAACAGAGTCACAGGCAGTTCTGGAGGGAAACAACAGTTTCCTGTGGTCTTACTGCTGCTGGCCCAACCCACACAGTTAACTATTGCCTGTCCCTAACTCTGCAATAGTGACACATATAGAACATCATACATTGCATATACAGCACTTAAAGAAAAACATCACAATACATTACCACATATAGCATAACGACACAACAACATACAGGTGCATCATATGGCGGTATAGAGTGCATCACATATATTGCGATAATGAAGATGACCATCAAGTGCACGGGGGGGTCATACGGAAGGAGGAGAGGGCGCAACTGAGGGGACCAGCCATCTCCTTACAGCGGAATTATATAAAAAATTCCCATCTGAAAACGCTGGCGGCAGAGGGTCACAGTTCATTGGACAACCAAGGAGTAGAGGCGAGAAAGACACAACTCCAATCCAGCAGAGGCAGGGGAACACTGGCAAAGTTCTGGGAGAGATTTCTCTCCCTCACATCCCACAGGTCCTGAGGCACGGGGTACTCTCACAAGGAGTGCAAAGTTTGGGAAGATGGTGAGAGAGTACCTTGCTGACCATACCAACGTCCTCCGTGACTGCTCTGTGCCTTATAATTAATGGGTATCCAAGCTGGACACGTGGCATGAACTGGCTCTCTACGCATTGGAGGTCTTGGCCTGCCGCTAGCGTTTTGTCAGAGTGGGTTTTTAGTGCCGCTGGTGGAATTATAACTGATTAGCGCATCCACCTGTCAACTGAAAATGTTGACAGGCTGACTCATAAAAATGAACAAGGGCTGGATTGGGGCAGACTTCTCTACACCACCGAATGATAACAGCGAATCATAACCTCCAATACAGTGTCTTTTTTGGTCGGTCCTTCCCATGCACCTCTCACACCCACGCATGGGTATACGCTTCCTGATTTTGACTATTTGCTGTTGTCCTCCCTTCTGCTCATCCTCCACCACTAATATCACCAGGGTGACTGTGGTCCGTGTTGAAACAACCCACATAATTTTTTTAAAGGGTGTTTATGATGCCTGTAGCAAAATTTTTTTATACAGTATGTTCATGTATACTCCCCAGGGGTAAATGTTTGTCAGCCCATACACTTAGTGCATGGGCATTACAAGTACAGGAGACCCGATCCTTTATAATGGGAACAAGGGGCATTGGAGTGCTTCCAAATTTTGGGCAGGCCTTGCATTCACTGCATGGGCAAGGTGGGAGTACCAACTTCCTAATAATGGGAACATTGCTTTCAAGGGCCCTCCCTACGCTCTTCAAAGGGGTATTGGGGTGCATCCAAATTTGGGGCAGGCCTGCCACTCACTGCATACACAATAACAGTATAGAGACCCACTGTTTAATAATGGGAACAAGAAAGCATAGCCGGCTGATGGATCTCTAAGAATAGTAATGCCACCTGATGCCCTATAAAAATAGGCTTTGTGACTTTCAGAGTCCCTCCTTCATAAATGGCCGGGAGGCTTACTGTCCCGCGATCACGGTTGGGCAGTGATGACAGCAGAGTGCACAGCGGATACCCCGGGGACTGGGAGCACTTTCTCCTAGTCCACTTTGTCACGTTCCACAGGAAGTGACCGCTGACCTCATTTCCGGCGGTCAGCTGGTACAGCACGAGGAGGTAATGCTAGTTTGGGAGGACAGATCCGGCGGCGGCGGTGCATCGAGCGCTCCATGCAGTACCCGGCTCGCACTCCAAGAGATGAGATCCCAGATCCTGCCTGTCTCGCTCTCAATGCTGCAGCTCCATGCGCGGCAGCATGTGAGACAGGCAGGATAGATCATCATCGTTGGAGTGAGAGCCGGGTACTGTATGCAGCGCTCATCTGTGCACCGGGGGAGGGATTGTTTACAGCCAGAGAGTGAGGCAGGCAGGGCTGAGACGCTGCACTTTCCAGCCATTTGTTTCCACATCATCCCCCAGTGCTGTCTAAGCCCTGCCTGCGTCACTCTCTGGCTGTAAACAGTGTCTCACTTGGCTGTGGTATATGCCTCAGGACTGAGAGTCAGTATACCAGTGGTATCTCTCCGTCCTGAGGCTCCTGATTCAGAGTGTAGAGTTTCCAGTCATGAAACTGACTGTCAGCATTGGCACCATGTCGATGGGTCAGTAGGATTGCTCTGTAAGGCCGGGTTCACATTGAGTCAATGGCAATGCGCTGACGGCATCCGTTACAATAGTGGCACTAACGTTATGTAACGGATGTGTTAGCGAAACCCATAGACTGCAGTTATGTAGCGCATCGCTAGCACATGTCATATTTGGCATGCGTTTAGCAATGTGCCGTCATTCTGTGACAGACCGTCGAAGCAGTCTGCGGCATTAGGCTACTTCACATTGCGTTGTGCATCTGCTCAACGTATGCGTTAAACGGACGGCGCTAACACAACTGCCTTTTTAAAGATTGCGTTATGTGATCGTGCTAAGGTGATGGACCCCCGAACGCTGCAGACTGCGTCCGAGTCTCTGTCACAGAATGACACACATCGCTAACACATGCCAAGTATGACATGTGCTAGCGATCGCTACATAATTTCAGTCTATGGGTGCGCTAATGCAATCCGTTTACATAGCGTTAGTGCCGCTATGTAACGGATGCCGTCAGGGATTGCCATTGACGCAATGTTAACCCAGACTTCGGGGGTCCGTCACCGCTAGCGCGATCGCATAAACGCGATCTTTAAAAGCACTTGAATTAGCGCAGTCCGTTTAACAAAACCGAATTTAGTAGACTGCACTAACGCAATGTGAACCTAACCTAAGATAGAGAAAAATTTATGTTTATCTGCTTCTTTCTCCAATGGAGACTCTCCTATATATACAGTGTTGATTAGTTATGGGGAATATATAATATAGTGTACAGGGTATATATGTACAGTGAACATGTAGTGTACGAGGTATATACAATGTATAATTGCATAGTGTACAGGGTATACAGTGTACACTGTATAAAATAGTAGTATATAGTGTGTAATGTACTGTTATACTGGCTCATGTCGGGGGCCGCACACTTCCTGTCAGGACTGTGATGTGCTTCTTTTTGATCCACTCCTTTGTTGCCTTGATGTATGTTTTGGGTCATAGTCTTGCTGGAAACCCAGCCACAACCCATTCTTTAATGTCCTGGCGGAGGAAGGAGGTTGTCAGGATTTTACGGTGCGCTCCATCCATTCTGGGTGTGGTTGGGCGTGGATATGGGTGTGACTAGTGAAATGGCGTGGTTTGGGGGTGTGGCCTAAAAATCACCGCAGCGGCGCGCAGCACACCGCAGCCTTTATCCCTCTTTCCCTTCTTCAAAAGTTGGGAGGTATGGGATGGACACATAGGGGGGGCTTTTGCAGAAAGCTGTAAACCAGCAGCCTTTATACATCATAGGGAATATATTGCTACGGTATTTCAAGCTCCCTGTGCAGCCACGGCCTCTAGAATCCATCCACAAGTACTGCTACTAAGGAGAAACAACTGAAATCCTGCAGCACATGGAGCTTTAACTTGGATGAACTTTTCACACAGAAGTGAAGCTGCTGGAAGGTCTCCTTTGGAAATGAATATCATGGGCACAGGTACTACAATAACTTATGTTTTTTGAGAATTATGCTTTAACTGTATATAACAAAACTGTTGTAACAAGAAACATAAAAAAGGTATAGAGGGGAAGGATTAGAGAAAAAGACAAATTACAGGTTATAATGCTTGAATGATTTCACAGCTAAAAACACTGCTCTCAAAACATACAATATGTGACCATGAACTAAAATTCAGAGCTGTAGCGATGCCTGTCAGATAATCCATCAAGCTTCTATTATTGAAATCTTGCACGATACGTTTAACCCTTGCTGAAATTTCAGCATACTTTTTGTTTCTTGCAGCGATGGGATTTCCTGCTATTATCTGAATCATTTCTTGTTGATGTTTCAGACAGTTAATGAACCGGTATATATTTGGGAAAAGAGTACCACATGTTTCTCGAAAGCTACGGTGCCATCCTTCATCATTATTTGTTCGCTGTGATCATTCAATGTCGTTCATACACATTCCAGAGTTGAACTGGAAACAAAGGTGCTTGACGCCCTCTGCGAGTCATTCGAACCGATATAGCTGTCTTCAGAAATTGGCAATAGGTATTGCTTCTTGTGGAAAGTCAGGATCTTCCACCAATTCTTCAAATGATTGCACAACTTCTGTGGTGGTATAAAGGCCAGGGCAGCTATCATGCGGATCCAACGGGCAAATTCATGGTCACCTGGTATTGCATCTTGAGTCCTTCATTTTGAACTTTGCGCCAAACCGACTGTGATAGTGGAAGAAGCAGCCGGTCTTCTCGAGTGGGGAATTCACTTTCAATGCCTGTATTGCAGCTAGTTCAAAATCCAACATCAGGTTGTCTGGCTGCAAGTTCTTCAGCTCTTGTAGCAACCTCTGGTGTGTAGAACGGCTCTTGTCTGTCAGCTAAGGTGTACACTACCGGAACAACAAGGCTGCTATGGACTACATGGATTGTGGAAAGCTGCTTGAACAGGGCTGGTGTAGTGGAAAACATGCCATCAGCAAACCACTCTTTACTTTGTGCCAGTAGATGGAGATTGTCTCTTGTTCCAAATATCAACATACCGGCTGTGTCCATTTCCTAATTTAAAATGAAAGTATTAGTAGAGGAAATAACAGAAAAAGTGTAACAAGCATCAGACAGATAATTTGGGAATGAATTAAAAAAAAATATCCTAATCAGAAGCCTCTGTTCATATCTCACAAAAAAACTCACATTTTACTCCAATTTTCTGATTTCATAATAAAAAACTGAAGCACAACTGTGTAAAGGGGCCAACCAATACTTTTTTACAACATATATTGTCCCAGTGGAAAATGATATTTTTGTTTAAAAAAAAAATTATGCATAATGGAATTGTTTTAATACAATGTTAAATCGTTAAGTAGCTTACCGGAGTCATGCAGAAGGAACGCTGCTGGACACCATCATACTGATCTCCTGAAACTCCTGGGGGATAGCAAGTTGATCAAGGGTTTGAGGTAACCTTGGATATGCCAAGTTGCCTTCTAAATCGTATTGTTCTCTTCAGTGATGCTTTCCTTGGGAGAAGTGCTACAACATTAGAATGGGCTCCTGAAACGACGTCTGTGAGAATCTGTTGTGGTGTCTCCTGTGTTGTCCTTGCCCTGGTGACTGCCTCATTAACAAGTCGGATTGCTTCAGGTCTTGCAGCTTGTGCTGCGTGACTGTGAAATTGACTACTTTCACAACTTCGCCAGATTCTTCATTGGTCCAAACACGTCCTTGCAAGTCGACCGTTTTTTCACATACCCCAGATGGAATGGACATCAAAGTAAAGTGATTCTCATGGACCAACTTCCTCCTTCACGTTTGACAGAACTGAATTCATAGTTGTAGAAAGTGAATTGCTGTGGAAGCTGACGATTTTTTGTGGCAGTACACACTTCTCTTCTTGTGGAGATTTCAGATACTGCTATATTCCGATGTACAGATGGAATAAAAGATAGTAATGTAACTTGCAGGACATCTGACCTGCTACTTGTTACATCTGCAACAAAACTTGCAACAAAGGCAGGTCAGTGCTGGTCAGGTAAAAGTTCAAAATTGTTTGATTTTAGGCCTCTTGCACACTGCTAATTTTAAAAGTGCTTTCACACTTGTGTTTGGGGCCGCCAGAGGTCGACCGCTCTGATCTGACATCCAGCTGACCCCGGGGCAATGCTGCGGAATGCTGGCATTCTGCTTGCATTGCCCATAGAAGTGAACCGCTGGGTTCCGCGATCTGCAGCCGCCCGTTCGCTTTCGTAATACCGCATTCCACTATCATGTCAGAACAAAAAGAAAAAGCATTTTCTTCTTTTCTTCCGCTGCAGGTTAGCGGAAGCGGCTACAGAAGCGAACGGCGGCCTGTAGTGCATATGTAGTGGAAGTGTGAAAGCTACCCTTATGCTGCCACTGTTTTAGAACCCACAGCACGTGTTTACAGCATTTTGAGAGCGCTTTTGTGAGCGCTCCGGTAATGACCCATAAGATACAGGCTATTGATGAACGCTAAGTGCTAAAAATAGCTCCTGTAATAAAAAGAGCTGGCCGAAACAACACCTCGCTTTGCCAGCCATTGCTTACAATTAACAGTGGCAATCTTCTTAGCGATTTTCCAGTTTCTCCACTTGGAAAGTGCCCCACTGTGAAAGAGGTCTAGGGCTAAAACCGAGGCCAAATTCCCTCCTAATTTGGGCCGAAACATCTGGGGCAAAAAGCTGAGGGCAAAACATCCGGGGGTGAACTGTAGGGGGGAAATGTTCGGGGCGAAACACCTGGGGGTGAAATGTTCGGGGGCAAAATGGCGGGGGGGGAAACACCTGGGGCAAAGTTCGGGGCGACGTGTACCTGGGGGCAACGCGGGGCGAAAACGGGGGGCGAACTGCGGGGGCAAAACTTTTAACTCCCGTCTCGGGACACCCGGGAGGAAAGAGGGAAGCACAGGGAAAGGGAAAGGGTGCTTTCGTGGGAACCTGATGATGTGGGGTGTAAGTGAAATGGACACACTGTTACTGACGCAAAGTAAATTCTTCATTTTGATTGGAATGGACTCTGCTCTTTAAAGTAACAAAAACCGCGCAAACTTCAGCAGATCCATGGGGGCCCGACGGGGGGAAAATGAAAAAGGATTATAAAGGGGCATTGTATCATGTGGCGGAGGGGAAACCCCGCCACCTATGGGGCCCGGTTCCCCCCCCATATGTATAGGCCATGGAATCGAAACGTGGGGAGGTGCAACCAGATCTTTTAACCTTAATTAACCACCTTTTGGGAGGTTGGCCCCAAGGGGGAACCAAAAATCACCCTAATCCGCGCGGCTGACCCTATCATAAAAAAATATTAAAAGGGGGTCTCATGAGGCCCCCGGGGGTTTTTTTTTTAGACCATGCAGCACCTACGGTTCCCATTGCCACCCTTTCTAGAACGGCCATATCTCCCATGATCTGACGGGTGGGGGTCGGGAGCTCACCTTGGGAACATTTGAAGGTCCCCCGTCCTTGTGTGGGGGTAATGTACGGGGACATTGAGAGACTCCCCCCCCCCAATTTACAAGAGGGGCCTGGAAAATTTTAAAAATAATTGGAGAACAAGGAGCAACGCTGGGGGGATTTTTCCTTTTTTTTTACAAAATTTTTCTAACCACCAGGACTTGATTGGTTGTTCAGATATTTTTTCAAGAGAGATCTGTCTTGGTTCTTTGGGGGGAAGGGCTGAAATGTTATATGATGTTATAACGATACCCCAAACCCGATTATTGCCATCACTATAACCAAGTGATATCCTATGTGGCTTTTTTTTATGTTGTTTGTTTTTTTTTTCATGGGCCCCAAAGGGGTTCATTTTAAGCTGAACTTTTTAAAAATTTTAATTTTTTTTGCGCATCTACCGATTGTTTACATATTTTTATTGGGGGACTTATTATTAGTCCTGCAGTTTTGATGACCACAGGGGCTGCGCTCCGCCCATCATTCCATGCTCTA
>JARQOD010000002.1:643134535-643242331 GCA_033576555.1 Oophaga sylvatica | reverse complement strand
CCCACAATACATAGGATAGATGTAGGTAAGAAAAGTGGCAGAATATTTTAAATGTTTATTTTCTATTATATCAAAGAATCATGAATCAAAAATTTGGTAGAGTTGGAAGGGCCCCTTGGGGGCCCATCTGGTCCAACCCCGCCAAGCAGGATTCTCTAAATCCCCCAAGACAGAGTTTCCAGCCTCTTTTTGGGGAAGGGGTTTCCCCATTGGGGAAATTTTTCCCCTCTGGGGCACCCTTTTTCCCCAATTTTGACCCCCCTAACTTGTAAAAATTTTTTTTTAAATTATCTAATCGGGTTTTTTCCCTCCCATTCGTTTCACCCATTGCTTCTAGTCTTTCTTGTAAAAGGGAAAAATTTAAAGATGACCCTTTTTCAATGTAAAACCCCTTGAGATATTTTTTTAAAGCTATTTTTTTCCCTTCGTTTTTTTTTTTGAGTTTAAAATTTCCCCAAACCCTTTTTACCGTTCCTATAGGAATGGTTTGCAGCCGGTCACCTTTGGGGTGGCTTTTTTTGACTTGCTCCAGTTTGTTGATGTTTTTTTAAAATGGGGGTCCCCAAAAGGGGGAACCATTTTTCCCCAGTGGGGTTTCCCCCAAAAGGGGGGTTAGGGGCAATAATGCCTCACGTGATCTGATTTTTATGCTTTGTTGAAAACACCCAAAAATTGTATTTCCCTTTTTTGCTGCTGCATCACCTGTTGACTCATGTTCTTTTTGGGAAAAAATTTTAGTCCCCCCCAAGTCTTTTTATTTGTGCTTTTTTTTTCCCCCCTTTTTCCCCCCATTTTGTATTTTGCTTTTTTCTTTTTTTTTGGCCCATTTGTAGAAATTTGCTTTTTTTCCCGGGTTAAAAAAACCCCATTCTGTTGTTGCTGCCACTCCCCCCAGTTTTTTTTATATTTTTTGAATCCTTTTCCCTCTCTTCTTTGTATTAGCTACCCCCCTAGTTTTTTTGTCATCAGAAAATTTGATCAGTTTACCCCCAATTCCTTATCAAATCTTTGGGATAAAGATGTTGACAAAAGGGGGCCCAAAACGGGCCCTTTTGGGGTCCCCCAACTGGGGCATTTTTCCCCAAAGGGTTTGGAGCCATTTCAAAAAAACTTTGAGTATCACTCAGTAGTTATGAATCCCCCAAAAACAGTTGCCTTGCCCTTTTCCTATTAGTCTTTTTTTTTTAAGGATTGTGTGAGATCTTTTTCAAATGTTTGCTGAATCAAAAAAAATATTTTCTACAGCTTTTCCCCCGATCCCCCCGCAGTGATTCTGTCTTTGAAGGAATTAATTTTGTTGACATGACTTTTTAGTTAAAAAACCCTTGTGACTCTGTTTAATCACTTATTCTTTTTGCAGGTTTTACTTTTTTTCCCTTTTTTTAATTTGTTCAAAGATCTTTCGGGTATAAAAGTCAGAACTCCCCCGGGCCCTTTTATTTCCCCTGGGTCCCCCTTTTTCCCCCTTTTTTGAAGTTGGGGAAAAAAATTTTGTTTCCCCGGTTTCGGGGCCCTTCCCCCTTTTCCCCCAAAAATTTTTTAAAAGTTTATGGCAGTGGTTAAAGGAATTTCTTTGCTATCTCCTTCATTTTTTTGGGGGGGTTTTCGGGGGGCCCCTGGAGATTAAAAATTTCTTTGGGTTTTAGTAAGTGTTTCTCACTGTCTTTCTTTTTTTAGAAAATCCGGGGATTTTTTTTTTCCCTTTAATAGGACATAAAATTAAAATTTTTGGTACATTAGTTTTTTAAAATTTGGGTTACTATTTTAGAATTTATCTTTTAAAAATTCGTAAATTTTCCCCCCCCAACACAAAATTTTTTTCCCCCCGTTCCCCTGGACCCAGTAGCCGTTAGTCACCCGTTGCGAGCCCCCCGGGGGAAGTGGGGTTTTTAAACCCCCCAAGTTTTGTACTCCGGGAGCAAACCAGTTTAAAAACCCAAAAAGTAGCTCCCCGGGAAAAGGTTTAAATGGTGGGCGGGAAAAATTTTTTTTCCCTTTTCCCGGGGGGATGAAAATTATATTTTGGGCTATGGCCCGGTCTTCGGGGAGTGAAGATCAGAGGGGGGGAAATTTTTCATCCCCCCTCTTACAAGGGGCCCCAACCCCCCGGGGGTTTTTTCCTGGACCCCCCGGCTCTCCAGTCGTAGATCGATTTTTTGCCCTGGGTTTTTGGGATATGGGGACCGGATGGGTTTTCCCCTTGCTGAAACAAAAATTTCGTAAGTAAGCAGGGAGTGCCCGGGAGGGGAAAATTTTTTTGGGTTTCCCTTTGATGGGCCACGTACTCGTGGAATCCCGGGTCGGGGGGCCCGTTTTGTCAAGGTTATCTGCAAAATTTAAAAAAATTTTTGGCGCAGTTTTGTTTCCCCCCCCTCTGGAGGCGTATGGCCCTTGCTTTTCAAATTTTAGTGGCGGGGGGAAAGGTGGAGGTAACTCCCCCCCGGGTTTGATGATCCCCTTTTTACAAAAACCCTTTTTTTTTGGGTTCCCCTGGGTTGTTTGGGGGGCCTTTTGCGTTGGGGGGAAAACTTTTTCGAGGGGGGGGGTCGGCGGTGCGCCGCAAGACGGGGAAGGTGTTTCTTTTGCGGGAGAGAGGGACATTTTGTTGGGGGGTGTCCATCCCGGGCCTCTTTGAGCAAAGGAGTTAACCTGGGAGTGTGTATTTCGTCCCCAAATCCCTCTCAGTTTCTCGTGCCTGCGGAGGTGGTGATTGGTACTAGAACTGAGAGGATTTCTGTTTTTCTTGATAGTGGGTCCGGGGCTAATCTGGTGGACGCTCGGTTTGCCCAGGTGCATGGTATGCAACTGAGTGTATTGGCCAAACCGGTCCCTATAGTCTCTATTGATTCTAGACCTCTCGGTCAAGGTAGCTTGGTACAAGCTGTTCATAACATAGATCTTCGAGTAGGGGCAATACATAAAGAGCAATTGTCTTGTTATGTGTTGGAGGGTCTACCTACTCCTATTGTGTTGGGACTTCCTTGGTTGGCTAAACATAACCCAGTGATTGATTGGCAATCCGGAAAGATTAGCCAGTGGGGTGAATTTTGCAGGAATAACTGCATGAGCACGGTCATCGGTGCGGTTGTGCCTAGGACTTTGTCTCCTTTTCTGAAGGACTTTGGGGAGATGTTCTCAGAGGAGGGGTGTAAAGAGTTACCTCCTCATCGCGCATATGACTGCTCAATAAAGTTGCTTCCTGATGCCTTATCTCGTACTTTCCCAGGGGCCGGGAGGACGGATGATCCGGTTCCTATTCCTCAGGAGGGAGTTGTAGTGTCAGCTGTATGCTCTGAGCTTGAGGGGGAGGTATTGGGGCTCAGGGGGACGCCCCTGTGGGACTTCCAGGGAGACTGATAGTTCCAGATCGGTTAAGACTGAAGGTTACGGGGAACCGTTACAAACGGATGGCTGATAGGGGGAGAGTTTCTGGTCTAGATCTGAAGGTGAACGATCTGGTTTGGTTGTCTACCAGGAATATAAAACTTAAAGTTTCCTCCTGGAGGTTGGGTCCCAGATTCATCGGGCCGTACAGGATTAGTTCCATAATTAATCCGGTGGCATTTCGTCTTGACCTCCCTCCTACGTTTAAAATTCATAATTGTGTTTCACAAGTCTTTACTTAAAAAGTATGTGGCACCAGTCATACCGTCACCTCTACCTCCTCCTTCAGTGGTGGTCAATGATAACGTGGAATTTCATGGGTCGAAAATCATTGACTCACGTCTCAGTCGCCGATCCCTTCAGTACTTGGTTCATTGGAGGGGGTATGGTCCTGTGGAGAGGACGTGGGTCCCTGCGTCTGATGTTAACGCAGATCGATTGGTTCGGACCTATCACACACAACTCACCCGGGCAGACCTGGCCCTGAGGGTCCGGAGTCCCCTCGTAGAGGGGGGGGTACTGTCATGGGTGTATCGCCACAAGGATCGTCGCGATTACACACTCTGACTTCTCACAGCTGAGTTGCTGTTTCTTTGTGTTTGGTAATGAGGGAGTTAATTTTACCTAGCTCTTTGCTAAGACTAGGTCCAGCCTCGCCCGGCTGCTTTTGATTATTTACTAATTAGCTTCCTTTATATTCCTGCCAGTCTGTGTGTTAGATGCCGGTGAAAGCATTCATGTAGTCTAGCAGACTGGATCGGTTCTGAGAATACTTAAGCTAAGAGCTCCTTAGTTGTTTTTACTCTTATAGCTTATAGTTTATCTCTGAGACCTTAGGTGTTCCTACTGTGTGTGAGTGTTGTATGTAAGACTTTATTTACTTTATTTCTTGTCTTTCTTGTATGTCTTTCTGTTCATTAACCGTTACCTGTTCATTCCCTTTGGTGGTAATCAGGGTCCTTCTTAGGACTAGATTACAGTTGGCAGGGATTGATAGGAGACAGGGTTTACGCTGGTGGCCTGGACCTCTGTACCTTTAACAGTACCTCCAGGTAGAGGGATTAGTTAGGACCCCAGTTTAGGGTCAGCATAGACCCCGGTCACCCTCTAGCCGGAGACAGCGTATAACGGATTCCGTATTGACCCACTGGACATTCTGTCAGGTAATTCTATGTTATCATATATCTATGCGCATGTTTATAGTATGTTGCCCTTTTGATATAGATTACTGTCATCACATATATATATATCTGCTATACAGCGTGACAGTTTCCTGGGGTTTGCTAACTACTACCGGAAATTTATTCGTAATTTCTCATCCGTTGTCAAACCTCTCACTGACATGACAAAAAAGGGACGGATTTTTCTAGGTGGTCTGACAAGGCTTGTCAAGCATTTTCCTCCTTGAAAAAATGTTTTGCTTCAGCACCCATACTCATCCAACCTGATGCATCACAACCGTTCATTGTGGAGGTAGACGCATCTGACGTAGGAGTGGGTGCGGTATTATCTCAAGGTCCGTCCCCTGGTAAATGGCATCCGTGCGCTTTCTTCTCTAAAAAATTGTCGTCCGCCGAGAGGAATTATGATGTCGGCAATAGGGAACTCTTGGCCATTAAGTTGGCTTTTGAAGAGTGGCGTCACTTTTTGGAGGGGGCAGTCCACCCGGTCACCGTCATTACTGATCACAAGAACCTACTGTATTTAGAGTCTGCAAAACGTCTGAATTCCAGACAAGCTAGATGGTCGTTGTTCTTTACCAGGTTTAATTTTGTCGTCACATATCGTCCTGGGTCAAAAAATGTAAAGGCTGATGCCTTATCTCGTAGTTTCCCGGGGGCCGGGAAGACGGATGACCCGGTTCCTATTCTTCAGGAGGGAGTTGTGGTGTCGGCTGTATGCTCTGAGCTTGAGGAGGAGGTATTGGAGGCTCAGGGGGACGCCCCTGTAGGACCTCCAGGGAAACTGTTTGTTCCAGATCAGTTAAGAGAAAAGGTTATCGAGGCACATCATAATTCTGCTTTGGCAGGACACCCAGGGAGTAAAGCAACTGTAGATCTCCTTTCTCGCCGGTTTTGGTGGCCTAACTTAAATAAAGAGGTGGTAACTTTTGTCGCGTCCTGTGGGGTATGTGCGCGCTCTAAGACCCCACATACCCGTCCGTCTGGGGCCCTTTTACCGTTGAAAATCCCGGAGCGTCCATGGACCCATCTGTCTATGGACTTCATTACGGACCTCCCTCCGTCTTCAGGTAAAACTGTCATACTAGTTGTAGTTGACAGGTTCAGTAAGATGGCACATTTTATTGCTCTTTCCTAATGCTAAAACTCTGGCGCAGGTGTTCATTGGGGAGATTGTGAGACTTCACGGGTTGCCTTCCGATGTGGTGTCGGATCGGGGGTCTCAGTTTGTGTCCAAATTCTGGAGGGCATTTTGTTCTCGTCGGGGGATGCAGTTGTCATCTTCTTCGGCTTTTCATCCGCAGACCAATAGTCAGACAGAGCGTCTGAATCAGAGATTAGAGACATATCTCCGGTGTTTAGTCTCAGAGAACCAAGAGGACTGGTCTTCTTATTTGCCTCTGGCAGAGTTCGCTCTTAACAATAGGCGGAGCGAGTCCACTGGTAAGTCCCCGTTTTTTGGGGCATATGGTTTTCACCCCCAGTTTTGTACTTTCAATGGGGGGGGCTCTTCTGGGGTTCCTGAGGAGGAACGATTTTCGTCGTCACTTGCTTCAGTGTGGAGAGGAGTGCTTAATAATCTGAGCACTATGGGGAACCGATACAAACGTATGGCTGATAGGAGGAGGTGTCTGGTCCGGACCTAAGTGTGAACGATCTGGTATGGTTGTTTACCAAGAATATAAAACTTAAGGTTCCCTCCTGGAAACTCGGTCCCAGATTCATCGGGCCATACAGGATCAGTTCGATAATTAATCCGGTGGCTTTCCGTCTTGACCTCCCTCCTACGTTTAAAATCCACAATGTGTTCCACAAATCGTTGCTTAAGAGGTACGTGGCACCAGTTATACCGTCACCTCTACCTCCTCCTCCAGTGGTGGTCAATGGTAATTTGGAGTTTCAGGTGTCGAAGATCATTGACTCACGTCTGAATCGCCGGTCCCTTCAGTACCTTGTTCATTGGAGGGGGTATGGTCCTGAGGAGAGGATGTGGGTTTCTGCGTCGGATATTAACGCAGACCGATTGGTTCGGGCCTTCCACACTACTCACCCAGATAAACCAGGCCCTGAGGGTCCAGAGGCCCCTCGTAGAAGGGGGGGTACTGTCACGGGTGTGTCGCGGCGAAGATCGTCGCGATTGCACACCCTGACTTCGCACAGCTGAGTTTCTGGTGCTGGGTGTTTTTTGGCACTGAGGGAGTTAATTCTTTCTCTCTCGGTGCTGGACTGACCAGCCTCGCCCAGCTGCAATTAATGTGTTGTTAATTAGCTTCCTTCATATACCTGCTAGTCTCTGGGGAAGTTGTCGGTGAAAGCATTCATTCAGACCAGCAGAGCGGATCGTTTCTGAGAAGACTTAAGCTAAGAGTGCCTGTTGTGGTTTATCCTCTCCTCGCTTATTGTTTATCTCCTTAACCTTTTGTGTTCCTCTGTAGTGGAAGTTTTGTATGCAAGGCAGTATTTTCTTTACCCCTTGTCTGTCTCGTTTGTCTTAGACTGTGTGTAAGCTGTGACCTGCCCATTCCCTGTGGTGGTAATCAGGGTCCTTCTCAGGACTAGATTACAGTGGTCAGGGATCTACAGGAGACAGGGTTACGCTGGCGGCCTGGACCTCTGTACCATTAACAGTACCTCCAGGTAGAGGGACTAGTCAGGACCCCAGTTTAGGGTCAGCATAGACCCCGGTCCACCTCTATCCTGAGACAGCGTGACACATATACAGTATAGACCCACAATACATAGGATATGATGTCAGGTAAGACAATGCTGGCAGATACTATGTATACATGTTGATATTTTCTATTATATGAAATATAGAATGTTGTCACATTAGATATATGTTACTATCATAGAATATATCTGTTATACATCGTGACAGCTGGGGGGGCGACTGCTAATATGAACCAGTCCAGCAATAATATGACGCAAGAGTGCACACGGCACTTAAACATGGAAGTCAGTAATCATTAGTGACATGACACAGCACTTAACGGGAAGTCAGCAATAATTCGTTCAGAAGTACGCACGGCACTTATATGTGGAAGTCCAGAAATACACAGGTGGAGCATTAACAGGAGAAGGTCTCTAAAAGTACCTTTTAGGGCTTAAAAGTCCTGCTCAAGTCTAGCACCACAGCCCAACAGACACAGTCCAAGAAGAGATAATGAAGTCAGAACTTCTTACTGACCACAGCAGTTCCAGAGGCGAGTAGTTCCTCACTAGTAGTCCGGACAATAGGTAACCCCAGTCAGGATCAAGGAGCCACACAGAAGACTGAATGCAGCTGAACGTGGAGAGGTAGAGCACCAAGTCATGAGCAGCAGCAGGGAGTCCAGAAGCAAACAGGCAGAAGCACAGGAGCCAACATCAATAAAATACTCAGGCAAGGACTAAAATAGCAGGGCAGACAGGAAGTTCAAGGGCAGGGTGAAGTACCAGACTCCATCTTGGACAAGGGCGGAGCAGGCACCAAGGAACATCCGGAATCCTTACATCGTGGCTGCTCTGAGCTCGGCCTGGCGTGCCTGTCTGCGGGGGACCCTACTACCAGTTATCGGGGTACTGTAGTGTGGATGGATGTCACCGCGGCTGCTCTTAGCTCGATCCGGCGTGCCTGTCTGCGGGGGACCTGACTACCAGTTATCGGGTCCTGTAGTCTGGATGGATTTCACCATGGTGGCTTTGAGCTCGGCCCGGTGTACCTGTCTGCGGGGGATCTTACTACCAGCTATCAGGGTCCTGTAGTGTGGATGGATGTCACCACGGCAGCCGGAGTTGCGGCGACTCTGAGCTCAGCCAGGCGTGCCTGTCTGCTGGGGACCTTACTACAAGTTATCTGGGTCCTGTAACGTGGATGGATGTCACCGCGGCGTTTCTGAGCTTGGCCCAGCGTGCCTTTCTGCGGAGGACCTTACTACCAGCTATTAGGTTCCTATAGTGTGGATGGATGTCACCACGGCAGCTCTGAGCTCGGTCCGGTGCGCCTGTCTGTGGGGAACCTTACTACGAACTATCGGGGTCCTGTAGTGTGGATGGATGTTACCGCAGTGGCTATGAGTTCGGTCCAGCGTGCCTGTCTGCGGAGGACCTTACTACCAGCTATTGGTGTGCCGTAGTGTGGATGGATTTCACCGTGGCGGCTCTGAGCTCGGTCCGGCATACCTGTGTGCGTAGGACCTTACTACCAGCTATCGGTTCCTGTAGTGTGGATGGATGTCACCGTGGCGGCTCTGAGCTCGGTCCGGCATACCTGTCTGTGGAGGACCTGACTACCAGTTATCGGGTGCTGTAGTCTGGATGGATTTCACCATGGCGGCTTTGAGCTCGGCCCGGTGTACCTGTCTGCGGAGGACCTTACTACCAGCTATCGGGGTCCAGTATCATGGATGGATGTCACTGCGGCGGCTCTGAGCTCACTCCGGCGTGTCTGTCTGCAGGGGACCTTACTTCCCGCTTTCGGAGTCCTGTAGTGTGGATGGATGTCATCCAAGTACTGCCCGGTTATTGCTCTTTTAGCAGAAGCTGCACCGAAGAAAAAAACCAACGCTGGGACTAGGAATAGGTGAAGATCGGATCCAGCACAATGATGCAAAACTACTGAATGAGGCTTTAGCCTGAAGTGCCAGTAGGGGGTTTGAGAGATAAAAGTTCCCTAAATGCAGCCCTGCCGATCATGAGGTCCACGGGTCTGGACAGAACAGGTGACTCCACAAGATGACGACACACATCAGCTGCTGTCAGTAATAAGAGCTCTCAGAAGAGAGCGCTGGATCCAGGTCTATGATTACACTGGAGAACTGGCCTATGGCTCAGTGATAAGGGGAGCACTGTGTCAGGTGCTCAGTGATAAGGGGAGCCCTAGGTCAGGGGCTCAGTGATAAGGAGAGTGCTGGGTCAGGGATTCAGTGCTAAGGGGAGTTGTGAGGGATCACACAGGTGAAGAGGGTGTCTACTTCGCTCACCTCAGGGGAGGGGAGAGAAGGGCCCAGCAGGGATCGGCTCTCTGGCACCACCACTTGCCCCAGGTCAGTCAGGGAACTGCACTGAAGGCAAATAGTCGCCGGAAAGGCTTCCCTTATAGGTACGAGTTATTGAGGTGCTCCCAGTGAGGGGATATACATCACCAGTCCAGGCTGGGGATATATATATAAATTTGGGAATCTCTCTCAGGCAAAACTAACAGGTCCAGGAAATTCTTATCCTCTCTTGCTGACAACTTTATCTTCCAAAAGGTAGGGGAGAAAACAAGGGGATCTGCTACCTTGGATCTAATCCTTATAAACAGGGAGGAAATGGTTGAGGAGGTAAGTGTTATGAGCTCCGTTGCAACAACCAATGGATTGCAACCGAACCCGGGGTCCGCGATGCAGTTTTAGTCACTGCTGCCGTACACCCCTTGGGTATGAGGGTAAAACTGACAACTAAAGAATAATATTAGATCTCGCCTGTGAAACTTCACACTAGGGAGATGTTGAATTGGTACTATCTCCGTTAACTTCACAGGAGATGTGCTGCAAGCTGGTAAAGACGTAGCCCTGTTGACTGCACAGAAGCTACGTGCCAGCCGCTAGGAAGTGCGTGCGACTAACGCCAGACGTACGTGCTACCAGCCGACGTGAGTGAGCCGCCCTCCCAGGGCCGTGGGGGTACTCGGCACCGAGCCCATTAACTTCTATTGGGGATGTCTCGGCAACACAGCTCGGTCCTTGGCCCTGGGCGCTCACCCTTAATGGGGGGATATTTACAGGGGAATGAATGTTGGTATGGGGATTCGTGACGCCACCTGTGGTACCTGGTCAAGGTAACCAGCGCTGCTGTGCAGATCCACTGAAGGGTTGGTGCTGTGCAGCTAGATGTTAGGCCCCCCACAGGTGAGGCTAAGTCCTTCAGGGCAGGTAGTTGTATAGGGGAGCAGGACAGAGGGGAACCCAGCAGTTAGGGGTAAGAAGTTGGACACACACACAAGTCACTTTGGTACCTTTACTGAAGGTGTTGCAGGCACTCCCCGGAGCACTGTAGGGTGAAGGGTGCACATCCAGATTCTCCCACTTAGTAGGTGTGTGGCCTCCTGTTCCTTGCCTTTTGTAATGAAGTCCTGGCCTGCATGTAGCTGGGCCTAACTTAATCTCCATCCTGCACCCGGCTGACCTTGTGGTTGGACCTTTTCTTGAAGTACACAGTCCCTGCTTTCAGTGCCCTGCCTGCCGGACTCCATCCTCCTGGCCCGGTTACGTATCAGCTCTGTGGTGCTCCTGGGACCTATAGTCCTCCAGGAACTCCAGTGTTCTAATGGGTCGTGGAGATCCCTATAGGCTCGGACCCCGGTGTCTGGTAATTACTTGTTGAGGTGAGCTGGTAAGGCTCCTCTGCCCCTTTTACTACTTCTTCCACTTGCCTTCGGCCTACTCGGGCCCTCACACAATTACACACACTGGCAGTTGGTGGGCTGCCTCTTCTGCCACTCTCTGAGCGTCGGCACGCTCCTAGCTCTTTACTGAACTGATGATATAGCAGACTAATGATGAGCAACCAAAAATACATATACATCATGTATCAAATAGTAATTCAGGTTGTAATAGCGGACTTATATATGAGGATCTATTGTGAAAATAATGCATAGAAGATAGTGGATGAACCACAAAACCACGACCACAGATCCATTTTGTCAAAATTAGAAAACATTTATTTATTGAATAATTATAATATGATACACACAGGTAAAATGTAATAAGGAACTAGGTGGCTAAAGTGCAGAGAATCATGCAACCCTGGAGAAAAGGCGCACTGAGACCACCAGAAAACTCTGAGCTCAAATAACGAATTAAGGTGCAATGCTGAAGTATACCATCATACAATATGGAATGCAAAAAGCAATAAATCGCCCTTATATCATCCTATCAGGTATACTTCTGTTATGGGCACTTGGTATAGTATGTGTATGCATTAGCGATAATGCCACCAGGCATTACTATTACTATTATCCGTGGTAGCTTTCTGGTATCTAAGTATACAGATTTATTGCTTTTTGCATTCCATATTGTATGATGGTATACTTCAGCACTTTAGCCACCTAGTTCCTTATTACATTTTACCTGTGTGTATCATATTATAATTGTTCAATAAATAAATGTTTTCTAACTTTGACAAAATGGATCTGTGGTTGTGGTTTTGTGGTTCATCCACCATCTTCTATTCTTTACTGAACTGAGCTGAACTCACTCTGCTGCAGACTCAACTCTGCTCTGCACTGCACACTGCACTCAGCAGAACTCACTCACTGAACTGAACTGCTCTGCAGTCTCTCAAATCTGAACTCTCTTCCTATCTTCACCCTCCTTTTATATGCCTATCAGGCTCCCTCTGGTGGTCTTAGGGGAAGGGTGAAGGTGTGTGGATGCATTAGGACCTCTAGTGGATAAATCTTTTAGTGCACTCTTCCAGGAGATGCAGGAATCCCAGCTCAGTTGGGGCTCCACATTCCCCCCTAGTACAACTCAGCACTCCCGGGCTGAATGACATTTTACAAAAACAGAACATTAAACATTATACAACTGTATCTTCCCTTTACGGGAGGTAAGGCGCTTGAACTGTTGTATAACAAATAAATAACTATATACATAGATAATAACAATTAGGAAATGAGCAACCGAAAAGTCCGAGTCTCTTTTGGAAAGATTGCTTCAAGGGGTAATGGGAAACAAGTAGAGAGTGTCCATTTCACTCGAATTGGTATCCAAAGGAAAACAAATCAGTAAGCAACTGGTTAAAGCACAATAAAAATAACAATATATTTTACATTTATGTACAGGTAGTCCTCGACTTACGACGTTGATCCGTTCTTACGAGGCGTCGTAAACCGAATTTCGACGTAAGTCGGAACATGCGTTCATACAGTACTGTACCATAATAAAAGTACAGTACTGTACTGTACTCTACTGCAAACACCTATTCTAACACAGTACCCTACATAATTATCAATAAACACAGTAAAATATTGTGCAGTACAGTACGTTTAATAATGAAATGAAGTGCTGTAACAGTAATAAACAGTGTACTGTACTGTAATAAACAAAAATAACAATTCCAAAGAGAGAACAGGCTTATTGGAAGGAAGCTGCAGAAGATGCTGGAGATACTGGGGCAGGTGAGTCAAGAGGGGCAGCTGAGGTAGAGGATACAGATACAGGATCTGTTGCAGGATCTGTTGCAGGCCTCTCTACCTTCTTGAAGTACTGCTGCAGGTTACTTTGGAAGCAGACCATCTTCTTCTCCTCCAAGATCTCCTTGTAACAGCTAAGGGAATCCATGACTCCTCTGGCAACCCTAGTGTACCTCTCCATGTTGGGATCCTCAGCCTCAAACCTTGACAACCCTTGTTCTATCAGGGCAAAACCTCCTGCCAAGCCCTGTCTTGTAAATCTCTTGGGTTCTGGGTTGGTATGTCTTCCTCTTCCTCTATTATCTGCTTCTCCAGTTGAATAAGGTCCTCAGCAGATAACTCCTCTCCATGAGATGCCAGTAGCTCAGTGACATTATCCACCTCCACCTCCAGATTCATTGTCTTACTCATATCAACAACGTTCTTTATGACACTAGTCACTGACTCTTGGACCTCTGTGACATCATTCACAAACTGGGGACACAGTTTTTTCCACACACCATTCATACTGGTCTGCTTAACCTCATCCCAGGAATCAGCAATGTTATTCACAGCATCAAGAATGTTGTATGTTTTCCAAAAGTCTTTTAGAGTCAAGTCCTTATTCTTTTCAGTTGCTGCTAAAGCATTGCCAATGACCGTTCGGAGGTAGTAGGCCTTGAAAGTAGCAATGACTCCTTGGTCCATAGGCTGTATTAGGGCGGTGGTATTAGGTGGAAGGTAAACCACCTTGACATTAGGGTTAAAGTCATCCAGATGGGCAGGGTGTCCAGGGGCATTGTCCAGAATTAGCAACACCTTAAAGGGGATATCCTTGGAGGTACAGTACCGCTCCACGCCTCGCACAAAATGGTTGGTGAACCAGTCATCAAACACTGCAAGTGTCACCCATGCCTTCCTATTAGACTTCCAGATGACTGGTAGTTGACCCTTTGAAATGCCCTTGAGTGCCCTTGGATTCTCAGCCTGATACACCAGCATGGGCTTCAGTTTGTAGTCGCCAGCAGCATTGCCCCCAAGAAGCAAAGTCAGTCTTTCCTTGCCGACTTTATGACCTGGTGCCGACTTCTCCTCCTTGGCGATGTAAGTACGGTTAGGCAAACGTTTCCAAAACAAGCCTGTCTCATCCACATTGAAGACTTGTTGCGCACAGTATCCACCCTCCTCAATTATCTCAGTCAATGCTTTAGGAAATTCAGTTGCTGCTTTCTCATCAGCACTAGCAGCTTCACCTTGCACTTTAATGTTATGGAAATTGGCACGATCCTTAAACCTCATAAACCAACCCCTACTCGCCACAAATTCTTCCCTTTCACTTCCTTCCCCCTTTTCTCTTTTCAACACCTCAAACAGTCGCCTAGCCTTCTCCTGAATAACCATAAGGCTCACAGGGATACGGCGTTGATTTTGGTCTTCCAACCAAAGCACCAATAATCTTTCCATCTCAAGAATAAGCCCACTACGCTGCTTTGTTATCACAGTAGCTTTCATAGGAGCAGATCCTTTCACATGTTCAAGGATATGATCTTTATCCTTGATAATCGTAGCGACAGTCGAACGACTAAGTCCTAATGACCTGCCAATTTCTGTTGGTGTTTCCCCTTTTTCTGATCGCCTTATGATATCCACTTTCACCTCCATGGTGATGGCCTTCCTTTTCTTAGATGCACTGGTATCAGATGAGTCTGGCTTACGTTTGGGCGCCATAATGAAGGGTGTTTTCCTCTTGTAACCGGGTACAGTGTACAGTACAGTACTGTCCTCTGTCCTGGACTTCCGCTGCTGCATGTAGTTCGACTTATGACGGAAAATCGCGTAAGTCGGAACAAGGCCGTCGTAAAAAGCGTCGTAAACACGAGACGACGTAACTCGAGACCGTCGTAACCCGAGGACTACCTGTACATTGACTCTAGATTAACTATCTACATCTGCCAAGGGTTGAACTAGTCTCTATACTAGCGTATCCCAGTCTTCAGTAGTCACATCCGCTTCTGGTTCTACAACACTAAGTTCTAGATCCATGGGCAGCTTTCCTGGTCTTGCCCGCATGAGGTAAGCTGGGGTGCAATTGGTGGAACTCACAGGTATGTGATTGTACAGATCTACCAAATCAGGTAGTAGGTCTGGCCACTGATTTCTCTCCTTGAGTGGTACAGTCTTCAGCAGATCAATGACGATGTGATTCATCTTTTCACAGAGACCATTGGTTTGGGGGTGGTACGGTGTGGTTCTTATCTTCTTACATCCGTACAGATGGCAGAACTCTTTGAACAATTCGGCCTCAAAGGCTGAGCCTTGATCAGTCAGCACCTGCTCAGGATATCCATGTGGTCTGCAGAAATACACTTGGAACGTCTTTGCGGCTGTCTCTGCCATCAGATCTTTGACAGGGGCGACCACCAGGAACCTGGAGTAGTGATCCACCTTGGTCAGGGCATAGGAGTATCCTGACCGGCTGGTTGACAACTTGACATGGTCCAGGGCCACGATCTCTAAGGGTCGAGTCGTCTTGATGAGTTGTAGGGGTGCCTTCTGACTGCTGTAGTCTTTTCTTCTGAGGCCACAGGGTCCACAGTTTTGGCACCACCTCTCAATGGAGCTGCGCATTCCCACCCAGTAGAAACGACACTTCAACAGAGTCTCCAGCTTCTTCCAGCCAAAGTGCCCCGCTTGATCGTGGTAGGCTTCCAACACCACCTGGATGTCTGCTCTGGGGACTACTATCTGCCAAACCATCTCGTGGGTTCTTGGATTGACGTATCTCCTGCACAGCTTCTCACGATAGATAAACAGCCGGCTTCTCTCATTCTACAGCTGCTTTGCTTGTGGAGACGCATCCTTCTCCAAGGAGGAACCTTCTTGAGTAATCAGCTGCTTGATACGGCTGACAACTGGATCGCTGTCCTGAGTCTCCTTCCAGCTGTGGTGAGGTAAAGGATTTAACGTCTTACCATGCGGCCTCCTGCAGGCTCGTTGCTCGTGGATCATCCCATTCCTGTGAAAGGCAGGTAGTTCAATCTCTTCCAGGTCGTCCACTTCTTCCTCTGTGTCGGACTCATGAGGCATCCTGGACAGGGCATCAGCGTTGGCATTCTTGCGGCCCGCTCGGTACTTGATTGTGAATTGGTAGTTTGACAGCCGAGCCATCCATCGTTGCTCCATGGCTCCCAGTCTGGCTGTTTCCAGATGCGTTAAGGGGTTATTGTCGGTGTAGGCCATAAACTTGCTGGAGGCTAGGTAGTGCTTGAACCTTTCAGTAATGGCCCAGACCAGTGCCAGGAACTCCAACTTGAAACTGCTGTAGTTCTCTGGGTTCCTCTCGGTCGGTGGGAGCTTCCTGCTTGCATTCTGGGCCATTTTGCTTCTGACTAAGGACAGCTCCCAATCCTTCACTGCTGGCATCGGTGTTGTGAATGTTTTGGAAATGAATTCTGGTGGTTACAAACAGTACTGAACCATTTAATGAGGATTGGCAATCAGGATTCACAGACTGGCTTGATATAAGGGAGGTTCCCTCCCATCATGGTTGCCGGTGATCAATTGTTCTTGTCTCAACTGTGGTTCCTGGTTCACTTGGAAGCTTGCTGAGTCTTGCCTCTTCTTCTGCTTTCAGATAAGATATTTTCTGTTTTTGTTTTTGTGCTTACCACTTGCATATTTCTCTGCATTTCTGTGAGGTTAGCCAGGTTTCCCCCCCCCTTCCCGGGGGGCTTGGGCTCCTCTCAGTTCCTCTGGAGCCATTGTTATTTGTTCATTTGCCTTTTCCAGTTTTTTCAGTGGCTGCTGCTTAGTTTTGTTACACCAGAGAACTAATTTGGGTGGTAGAGGTCGTGTGATCTCAGGTGTTTTTGCCATTAGTAGAGTTGGTATTTTTTAGGGTTTTTTTGGATTGCAGTAAGTGTCCTTCCTATCCTTTTCTGTCAAGGCAGATTGGGCCCCAACGTTTGCTCATACTATTTTCTGTCTGTGTCTGTATTTCCTCTTGTCTAACCGCCATTACATGTTTGGGGGCTTCCTATGTTCTTTGGGGATCTGCTCTGGGGCAGATAGCTTTCCTCTTTCTATCTTTAGGTGTAGTTAATCTCTCAGGCTGTGAAGAGGCGTCTAGGACCAACATAGGAACGCTCCACGGCTGCCTTTAGTTGTGGTGGTTAGTCAGGGTACTGCAATCCAATAGATTCCAACCTCTCTGGTGTATTGCCGTTTTTGCCTGCTCTCCTCAGCTACCGAAACATAACACATCGGTATACAGCAGGAACGGTTGGTTGTAGTCAGGGTAGGCTAGGATCTCATCACCTGTCAGGATCTCCTTCATTTCTTTGAATGCCTAAGCCTGTTCTTTACCCCATTGGAACGGAGAATTTCTGCTCTTAAGGGACTGTCCCACCAGGAGGTCTTGCAGAGGCGCTGCTTTCTTATGTACTCCTTTACAAACCTCCGGTAGTATCCTGTCAGTCCCAGGAACTGACGTACCTCCTTGAGGTTCTTAGGCTCCGGCCATTTCTGGATGGCGGTGATCTTCTCGGGGTCTGTCGCTACTCCCTCTGAGCTGACAATGTGTCCCAGGTACTGTACCTTTTGTTTGAGCAGATGGCACTTCGAAGGCTTCAGTTTCATCACATACTTGGACAGTGACTCGAATACCTCCGCCAAGTGCTTCAAGTGATCTTCATACGTCTTGGAGTACACAATCACGTCGTCCAGGTATAGTAACACAGTCTCGAAGTTGAGATGTCCCAGGCAGCTCTCCATTACTCTCTGGAACCTGCCGGGGGCACTGCTGAGTCTAAACGGCTTTTATCGAACTCACAGAGTCCCATCGGTGTGGTGAAAGCCGTCTTCTCTCGATCTTCCTCAGCCACAGCTACTTGCCAGTACCCACTAGTGAGGTCAAGGGCGGAAAAGTAATTAGCAGACTTTAAGGCAGCTAAGGATTCCTCAAAACGTGGTAAAGGGTATGCATCTTTATGTGTAATGCGATTTACTTGTCTGTAATCTACACACATTCTCATGCTACCATCCTTTTTCCTGACTAGGACTAGAGGTGCTGCCCAGGGACTACAACTATCCCTTATCACCCCTGCTTCCTTCATGTCACGCAACATCTCCTTGGCTTTCTGGTAGTGTGCTGGAGGTATAGGCCTGTACCGTTCCTTGATGGGGGGATGGTTGCCTGTGGGGATGTGATGTTGTACCCCCTAATCTTTCCAAAGTCAAGTGGGTGTTTGCTAAAGACCTGTGCGTATTCCTGGACCACTCGATGTACTCCCTGTTTCTGGTGGGCTGGAGTGGTGTCCGTCCCGACATGGAGCTGTTGACACCAATCCTCTAGCCTGGTGGTCGGGCCGTTATCCTCCACTGGTTGTGGGGAAGTTAAGGGCTCCGTCGGGTGAATGGAGTTATTATCCACAGCATGTAACTTGGCAACAGTGGCATAACGTGGTAATTTGACTTCATCTTCTCCCCAGTTGAGAAGTCGCACTGGCACCCTCCCATTATGTACCTCCACTACCCCTCTGGCAGTCAAGAGTGTAGGTCTGTGCTCTGAACGATGGGGCTCTACTACTGCTTGGTAGTTCTGTCCTCTCAGACCTATTGCTGCTCTACACTAAATAAGCATTTCACTCATTGGGGGTATCACAATGGGGTTCGGGTCTGTTACCCGTACATTACCAATCTCACCACCGGTCAGTTTCACTTGCTGCTGGCACATCAGGGCCCGGATCTCCTTCTGGATCACTCCCTTTTGCTTTGGTCTAGCAACATCGGCGAGCTGTTGGAGTAAAAACACAACCTCCTCCAAACAGTTACTAATAATGTTAGTGCCTAAAACCACATTCAACCCATTTTCCTCATTAACAGTCTTCACTACAAGAAGTCCCTGATCCTTTAGCTCCACTCTCCCCACTTTTACGTCTACGTTTTTAGCCCCCAGTAAGTCAAGAGGGAGGCCATTAGAGGCGTATACTGCAAAATCGGGGTTTGGGGGTTGGAGACCGTCCATGGACCAGTATCTATTGTAAAGTACATCAGGTATGACGGTTACCTGAGATCCAGTGTCCAGCAGGGCAGGGATTGCAATCCCGTCCAGTATGATGGACAGGAAAGGTCGTCCTCCCACAAACCTGCGGTGCCAGTGTGAGGGGCCTGATGAGTCTATTCCTGGGTGTTGGCCCTCGGACCCAGGATTTGCTCATTTAAAGGACACTTCCTTCTGGCAGCGGTAGCAGACGATCCCTCGGTGAGGATGGGGCTGGTCATTGGTCTTACCTGGGGGCGGCGTCCTCTTCTGGGATGCCGACGTCCTCTTTCTCCTCCGGCTCATCCAGGGGACATCCTCAGGGCAGTCGGCTAGCAGGATCTTTTCTTCTTCCTCTGTCGGCAGTTGCAGGGCACTCATTACAGTGGCCAGGTTTTTGGTCAGCTGACGCACTTCTGAGCGTAGACAGTCCAGCTCGGTAGGGGGCGCCACCTGCATTTGGCTTCAGCAACCAGCAGGGAAAAGGTGGATGCTGCTGGCGTTAGTGGCCTCACTCGGGTGACACTGGGTTGCCATCTCGGGCGTTTCCAGGGGCCGCAGTCCTTTTATAGCCATATCCTTAAGAGCATCAAAAGTAGCATCAGGATGATCCAAGGACCACCAATGCACAGTTCTGCTTTCAGCTTGGGACCTCAGTCCCCGTACAAATTGTTCTTTTAACATTTTATCTTCATTGGTGACGCTCATGGGATTAACCTGTTTGAGAGCTCGCAGGGCCCTTGTAGTCGGCAAGCGTAGTCCCTAATGCTGTCATCTGGTTTTTGAGAACATTGGTAGAACCTCATTCGGAGGACTGTTTCTGTGCGGTCCTCAAAGATAGTCTGTAGCTTTAAGAAAATTGCAAGCACTGACTCCTGATTTGCAGCTGACCAAGTCTCTTCCTCTTGTTCTGCAGCACCAGTCAATTGTCTCACTACCACTGCAGCTTTCTGCTTCTCTGACATCGGGTACATGTCCATTATGCTGCATATTTTTCGCTGGAACCCCGACAGGGTGTCTGGCTTACCGCTGTACTGAGGGAGCCACTTTGCTCCGGGCATATATGGCAGTGTCAGCGGTACTATCGGGGCCACAGGCCCAGGTGAGGGGCCAGCGCCCGTGGGTAAGTTATTGGAGTTATCGGCCTGTGCCGCGTCGCCAGCCTGCTGCTGCGACATCTCTGCGCCCCCCCCACTGTAGGTGCCTCTCTCTAGTCCACTGGTGAGACCCCCTGAGAAGCATTCTTCCAAGATCTGCAGTCCTGTTTGTGTAGGCTGCTTGGTGTTACGTGCCCTGAATAACATCCAACTGTTTGAGAAATATTTCCATAAAGAATGGCAGGTAGTTACTGATGCATAAAATCCTACAGGAGCCGGGATTGAGGTGGATCAGCAGAGGTTTCTAGGTCTACAGGATGAATAACTCTCAGAAAAGAAAACAACTTCCAAAACTTTCCACAGAACAAAACAGAAAATGCCCCGGTCATGATCCTGCCCTCAGGACTGAAAGGCAGGCTCATGAGACATAGTGAACCTCAAGCATATGAACCTTCTGAGAGTAAAGAGACCTTGCGGCTCGGGAACCAAATAGAAGTCAGGTTATTGTGTAATCTGCTCTGGTAAAATGTAACGTGAATGATCATCATGGGAACCATTGTTCTGCCGTGAGCCTGTAATTGTGCAATATCACATCGCGTCGTCATCACTGGCTACACAAATACTGGAGCTGGTGTGACTGGTTCGCTGACACAAGTCCATTCACAGTTAACTGACTAAGATTATTGGCACATTACCTCAGTCTTCTCCTGGTTGTATCAGGTCGCCTCAATCTTCTGGTTGTATCAGGTCGCCTCAATCTTCTCCTTGTATCAGGTCTCCCTGATCTTCTGGTTGTATCAGGTCTCCTCGATCTTCTGGTTGTATCAGGTCACCCTAATCTTCTCCTTGTATCAGGTCTCCTCGATCTTCTGGTTGTATCAGGTCGCCTCAATCTTCTCCTTGTATCAGGTCTCCCTGATCTTCTGGTTGTATCAGGTCTCCTCGATCTTCTGGTTGTATCAGGTCGCCATAATCTTCTCCTTGTATCAGGTCTCCCTGATCTTCTGGTTTTATCAGGTCTCCTCGATCTTCTGGTTGTATCAGGTCGCCTCAATCTTCTCCTTGTATCAGGTCTCCTCGATCTTCTGGTTGTATCAGGTCACCTCAGTCTTCTCCTTGTATCAGGTCTCCTCGATCTTCTGGTTGTATCAGGTCACCTCAGTCTTCTCCTTGTATCAGGTCTCCTCGATCTTCTGGTGGTATCACATTACCTCAGACTTCTCCTGGTTGTATCAGGTTGCCTTAATCCCTTTACCCCCGAGGGTGGTTTGCCAATTTTTACGATTAAGACCACTGTCACTTTATGAGGTTATAACTCTGGAACGCTTCAACGGATCCCGGTGATTCTGTGAATGTTTTTACGTGACATATTGTGCTTCATGATAGTGGTAAAATTTCATTGGTATGACTTGAGTTTATTTGTGAAAAAAATGGAAATTTAACAAAAATGTGGAAAATTTTGCAATTTTCCAACTTTGAATTTTCATGCCCTTAAATCACAGAGATATTTCTAACAAAATAGTTGATAAATAACATTTCTCACATGTCTACTTTATATCAGCACAATTTTGGAACCAATATTTTTTTTGGCAGGAAGTTATAAGGGTTAAAAATTGACCAGCGATTTTGATTTTCCAGCAAAATTTACAAAACCATTTTTTTTTAGGGACCACCTCACATTTGAAGTCACTTTGAGGGGTCTATTTGATAGAAGATACCCAAAAAGTCTTACCATTCTAAAAACTGCACCCCTCAAGGTGCTCAAAATCACATTCAAGAAGTTTATTAACCCTTCAGGTGCTTCACAGGAACTTTTTGAAAAAAAAATTAACATTTAACTTTTTTTCATAAAAAATTGAATTCAGATCCAAATTTTTTCATTTTGACAAGGTTAACAGGAAAAAATTGACCCCAATATTTGTGCAATTTCTGCTGAGTACGCCGATACCCCATATGATGGAGAAAACCACTGTTTGGGCACACGGCAGAGTTTGGAAGGGAAGGCGCGCCGTTTGACTTTTTGAATGTAAAATTTGCTGGAATAATTAGCTGACGCCATGTCAAGTTTGGAGAGCCCCTGATGTGCCTAAACAGTGGAAACCCCCCCACAAGTGACACCATTTTGGAAACTATACCCCTCAGGGAACTGATTTAGATGTGTATTGAGTACCTTGAACCCCCAGGTGCTTCACAGAAGTTTGTAACATTGAGCTGTAAAAATACAAAAAAATCTAATTTTCCTCACAAATACGTTTTTAAGCACAAAATATTGCATTTTCATAATGGTAACAGGAGAAATTGCACCATCAAATTTCTCCTGAATACGCCGATACACCATATGTGGGGGAAAACTAATTTTGAGGCACAGTGCAAAGCTCAGAAGTGAAGAGGCGCCATATTGGATTTCAGATTTTGCTGGAATGGTTTGAGGGTGCCATGTCACATTGGCAGAACCCCTGAGGTGCCAGAACAGAAACCCCTATATGTTAACTCATTTTACAAACTACACTCCCCAATGAATTCATCTAGGGGTGCAGTGATCATATTGACACCACAGGTGTCTCACAGAATTTCATACCACTGAGCGGTGAAGAAAGAATAAATTACATTTCTACCACTAAAATGTTTTAGCTTCAAGTTTTTAATTTTTCTAAAAGCTAATAGGATTTTTTTCACAACAAACTGAGGTCCATTTTTCCTGAGCACGCCAATACCTTACATGTAATCGGAAAATATTTTTCAGGCACATTGCAAAGAACAGAAGGCAAGGAGCGCCAGATATTACTGTTATGGTTTGCAGGTGCCATGACCCACTGGTAGTGACCATGAGGTGCCAGAACAGCAGAGCCCCCCATAAGTGACCCCATTTTACAAACTACGCCTCTCAATGAATTCATCTAGAAATTTTTTAAAAAATGGGTAAATGTGGATTTAATCTGCGCTGCTGAATAATTCAGGATCCAGACCATGTAGCCAATAAATTGTGGATTTATTCTCAACGCGTTTCAAAGTACAAGACTTCTTCATCAGGAGCACCACAGTGACTTTGTGACACAATTTAATGGCTACATGGTCTGGATCCTGAATTATTCAGCAGCGCAGATTAAATCCACATTTACCCATTTTTTGAAAAAAAAAATTTTAATTTCTGGTTAGTCACGACTCACGAGTGGACCGGTGGATCTGCAGCAGCGGATATCTCTATAAGTTTGCCTTTTGGCTAAAATTGGTGAGTACAATTTGATCATAGTACTCATTTTATCCTGGATAAGACCCTATTATTCTCCAGCAGCACATAATGAATTCACTAAGGGGTGCAGTGATCATAATGACACCGCGGGTGTGTCACAGAATTTTATACCATTGGGCAATTTCTACTGAATGTGGCAATACCCCATATGTGGCTTAACAGTACTACTCAGCCATACGGAGAGACTCGGGAGGAACGGAGCGCTATTTGCCTCCTGGAGCGCAGATTTTCCTAGAACAGTTTGCGGACTCCATATACAGAGCCTCTAATTGCTAGAAGAGCAGAGCCCACTCTCAAGTGACCCCGTACCCTTTGGGGAAATTATCTACAGGAGTAGCGACGATTCTGACTCCAAGCGTATTTTCCAGAAACAAGTAGGAATGAATGTTGCCAAGTGAAAATTGCAAACTGCTGTTGTAGTGACCAGTACATTACAGGCCCCAGTACGTTATGCCCAGCTCGTGCTTCTGGAGACATGCACCTGTAAGTTAGGTGGGCTCTCATCACTTCAGAAATGCCAAATGTGGACACTTTATGTGGTTTAGGCACACTGGGGCTCAGAAGGGAGGGGGGTATTTGGATTTCATAGCGCAGAATTCACTAAATTTGTTTTGCCGGTGAGGAGTAGTGTTGAGCGATACTGCTCGATATCTAAAAATATCGTATCGAAATTGTATCGCCGATATCACTAAATATCGTCGATATCCGATTCCGATTGCGGAAGTCCAATGTAAGTCTATGGGAACAAAATATCGACATTAAAAAAAAACCTTTATTTCCTTGTAAACACTAAATATACACACATAGAATACATATATATATATATACATGTCATTGTGACATATATATATACATATATGTATAGTTTATACACTTCTACATAGTAAAATATCCTCTGATTCAATTGCCGGGTAAAGCCGGCTTTTGTGAAAAGACAGAAGCACCCGACATGAAATGACACTTGGTGTACATAGAGTTAACCATGTCTTTTCATGTCCTTTGCTATCTGATTTGCACAAACAATTACATCAGTCTATGTGCTATGTGCCCCTGCTCCCTCTCTCTGGAGCACTCTGGAATGCCCGCTCCATCTGCAATAAGCTTCATGTGATTCATGACCTCTTTCTCTCTCGCAATCTTGCTTTCCTCGCCCTCACAGAAACATGGCTGACACCCTCTGACACCGCCTCCCCTGCTGCGCTGTGTTACGGTGGCCTCCAATTCACCCACACTCCTCGCCCTGGAAACAGACATGGTGGAGGAGTGGGTGTTCTCCTTTCCTCTAACTGCAACTTTAACACAATCCCACCTCTTCCCTCCCTAATCCTCCCTTCCTTTGAAGTCCACTCTGTCCGCATCTACTCTCCCTCCAACCTCCAAGTGGCCGTCATATACCGACCTCCAGGCCCGACTGCTGCCTTCATCGACCAATTCACTACCTGGCTTCTTCACTTTCTCTCTACTGACATCCCCACCATCATCATGGGTGACTTCAACATCCCCACTGATACCATTCAGTCAGCAGCCTCCAAACTTCTGTCCCTTACTTCATCCTTTGGACTTACTCAGTGGTCCTCCTCAGCCACCCACACGGATGGTCATACATTAGACTTGGTCTTCACCCGCCTCTGCTCTCTATCTAACTTCACCACCTCCCCTCTCCCTCTATCTGACCACCATCTACTCACTTTCTCATCCCTGTCCTCCTCTCCTGTCACCCATGTCCAGCAACACGTGCACCCCCGCAGACACCTTGCACACCTAGACATCCACACACTCTCTGACTCTATTCTTTCACTGGCATCAATATCCTCACTCCACGATACAGACACTGCCACTGCTTTCTACAATGCCACTCTCACATTGGCTATTGATACGGTCGCCCCTCTCGTTCATGGCAGAGTGCGACGTACCAACAGACAACCCTGGCACAATAACACCACTAAAAAGCTCCGGCAAGTGTCCAGGATTACAGAGCGGCGCTGGAAAAAAACAAATTCGCAAGACGACTTCACTGCATTCAAACAAGCAACACTCTCTTTCAAATCTGCCCTCACCTCTGCTAAACAGGCTTACTTCACAACCCTCGTATCTTCCCTATCCTACAACCCCAAACAGTTATTCAAAACTTTTAACTCCCTCCTCTGCCCACCACTGCCCCCTCCTACCTCCCTCATCTCTGCTGAGGACTTTGCCACACACTTCAAAATAAGATAGACCAAACAAGGCAAGTCTTCATTGTTCAACCACCTCAACCACTTTGTATACCAGACCAATGCCCCAACCCCATAACCTCCCTCTCCAACATAACTGAAGGGGAGCTTAATTGTCTTCTCTCCAAATCGCACCTCACAACCTGTGCACTTGACCCCATCCCAACCCACCTCCTCCCCAACCTCACCACCACTATTATTCCATCCCTAACCCACCTCTTCAACCTATCACTAACTTCTGGTACCTTCCCTTCTGCTTTCAAGCATGCCACAATCACGCCTATCCTTAAAAAGCCAACCCTCGACCCAACCGCTATGTCCAGCTATCGCCCAATATCGCTGCTCCCATTCGCTTCCAAACTCCTGGAGCTGCATGTCCACGCTGAGCTTTCCTACCACTTCTCTTCTAACTTGCTCTTTGACACTCTACAATCTGGTTTCCGCCCCCATCACTCCACTGAGACAGCCCTGACCAAAATTACTAATGACCTACTTACAGCCAAAGCGAACAGACAATACTCTATACTCCTGCTTCTTGACCTGTCCTCTGCTTTTGACACAGTTGACCACTGCCTTCTACTACAGATTCTTTCCTCCTTTGGCGTCAAAGACCTCGCCCTATCTTGGATCTCCTCATACCTTTCCAACCGCACATTCAGCGTCTCCCACTCCCACACTACCTCCTCGTCCCACCCTCTCTCTGTTGGAGTTCCCCAAGGCTCTGTTCTAGGACCCCTACTCTTCTCAATCTATACACTTGGCCTGGGGCAACTCATAAAGTCCCACGGATTCCAGTACCACCTTTACGCTGATGACACTCAGATCTACCTCTCTGGCCCAGACATCACTTCTCTGCTATCCAGAATCCCGGAGTGTCTATCAGCCATATCCTCCTTCTTCTCCTCCCGCTTCCTCAAACTCAATGTGGACAAATCTGAACTCATAATCTTTCCCCCATCCCACAGATCTTCCTTACCTGACCTATCTACCACAATTAACGACATCACGCTTTCCCCCGTACCAGAAGTCCGCTGCCTCGGAGTAACCCTTGACTCTGCCCTGTCCTTCAAACCGCACATCCAAGCTCTTTCTACCTCCTGTCGCCTTCAGCTCAAAAATATTTCAAGAATCCGTCCTTTCCTCAACCCTCAATCTACTAAAATGATTGTGCACGCCCTCATCATCTCCCGCCTCGACTACTGCAACACCCTTTTCTCTGGCCTCCCTGCTAACACCCTCGCACCTCTCCAGTCCATCCTTAACTCTGCTGCACGACTAATTCACCTCTCTCCTCGCTACTTCTCCGCTTCTCCCCTCTGCAAATCTCTTCACTGGCTCCCATTCCCTCAGCGTATCCAGTTCAAATTACTAATACTGACCTACAAGGCCATCTATAATCTGTCTCCTCCTTATATCTCTGAACTAATCTCCCGATATCTTCCCTCACGTAATCTCCGATCCTCCCAAGACATCCTTATCTCCTCCACACTTATTCGCTCCTCACCCAACCGCCTCCAAGACTTCTCCCGAATATCCCCCATCCTCTGGAATTCTTTGCCCCAACACATCCGACTATCAAACTCATTCGGATCCTTCAGACGGAACCTGAAAACCCATCTCTTCAGGAAAGCCTACAGCCTGCAATGACCCTGCTGCCTCCTCACCACTACCGGAGATATTGCCTCAACCAACACCGGAACTGCTGCAACCCCCCGACCTACTGTCTCCTGCCTCACAATCCTGTAGAATGTAAGCCCGAAAGGGCAGGGTCCTCGCCCCTCTGTATCAGTCTGTCATTGTTAGTTTGTTTACTGTAAGTGATACCTGTAATTTGTATGTAACCCCTTCTCATGTACAGCACCATGGAATCAATGGCGCTATAGAAATAAATATTAATAATAAAATAATAATAATGTGTGCAAAATTTCACACCTGTAGGGGTTAATTAAAGGTGTAAATTCGTTGTAAAAAAACCTGACTTTTTTGCTACGAATTTACACCTTTAATTAACCCCTACAGGTGTGAAATTTTGCACACTTACACTCATGTAATTGTTTGTGCAAATCACATATCAAACTACATGAAAAGACATGGTTAACCCTATGTACACCAAGTGTCATTTCATGTCGGGTTCTGCATTTTCACAAAAGCCGGCAATTGAATTAGCGGCTATTATACTATGTAGAAGTGTATGAACTATAAATATAAATATATATATATATATGTGTCACAAATTTAATGACATGTATATATATATATGAGGTGTAAAATTGCTGAAAAAAAAGGCGTGGGCTCCCGCCCTATTTTCGCAACCAGACAGACAAAGCCAGTGAGTGGGGGCAGATAATAATAGCCCAGAGAGGGACCATTATTTTTGCCCCCCCCCGGCTACTAACATCTGCCCCCAGACACCCCAGAAAGGGCAAATCTCTAATTAGATTTGCCCTTTCTGGCACTTTGCCCGTCTATTCCCATTGCCCTGTAGCGGTGGCGAATGGGTTAATAAGGGGTTAAAATGACCTTGCAATTGAAAGGTCACTTTAAGCCAGGTTAATAATTGAGAGCTGTCAATTAGACAACTATCAATTATTAATCCTATTGTATGAAAGAAAAATCAAACACACACACTTTAATAAAAAAGAAGTTTAATGAAATAATCACACAGTTTTTGACCATATTTTATTTACCTGCTAAAACCATTTCCTGTAATAAAAATAAAATAATAAAGCAAAATTATTCTTACCAATCCGATGCACAGTCAGGTCCCACGGTGTAATCCTTCAGAAAGGGTTAATGTTTACTGCAGGGACCGCAGCTAATGCTGAGCCTCACAGTAAACCCCCAAATGAATGAGCTCCTCTCCTGGCTGACAGGAGAGGAAGTGGAAAGCTTAATTGATTGCTTTCCACTTTCACTTCAGGTCAGCCAGGGACACAATCAGTGACGTCAGAGGGAACTAGTTAACAAAAATAGGGGATCCCCTCGAAAAAAATTGGCGTGGGGTCCCCCCTATTTTTGTTAACCAGCCAGATGAAGCAGACCGCTGAGGCCTGGTTTTTCAGGCTGGTAAGGATCCAATATCCATGGACCTTGCAAGCCTGATAATACCAGGCCACAGCAGTCTGCTTAGCTTGGCTGGTTAACAAAAATAGGGGAATTCCCTCGAAAAAAAAACGGCGTAGGGGTCCCCCTATTTTTGTTAACCAGCCAAGCACTTTACCCGGCTCTTCCCACTTGCCCTGTAGCGGTGGCAAGCGGGGTAATAAGGGGTTAATGTCACCGTTGATTGCACGGTGACAATAAGCCCGGTTAATAATGGAGAGGCGTCAATAAGACACCGATCCATTATTAATCCCAAAGTTATTAACCCCTTACTGCCATCGGACGTACTATCCCGTCCATGGTACCTGGGCCCGTATGACCGGGGACGGGATAGTACGTCATAGGCGATCAGCTGCGCTCCTGAGGGGAGCGCAGCTAATCGCCGCCGGGTGTCAGCTGATTATCACAGCTGATACCCATGACTGTGTGTCAGGAGCGGTCACGGACCGCTCCCGGCACATTAACCCCTTGCACACCGCGATCAAACATGATCGCGGTGTACTGGGGGCTCAGGGGAGGATCGCGCAGGGTGGGGGCTCCCTGCGCGCCCCCCTGAGACCCTCAGAGCAGCGCGATGTGATCGCGCTGTTCTGAGGGCTTCCTCCCTCCCAGGACCCGGATCCAAGATGGCGCCGGGGTCCTGGAGGGAGGCGGCTTCCTCAGTGCCTGCTGAGAGCAGGCACTGAGAAGCCTGCTGCACTGCCTGAGCGATCGCTGGTGTGACAGAGTGCTGTGCACACTGTCACACCAGCGATCTGATAAAATACAGTGATGTCCCACCCTGGGACAAAGTAAAAAAGTTAAAAAAGTAAAAATAAACATGTGTAAAAAAAAAAATCCAAAATAAATAAAAAAAAAAAAAAATATTCCCCAATAAATTCACTTCTTCCTGTAAATAAAAAAAAAAAAAACAATAAAAGTACACATATTTGGTATCGCCGCGTCCGTAACGACCCCCCCTATAAAATTGTCCCACTAGTTAACCCCTTTAGTGAACCCCTTAAAAAAAAAAAAAAAAACGAAGCAAAAAATCAATGCTTTATCATCATACCGCCGAACAAAAAGTGGATTAACACGCGATCAAAAAGACCGATATAAATAAACATGGTACCGCTGAAAACGTCATCTTGTCCCGCAAAAAACGAGCCATCATACAGCATCATCAGCGAAAAAATAAAAAAGTTATAGCTCGCAGAATAAAGCGATGCAAAAATAATTATTTTTTATATAAAATTGTTTTTATTCTATAAAAGCGCCAAAACATGAAAAAATGATATAAATGAGGTATCGCCATAATCGTACTGACCCGAAGAATAAAACTGCTTTATCAATTTTACCACACGCGGAACGGTATAAACGCCTCCCCCAAAAGAAATTCATGAATTGCTGATTTTTGTTCATTCTAACCTCCCAAAAATCGAAATAAAAAGCGATCAAAAAATGTCACGTGCTCAAAAATGGTACCAATAAAAACGTCAACTCGTCCCGCAAAAAATAAGACCTCACATGACTCTGTGGGCCAAAATATGCAAAAATTATAGCTCTCAAAATGTGATGATGCAAAAACTATTTTTGCAATAAAAAGCGTCTTTTAGCGTGACAGCTGCCAATCATAAAAACCCGCTATAAATAGTAAATCAAACCCCCCTTTATCACCCCTTAGTTAGGGAAAAATAATAAAATTAAAAAAATGTATTTATTTCCATTTTCCCATTAGGGTTAGGGTTAGGGTTGCGGCTAAAGTTAGGGTTAGGGTTGGCGCTAAAGTTAGGATTAGGGTTAGGGTTGGGATTAGGGGTGTGTTAGGGTTAGGTTTGTGGTTAGGGTTGGGACTAGGGTTAGGGGTGTGTTGGGGTTAGGGTTGGAGTTAGAATTGGGGGGTTTCAGCTGTTTAGGCACATCAGGGGCTCTCCAAATGTGACATGGCGTCTGATCTCAATTCCAGCCAATTCTGCGTTGAAAAAGTCAAACGGTGCTCCTTCACTTCTCAGCTCTGCCATGCGTCCAAACAGTAGTTTATCCCCACATATGGGGTATCAGCGTACTCTGGACCCCAAGAGTTATTGTGCAATTTGTCCTATTTCTTCTGCTACCCTTGGGAAAATAAAAAACTGGGGGCGAAAATATCATTTTTGTACAAAAAAAAATATTTTTTTGTTTTTACGGCTGTACATTATAAACTTCTGTGAAGCACTTGGGGCTTCATAGCGCTCACCACACATCTAGATAAGTTCCTTGTGGGGTCTATTTTCCAAAATGGGGTCACTTGTTGGGGATTTCCACTGTTTAGGCGCATCAGGGGCTCTCCAAATGCGACATGACGCCCCCAGACCATTCCATCAAAGTCTGCAATCCAAAACGTCACTACTTCCCTTCCGAGCCCCAACGTGTACCCATACAGTAGTTTTCTCCCACATATTGGATATCAGCGTACTCAGGACAAATTGGACAACAACTTTTGGGGTCCAATTTCTCCTGTTACCCTTGTAAAAATAAAATATTGGGGCAAAAAAATCATTTTTGCAAAAAAAAAAAGGATTTTTTATTTTTACGGCTGTGCGTTATAAACTTCTGTGAAGCACTTCGGGGTTCAAAGTGCTCACCACACATCTAGACAAGTTCCTTGTGGGGTCTATTTTCCAAAATGGGATCATTTGTGGGGGGTTTCCACTGTTTAGGTGCATCAGGGGCTCTCCAAATGCGACATGACGCCCCCAGACCATTCCATCAAAGTCTGCAATCCAAAACGTCACTACTTCCCTTCCGAGCCCTGACGTGCGCCCATACAGTAGTTTTCTCCCACATATTGGGTATCAGCGTACTCAGGACAAATTGGACAACAACTTTTGGGTTCCAATTTCTCCTGTTACCCTTGTGAAAATAAAATATTGGGGGCAAAAAAAAATCATTTTTGTAAAAAAAAAAAAGATTTTTTATTTTTACGGCTGTACGTTATAAACTTCTGTGAAGCACTTCGGGGTTCAAAGTGCTCACCACACATCTAGATAAGTTCCTTGTGGGGTCTATTTGCCAAAATGGGGTCACTTGTGGGGGGTTTCCTGTTGTGAATGGGTTTGAGATGAGTTCTGAGCAGAGGCTCCCTCTGGTGGTTACAAGCGGTACTAGTGAGGATTGTGAGGACTGGGAATCAGGTGTTACTGATTGGTCTTATATAAGGGAGTCATTTTCCCATCAGGGTTGCCGGTGATCAATTGTTCTGGTCTGAATCCTTCTTTCCAGTTTCCCTTGTAGCCTGCTGTGTCGTGTCTGCATCTCCTGCTATCAGATAAGACAATTTCTTATTTTGTGTTTTTGCTATATTTTTGCATTTTGTCCTGCACTTCTGTGGGGGCCTTCAGGGTCCCCTCCGGGGGCTTTTGCCCTCTCAGTTTAGTCCAGCCACTGTGTTTTGTACTTTTGCTTTTTCCAGTTTTTTTTCAGTGGCTGCTGTTTTGATTTTGTTACACCAGAGAACTAATTTAGGTGGTAGAGGTCGTGTGATCTCAGGTGATTTTGAAATTAGTAGAGTTGGTGTTTTTCAGGGTTTTCTGAGATTGCAGTAAGTACCCTTCCTATCCTTTTCTATTTAGATAGTTTGGGCCCCAGCGTTTGCTCATTCTATTTTCTTTCTGTGTCAGTATTTCCTCTTGTCTAACCGCCATTACATGTTTGGGGGCTTTCTATTATCTTTGGGGTTCTGCTCCGGGGCAGATAGCTTTCCTATTTCTATCTTTAGGTGTAGTTAGTTTCTCAGGCTGTGACGAGGCGTCTAGGACCAACGTAGGAATGCTCCACGGCTGCCTCTAGTTGCGGTGGTTAGTCAGGGTACTGCAATCTCATAGATTCCAACTGCTCTGGTGTATTTCTTTTTTTACCTGCACTCCTCAGCTACCGTAACATAACAGTATCACCGGCCATAAAAATTGTATGGTACTCACAGAAGGGAAAAAATATTTTGAAGGAAGAAAAGTTGTCAGAGATATTTTTCTGTTTGTTGCTTTTTTTTTCCCTCTGTATCTCTGGGTGCTGGGGAGGATCTTTTCTCTCAATGGAGTTTGCACAGTTGTCTGGCCGTGTGGATCAGCTTGCCACTGAGGTTCAGAGTATTGCTGCATATCTTGCTAGGTTGCCTGTGGTGGAACCTAGGATCCCCATGCCAGATTTGTTTTTAGGGGATCGAGCTAAGTTTCAGAATTTCAAAAATAATTGTAAATTGTTTCTTGCCTTAAAATCTAAGTCCTCAGGAAACGCAGCGCAGCAGGTTCAAATTATCATCTCTCTCCTGCGCGGCGATCCTCAGGATTGGGCTTTTTCCCTGATACCTGGGGATCCTGTTTTGAGTAATGTTGATGCGTTTTTTCAGGCTTTGGGGTTATTGTACGATGAGCCTAATGTCACTGATCAAGCTGAAAAAGCCTTGTTGGCATTAAATCAGGGGCTTGATGACGCTGAGTTATACTGTCAGAGATTCCGTAGGTGGGCAGTCCTGACCAAATGGAATGACGACGCTTTGGCGGCCCTTTTCCGGAAGGGTCTGTCGGATAATGTAAAGGATGTTATGGTGGGATTCCCTGTCCCCTCTGGTCTCAATGATTCTATGTCATTAGCGATTCAAATTGACAGACGTTTGCGTGAGCGGAGAAGTATGCGTGGAGTGGTGTTGCCTTGTGAGCCAGCTGCTGAGCCCATGCAGTGTGATGGAGTGGTGTCTGGGGCACAGCGTCATGAGTTTCTAAAGCGCAATGGGTTATGTTTCTACTGTGGTGATGCCTCTCATGCTATTTCAGTCTGCCCTAAGCGGGGAAGACGTTTTGCACGCTCAGTTGTCTTGGGTAGTGTTCAGACTAAGTTTTTATTAACTGTCACTCTGATATGCTCTCTGTCCTCATTTTCTGCTCAGGCTTTCGTTGATTCTGGAGCAGCTATTAACCTGATGGATTATGATTTTGCTAAACGTTGTGGGTTTCCCTTGATACCCCTACAGAAGTCTATTCCCCTACTGGGGATCGATTCTACCCCTTTGGCTGAGAATAAACCCCAGTTTTCTACTCAGGTGATAATGAGGGTTGAACCTGATCACCAGGAGTGCTGCAAATTTTTGGTTCTATATAATCTGCATGACATTATAGTGCTGGGTTTCCCTTGGTTACAGTCTCATAATCCTGTTTTGGATTGGAAATCTGTGTCTGTAACCAGTTGGGGCTGCCAATGTGTTAATACCAACACTCCTGTTTTTCTGCCTCCCCCAGGCTGAGGATGTTCCTGACTTTTTGTTTGATTTTTCTGATGTGTTTAGCGAAAGTAAATCTGCATCCTTACCTCCCCATAGGAGCTATGACTGCGCTATTGAATTAGTGCCGGGTAGTAAATTCCCTAAAGGTCGCCTTTTTAACTTGTCTGTACCTGAACATGACGCTATGCGGTCTTATATCAAGGAATCATTGGAGAAGGGTCATATCAGACCATCCTCTTCACCCTTAGGTGCCGGTTTTTTCTTTGTGGCCAAAAAAGATGGTTCATTAAGGCCGTGTATTGATTATCGTCTCTTGAACAATATTACTGTGAAATATCAATACCCGTTACCCTTGATTTCTGACCTGTTTTCCAGGGTGAAAAACACTACTTGGTTTACCAAGCTTGACCTCAGGGGGGCGTATAACCTTATTCGCATTAAGCACGGGGATGAATGGAAGACGGCATTTAACACCCCTGAAGGGCATTTTGAGTACCTTGTGATGCCCTTTGGGCTCACTAATGCCCCTTCCGTCTTCCAGTCCTTCATGAATGACATTTTCAGGGATTTTGTGGACAAATTTCTGATTGTTTATTTGGATGATATCTTGATTTTTTCTAATGACTGGGACTCTCATGTGAAACATGTTCGAACTGTATTCCAGATTTTGAGAGAGAATGCTCTGTATGTGAAGGGATCAAAGTGTCTTTTTGGCGTACAGAAGATCTCATTTCTGGGATTCATTTTGTCCCCATCTGTTATTGAAATGGACCCGGTCAAGGTTCAGGCCATCTGTGATTGGGTCCAACCTACTTCATTAAAGGCTCTTCAGAGATTTTTGGGTTTTGCCAATTTTTATCGTAAATTTATTGGTAATTTCTCGGTTATTGTTAAACCATTAACTGATTTGACCAGAAAGGGTTCTGATGTGGTGAATTGGCCTCCTGAGGCAGTCTCTGCATTTCAGGAACTTAAGCAGAGATTCACTTCTGCTCCTGTTCTACGGCAGCCTGATGTTTCTCTGCCATTTCAGGTGGAGGTTGATGCCTCTGAAATTGGGGCAGGTGCCGTTTTGTCCCAAAAAGATCCAGAGACCTCTAAAAGTAACCCTTGTGCCTTTTTCTCTCGAAAATTTTCTCCTACTGAACGTAATTATGACGTGGGTAATCGGGAGTTATTGGCCATGAAGTGGGCTTTTGAAGAGTGGAGACATTGGCTGGAGGGAGCCAAACATCAGGTGGTGGTCCTTACGGACCATAAGAATCTGGTCTATCTGGAATCTGCCAAGCGACTCAATCCTAGACAGGCCAGGTGGGCCTTGTTTTTCACACGTTTTAATTTTGTGGTTTCCTTTCTTCCTGGCACTAAGAATGTTAAGGCGGATGCCCTCTCGAGGAGTTTCCTTGCGGACTCTCCTGAGCTATCTGATCCCTCTGTTATTTTGAAGGAGGGTGTAGTTCTTTCCGCCATCTCGCCCAATTTGAGACTTGCTCTGGAGGGGTGTCAGGAGGATAGGCCCGAGCGCTGCCCTGTTGGAAAATTGTTTGTCCCGGACCAATGGAAAAAGAGTGTGATGTCTGAGATTCATTGTTCCGCATTGGCTGGGCATCCCGGAATTTTTGGTACCAGAGACTTGGTTAGTCGGTCCTTTTGGTGGCCTACCTTGTCTCGCGATGTCAGGGAATTTGTGCAGTCCTGCGGGACTTGCTCTCGCTCCAAGCCTTGCTCTCGCTCTAGTGGTTTGTTGATGCCATTGCCTGTGCCCAAGAGACCATGGACCCATATCTCTATGGATTTCATTTCCGATCTTCCTGTTTCTCAGAGAATGACCACCATCTGGGTAATTTGTGATAGGTTTTCCAAAATGATACATCTTGTGCCATTACCTAAGTTGCCTTCTCCTCTGAATTGGTGCCGTTGTTCCTTCAGCACGTGGTTCGTTTACACGGCATTCCTGAGAACATTGTGTCTGACAGAGGAGTCCAGTTTGTTTCCAGATTTTGGAGGACTTTTTGTTCTAAACTGGGTGTTCAATTGTCTTTCTCCTCGGCATTTCATCCTCAGACCAATGGTCAAACTGAGAGAACAAACTAGACATTGGAGACTTATCTAAGATGCTTTGTGTCTGCTGATCAGGATGACTGGGTCTCTTTTTGCCTTTGGCTGAGTTTGCTCTTAATAATAGGGCTAGCTCTGCCACTTTGATGTGTCTCCGTTTTTCTGTAATTCTGGGTTTCACCCTCGATTTTCTTCAGGACAGACGGAGGCATCTGTCTGTCCAGGTGTTGACTCTGTTGTTGAGCGTATGCAGCAGATTTGGGACCAGGTAGTGGAGAGGTTGTCCCTCTCTCAGGAGAAGGCCCAGCGGTTTGCTAACCGGCATAGGACTGATGGTCCTCGGTTTAAAGTGGGGGACTTGGTCTGGTTGTCCTCAAAGAATATTCCTATGAGAGTAGCATCTCCTAAATTTAAGCCTAGGTTCATTGGACCTTATAAGATCATGGAGATTATTAATCCTGTTTCTTTTCGTTTGCTTCTTCCAGGGACATTTAAGATCCATAACGTGTTCCACAAGTCCTTGTTGAAGAGGTTTGTTGAGCCAGTGGTTCCTGCTGCTGTGCCTCCTGACCCTGTTTTGGTTGAGGGCAATCTGGAGTATGTGGTTGAGAAAATATTGGATTCTCGTTTTTCTAGACGAAGACTCCAGTATTTGGTTAAATGGAGAGGTTATGGTCAGGAAGACAATTCTTGGGTGTTTGCTTCGGACATCCATGCTAGGAGACTTATCCGTGCGTATCATAGAACTCATCCTGACCGACCTGGTTGCTCAAATGAGGGTTCGGTGACCCTCCTCAAGGGGGGGGGTACTGTTGTGAATGGGTTTGAGATGAGTTCTGAGCAGAGGCTCCCTCTGGTGGTTACAAGCGGTACTAGTGAGGATTGTGAGGACTGGGAATCAGGTGTTACTGATTGGTCTTATATAAGGGAGTCATTTTCCCATCAGGGTTGCCGGTGATCAATTGTTCTGGTCTGAATCCTTCTTTCCAGTTTCCCTTGTAGCCTGCTGTGTCGTGTCTGCATCTCCTGCTATCAGATAAGACAATTTCTTATTTTGTGTTTTTGCTATATTTTTGCATTTTGTCCTGCACTTCTGTGGGGGCCTTCAGGGTCCCCTCCGGGGGCTTTTGCCCTCTCAGTTTAGTCCAGCCACTGTGTTTTGTACTTTTGCTTTTTCCAGTTTTTTTTCAGTGGCTGCTGTTTTGATTTTGTTACACCAGAGAACTAATTTAGGTGGTAGAGGTCGTGTGATCTCAGGTGATTTTGAAATTAGTAGAGTTGGTGTTTTTTCAGGGTTTTTGAGATTGCAGTAAGTACCCTTCCTGTCCTTTTCTATTTAGATAGTTTGGGCCCCAGCGTTTGCTCATACTATTTTCTTTCTGTGTCAGTATTTCCTCTTGTCTAACCGCCATTACATGTTTGGGGGCTTTCTATTATCTTTGGGGTTCTGCTCCGGGGCAGATAGCTTTCCTATTTCTATCTTTAGGTGTAGTTAGTTTCTCAGGCTGTGACGAGGCGTCTAGGACCAACGTAGGAACGCTCCACGGCTGCCTCTAGTTGCGGTGGTTAGTCAGGGTACTGCAATCTCATAGATTCCAACTGCTCTGGTGTATTTCCTTTTTTACCTGCACTCCTCAGCTACCGTAACATAACAGTTTCCACTGTATAGGTGCATCAGGGGCTCTCCAAATGTGACATGACGCCCCCAGACCATTCCATCAAAGTCTGCAATCCAAAACGTCACTACTTCCCTTCCGAGCCCTGACGTGCGCCCATACAGTAGTTTTCTCCCACATATTGGGTATCAGCGTACTCAGGACAAATTGGACAACAACTTTTGGGTTCCAATTTCTTCTGTTACCCTTGTGAAAATAAAATATTGGGGACGAAAAAATCATTTTTGTAAAAAAAAAAAGGATTTTTTATTTTACGGCTGTACGTTATAAGCTTTAGTGAAACACCTGGGGGTTAAAAGTTCTCACCACACATCTAGATAAGTTCCTTGAGGGGTCTAGTTTCCAAAATGGCGTCATTTATGGGGGTTTCCACTGTTTAGGCAGATCAGGAGCTCTCCAAACACGACATGGCGTCCAGCCAATTCTGCGTTGAAAAAGTCAGACGGCGCTCCTTCCCTTCCAAACTCTGCCATGCACCCAAACAGTGGTTTACCCCCACATATGGGGTATCAGCGCACTCAGGACAAATTGCACAATAACTTTTGGAGTCTTGTTACCCTTGGAAAAATAAAAATTGGGGTGAAAAGATCATTTTTGTGGAAAAAATATGATTTTTAAATTTTACGGCTCTACGTTATAAACTTGTGTGAAGCACTTGGGGGTTCAAATTGCTCACCAAAGATCTAGAAAAGTTCCTTAGGGGGTCTAGTTTCCAAAATGGGTCATTTGTGGGGGGTTTCACTGTTTAGGCACATCAGGGGCTCTCCAAATGCAACATGGCATCCAATCTCAATTCCAGCCAATTTTGGTTGGAAAAGTCAAATGGTGCTCCTTCCATTCCGAGCTCTGCCGTGCGCCCAAACAGTGGTTCCCACCCACATATGGGGTATCAGCGTACTCAGGACAAATTGGACAACAACTTATGTGGTCCAATTTCTCCTGTTACCCTTGAGAAAATAAAAAATTAGTGACTAAAATATAATTTTTGTGGGAAAAAAATAGGATTTTTTATTTTCATGCCCGGGCATTATAGACTTGTGTGAAGCACTTGGGGTTCAAAGTGCTCACCAAAGATCTAGATAAGTTCCTTAGGGGGTATAGTTTCCAAAATGGGGTCACTTGTGGGGGGTTTCCACTGTTTAGGCTCATCTGGGGCACTGCAAACGGAACATGACCCCCATCAACGTCTGCATTCCAAAACGTTACTACTTCCTTTCCAAGCCCTGCCGTGCACCCAAACAGTTCCCCCCCCCCACATATGGGGTATCAGCGTACTCAGGACAAATTGGACAACAACTTTTGGGGTCCAATTTCCTTGGGAAAATTCAAAAATTTGGGACTAAAAAATCATTTTTGTGGAAAATTGGTTTTGTTTTTTTTTCACACCCAGGCATTATAAGCTTTTGTGAAACACTTGGGAGTTCAAAGTGCTCACAACAGATCTAGATAAGTACCTTAGGGGGTCTAGTTTCCAAAATGGTGTCACTTGTGGGGGTTTCCACTGTTTAGGCGCATCAGGGGCTCTCCAAACATGACATGGCGTCCAATTTCAATTCCAGCCAATTTTAGTTTGAAAAAGTCAAACGGCGCTCCTTCCCTTACGAGCTGTGCCGTGTGCCCAAACAGTGGTTTTCCCCCACATATTGGGTATTGGCGTACTCAGGAGAAATTGCATAACAACCTTATCTGTCCATTTTCTCCTTTTACCCTTGTGAAAATAAAAAAAAGTTTGTAAAAGATCATTTTTGTGGCTAAAAAGTTAAATATTCATTTTTTCCTTCCACGTTGCTTTAGTTCCTGTGAAGCACCTGAAGGGTTAATAATCTTCTTGAATGTGGTTTTGAGTACCTTGAGGGGTGCAGTTTTTAGAATGGTGTCACTTTTGGGTATTTTCTGCCATATAGACCCCTCAAAGTGACTTCAAATGAGAGGTGGTCCCTAAAAAAAATGGCTTTGTAAATTTTGTTGTAAAAATGAGAAATCGCTGGTCAACTTTTAACCCTTATAACTTCCTAACAAAAAAAAATTTTGGTTCCAAAATTGTGCTGATGTAAAGTAGACATGTGGGAAATGTTATTTCTTAACTATTTTATGTGACATATTCTCTGTTTTAAGGGAATAAAAATTCAAAGTTTGAAAATTGCAAAATTTTAAAAATTTTGCCATATTTGCGTTTTTTCAAAAATAAACGCAAGTTATATCGAAGAAATTTTACTTCTAACATGAAGTACAATATGTCACGAGAAAAAAATCTCAGAATCGCGAAGATCCGTTGAAGCGTTCCAGAGTTATAACCTCATAAAGAGACAGTGGTCAGAATTGTAAAAATTGGCCCGGTCATTAACGTGCAAACCACCCTTGGGGGTGAAGGGGTTAAATGCATAAAAAAAAGACAAAGCAAGAAAAAAGTCTTTTAATGAAATAAAAGAGACAACACAGTTTTCATTTATTTTATTGTACTCTCATTCCTGCGACGCCATCGATCTCCTGTAAAAAAAGAAAAAAACAAACCAACAGTATACCACCTGTCCGACGCAGTCCATAACGACAGTCCCACGACGATCCAGCTCTGCTACATCGCAATGACAGGCAGAGCCTGTCATCGCGACGCAGCACAGCTGATTACCTGCTTCCCCGGCGGTGACGTCATCGGACTGACTGCTTTACGGCCGGATTACCCAGCAGTCACTGCAGTTATCGCGAGAAACTGCATGTGACCGCCGGGGAGAAGAGGATGGCGGCCATGAAGCAGTCCAGGACGTGACCGCCGGAGATCTTCTGCCAGGTAAGTGCCGCTGACTCCTGACAGACCCGACCGACCGACACTGACAGTGACAGACCCGACCGACGGACACAGACAGTGACAGTGACAAATCCGATTCCGGTATTCGATAAGACGAAAATATCGAAACGAATTATCGAAAGGCCGATACAGCTAATATCGGCCGATACCCGATATTTGCATTATCGTATCGCTCAACACTAGTGAGGAGCCATTTAGCTTTTCCAGAGCCTTTGTGTTACCAGCAACGTGGAAACCCCTATATTTCCATTAGATGACAGACCTGAGTGAAGATTTGCTTTTTTTGTGGATTGAGTTGAAGCTTTTATTGGGAACATTTTACATAACATTTATGATCACAGTTATCCGGCACTCTACGCTGAGCACTTACTTTGTGGTTTCCATCTGAATCTCTGAGTGACGTGATTCAGATGAAACCCCGTAGGGATCCATTCACTATAATGAGGCAGCAGAGTTACTCTGGACCCCGTCTGGCCTCTGTTCAGCGGTGTCCTCCTTTTCAAAAGTGTGCAAAACTGTGGCCAATGGCACTTTTATGCAATCCTAAAAAGACGGACACCACCGGATCACAGGTCAGACAGTAGAATTACCATATATATATGAGCACTTAGCACTTTCTATAATATGTTACTGTAAGTGTCGGGACATTGGCAGCTTATATTTCCTGATCCTTTTGTACATAATTTGTTATATTAATGTTACTGTGTATTTATTAAATGAGCAATAAATTATTAAATGGTCAATAAATTTCCACATTTTATAGTGATGTTGGGCTTAGTGCTCTTTTCCTCTTTGGTGTTATAATTTCTCAAATCCCTGCAGAAAAATGTCCAAGCCCCGTCCTTTGCCATTACTGGACAGTGCTCTGGCCGGGTTTAAAGGTTGTGGCATTATTGGACTCACAGTTCCATGGGGTGGATAGTGTTACCCCGAGTCGGGTCAACTCCAGCTGATATTGTCTCTCTTCCCGCTTGGCCTCTCGCTGGGTTTGTCGCTCTTCGAACTGCAGGATCAGCTTCAGACGTCCCTCCCGATCGTCTGCCTGGAGTTGTTCCAAGGCCATCCACAGGTGGGGGTCCACACTACCCTGGTTGCGAGTAGGACTGGCATTCATCGGTTGTACCTCTGCAGGAGCACCATCTGCGCTTGGGCCGGCTCCTGGGTCACCATGGCTCTGGGAGCGTTCTTGATCTGCTTCAAGTCGCACCAGTTCCGCGACCATTTGGTCTTTGTTTTTACCAAGGGACTTAATGCCCCTGGCCGTACATATCCCAACAAGAGTGTCCTTTTTCTGTTGGGCATATCAGAACTCTCCCATCGAAGCTAGAATTGCCAAATAAAAGATAGGAGAGAAAAACCAAGAGAAGGGGAGGGAGTAACTGCTAAATACAAAGTATTGCCTCAGATATAATAAACACTGAGTTCGATCTTCAAAACTTTTTGCACAGAGTCCTTTCAAGAACTTTGCAAGTTTTTAATGAGAGGAATGATTGCTCAAACCAGATCACTAATGCTCTATGATCCCACCACTCTGCCACCAATTGTCAGGGTTAGGGGATATAACACAAACTTTTGTTTCCACTATCTGTTCCAGTTGGGAACTTGCAGCTCTCTGGCAACCCCTTACCCTCAAGTCAGTCAGGGAACTGCACCTAAGATAAGTAGTCGCCAGAAAGGCTGCCTTGATGCGTACTGGCTATTGGGCACTGTGCCGTGAAGGTGATATGTTTCACCAGTCCCAGGCAAGGAATACACACATAAACCTCCGATCCGTCACTGCCACGGTTCCCCAATACCACCAGGACACTAAGCTTCCACCAGTTCTTCTTTTGATATAATAACCTATAACGGGCCAGGAACTAACCCAAAAGGTAGCTTGTTTTGGCACGGAGTACATGTCGGTTCGATCATTGAGCAAATGAACGAAACTGGTAAATTTTTAAGTTTAGTCCAGAAAATATAGGCAGTGTTTACAAAAATACAAAGTTATTACAAAGGGAGACAAAATACAGTATGTACAACAGTTACAAATAAAAGGGATTAAAATAAGAAACTTACATATCAGTCGTTTGCATGACGTGTTGTTGAGTGAGGGGGGTTCCCAAAGAATAGATTCAGTCCACAGCATGGATGTTAGTTGTCTTCCCCCAGGTTCTGAACACTCTCAAAATGGTCGTCTGTTTTATGGCTTTGGCCATAAACTTAGGAACTCCCACCTTTGTTAACCTCAAATATGGGCTGTTCCCAGGAGGACCTCCTATTTTGAGAAGTTAGTAATAGCTTCTCCTTGCCCTATCTTCAGCTGTGAACCTCACAGGGTAACGGCAGGGCATTTTATTTTCCCCTGCAAATTTACCTTTTGTTTGATACCGAACACACCATGTCTGCTAGTTACTGGGTGGCAGAAACTGTTTTTCTCGGTTTCTGTTGGCTGGACCGACTTCATAATGTTGCCGGGCGTAGCTCTATTTATACTGATTCGGGAAATGTATTTTTCCTGTCTCTAGGATTATCGTGGTTTTGGAGGGAAAGGAGATAGCCGTGTTTAAAGGGAATCTGTCAACCTAAATTGGCAGGATATGTAAATGATGGCAGTCAGGTCAGATGGGCGGTGTTTTGGGTACTTGCCTTAACACGTTGTTCGCCGCTGTCTCCATTATTTCTGGGAATTGTAGTCGTTGCCCTCTATATAACGCGCCTGCACATTGCAATCTGCGGGCAAAGCATACTGCGCGCGCGCAATTCAAGATTGCAATGCGCAGGCGCGTTATATGGTGGGCAACGACAACAATTCCCAGAAATAATGGAGACAGCGGCAAACAACATGTTAAGGCAAGTACCCAAAACACCGCCCATCTGACCTGACTGCCATCATTTAAATATCCCGCCAATTTAGGGTGACAGATTCCCTTTAACTGGCCAGAGCAAATGAGCATCTATTGAAGGGAAGGAAAGGGGAGAGAGGATAGAATTTCACAGAGGCAGAGACAGGGGCTGCAGCTGCGAAGGTGGATGCTTGTGAGCTTGTCTGTCAAAAACCAAGGCAAGGCAACAGGCAGCTCTGGATAGGTACCTAGGATATTAGGAAATAACTCATATTTTCATGACACCAGATTTATAGGAGAGGATTCAAAAGATATAAATAAACTGGAGCAGTGGGCAGCAACTAACAGAATGGATTTTAACAGGGAAAAATGCAAAGTACTACATCTGGGCAATAAAAATGAAAAAAGCATATACAGAATGGGAGGAATAGGGCTAAGTAACAGCACATGTGAAAAAGACTTGGGTATACTAATAGATCACAGACTTAACATGAGTCAACAGTGTGATGCAGCAGCAAAAAAGGCAAATACAATTCTAGGATGTATCAACAGAAGCATACAGTCTAGATCACGTGAGGTCATTATTGCCCTCTACTCCTCTTTGGTCAGACCTCATCTGGAAAACTGTGTCCAGTTTTGGGCACCACATTTTAAAAAAGACATCAACAAACTGGAGCAAGTTCAGAGAAGAGCCACCAGAATGGTGACCGGTCTGCAAACCATGTCCTATGAGGAACGGTTACAGGATCTGGGAATGTTTAGCTTGCAAAAAAGAAGACTGAGAGGAGACTTAATAGCTGTCTACAAATATCTCAAGGGCTGTCACATTGTAGAAGGATCATCTTTATTCTCATTTGCACAAGGAAAGACTAGAAGCAATGGGATGAAACTGAATGGGAGGAGACACAGATTAGATATTAGAAAAAACTTTTTGACAGTTAGGGTGATCAATGAGTGGAACAGGCTGCCACAAGAGGTGGTGAGTTCTCCTTCAATGGAAGTCTTCAAACAGAGGCTGGACAGACATCTGTCTGGGATGATTTAGAGAATCCTGCATTGACCAGGGGTTGGACCAGATGACCCAGGAGGTCCCTTCCAACTCTACTATTCTATGATTCTATGATTCTATAGCAGGTTTTTGTGTTTGGCAGCCGTCACACACTAAAAGACGCTTTTTATTGCCAAAAAATAATTTTGCATCGACACATTTTGAGAGCTATAATTTTCCCATATTTTGGCCCACAGAGTTATGTGAGGTGTTGTTTTCTGCGGGATGAGTTGACGTTTTTATTGGTACCATTTTTGGGCACATGACATTTTTGATCGCTTTCTATTCTGATTTTTGTGATGCAGATTGAACAAAAAAACAGCAATTCAGGAATTTCTTTTTTGGGGGGGTTATGCTGTTCTGTGTGTGGTAAAATTGATAAGGCAGCTTTATTCTTCGGGTCAGTACGATTACAGCGATACTTCATTTATATCGTTTTTATGTTTTGCTGCTTTTACACAACAAAAATTATTTTATAGAAAAAATAATTGTTTTTGCATCATTTTATTCTGAGATCTATAACTTAATTTATTTTTCCACTGATGGAGCGGTATCGCAGCTTGCTTTTTGCGGCATAAAATGACGATTTCAGCGATACCATGTTTATTTACATCTGTCTTTTTTATCTCGTTTTATTCCACTTTTTGTTCGGTGGTATGATGGTTTTATCACTGTTTTTTGCCTTGTTTTTTATTTATTTTTTATGGTCTTCACTAAAGGATTTAACTAGTGGGACAGTTTTATAGGTCAGGTCGTGGCGGACGCGGCTATACCAAATATGTGTACTTTTATTGTTTATATTTTTTTAATTCAAATATTTATTTATACATACAATATCTTTTTTTTTTATTATTTTTTTTAAATATTTTTACAATTATTTAAAAAAATTTACTTTTTTACTTAGTCCCACTATGGGACTATCATTTTTTGCAGGCTGATCGCTTCTACAGGATGGGGATGCCAGCAGCATCAGGTCACTATAGCAATGACTGGGACTCTGTGTCATGCAGCGGGGTCTCTGATCCAAAGTCAGATGGGCTGTCAGCCCTCTGCTGGCTCCCGAAATGCCACCATCGTGTTCAATCGTAGCATTTCGGGGGTTAAAGTGCCGGGAGCGGTGCGGGACCTCTTCTGGCACTTGGTGCTGGGTGTCAGCTGTCAGAATCAGCTGACACCAGGCGGCGATCACCCGCACACCACCCGTGTGCATGGGCAATCATGTAGAATAATAATAATAATAATAATAATAATCTTTATTTATATAGCGCCATCATATTCCGCAGCGCTTTACAGTTTAACAGTTTCAAAACACAAGTCATAGGTAACAACGTTAACAATACAATAATTAAAGCAAAATAAGCCGACCCTGCTCGTGAGAGCTTACAATCTACAATGAGGTGGGGGAGATACAAAGTACAGGTGTGTATATACAATGGTGCATTTACAATAATGGTCCAGCCATCTTGAGGGAGTGAGGCATGGATGGAGATAGTGAATGGGCTACACATACACACTTAAACATAGAACGACTTTGGTTAGTGAATGTGATAGGCCACTCTGAACAAATGTGTTTTGAGGGAGCGCCTGAAACCATGCAAATTGTGGATAGTCCTAATTTCTTGGGGTAGAGCATTCCAGAGGATTGGCGCAGCGCGGGAGAAGTCTTGGAGTCGGGAGTGGGAGGTACGGATTAGTGCAGAGGTTAGTCGAAAGTCGTTTGCAGAGCGCAGCAGTCGGTTAGGCCGATAGATAGAAATGAGGGAGGAGATGTAGGGGGGTGCTGCACTGTGGAGAGCTTTGTGGGTGAGAACAAGTACTTTGAATTGGATCCTATAATGAATGGGCAGCCAGTGTAAGGACTGGCGAAGAGCGGACGCGTCCGAGTACCGATTAGCCAGATGGATGACCCTGGCTGCTGCATTAAGGATGGACTGGAGAGGGGATAGTCGAGTAATGGGGAGGCCAAGTAATAGAGCTTTGCAGTAGTCCAGGCGGGAGTGGATCAATGCTACAGTGAGGGTTTTTGTTGTTTCCATGGTGAGAAAAGGGCGGATTCTAGAGATGTTCTTTAGGTGTAGACGGCAAGAGCGGGCAAGAGATTGTATATGGGAGGTGAAGGAGAGATTGGTGTCAAACATAACACCCAGACAGCGAGCCTGCTGCCGGGGTGTTATTATGGTGCCACCCACAGAGAGGAAAATGTCAGATTTAGGGAGGTTAGTAGACGGCGGGAGCAGAAGGAGTTCAGTCTTGGAGAGGTTAAGTTTCAGATAGAGAGCGGACATGATGTTGGAGACTGCGGACAGACAGTCGGTGGTGTTCTGTAGAACAGCGGGGGTAAGGTCGGGGGATGACGTGTATAGTTGTGTGTCATCGGCATAAAGATGGTACTGAAAGCCAAATCTGCTGATGGTCTGTCCAATTGGGGCCGTGTAGAGAGAGAAGAGAAGGGGGCCAAGGACTGAGCCTTGGGGTACACCGACAGTGAGAGGAAGAGGAGATGACGTGGAGCCAGAGAACGAAACACTGAAGGAGCGGTCAGAAACATAGGAGGAGAACCAGGAGAGAACAGTGTCCTTAATACCTAGTGACTGGAGCCTAGAGAGTAGGAGACGGTGGTCAACCGTGTCGAAAGCTGCAGAAAGGTCGAGAAGAATGAGCAGAGAGTGGTCGCCGTTACGTTTTGCTGTAAGAAGGTCATTGGTCACTTTGATGAGTGCAGTTTCAGTCGAATGTAGGGGGCGGAAGCCGGACTGTGAAGGGTCTAGGAGGGAGTAAGTGGAGAGGTAACGGGTGAGGCGGGAGTAGACTAGGCGCTCCAAAAGTTTAGAGATGAAGGGGAGATTGGAGACCGGTCTGTAGTTGTTTGTGCAGGAAGGGTCAAGAGCGGGTTTCTTTAGTAATGGAGTAATGATGGAGTGTTTGAAGGAGGATGGGAAAATGCCAGAGGAGAGTGAGAGATTAAAGATTGTAGTTAGGTGAGTTGTGACAACTGGAGAGAGAGACTGGAGGAGATGTGAGGGGATGGGGTCGGTAGTGCATGTAGTCGGACGAGAGGAAGAGAGGAGTCTGGAGACTTCTTCTTCTGTGATGGGATCAAATGTGGAAAGTGAGCCAGGGGAAATGCAGGGTGGGATGGGAGTCACAGCACTTGGTGGTTGAGAGCAGATTTCCTGACGGATAGTATCTATTTTTTCTATAAAGTGGGAGGCCAGGTCGTCAGCACAAATGTCTGTGATAGGGGCTTGTGCTTTTGGCCTGAGGAGGGAGTGAAAAGTGTCAAAAAGTTTCTTGGGGTTGTTGGCTAGTGAGGAGATCAGTGTGGTGAAGTAGGTCTGTTTGGCGAGGAGGTGAAGGGCAGCATTATAAGTTCTTAAGATGAATTTAAAGTGGATGAAGTCTTCTGGTGTGCGGGTTTTTCTCCAGAGGCGTTCAGCACTCCTAGAGCATCGCTGAAGAAGTCGAGTTTGCAATGTGAGCCAGGGCTGTTTTACTGTGTGTTTGGAGGTTCTGAGGGTGAGCGGTGCTACTTGGTCAAGGGTGCTTTTAAGAATGTCATTGTAGTGATGAACAGCCAGATCAGGACAGGAAAAAGAGGAGATTGGGGACAGCGATGAGTGTAGGGAGTCTGAAAGTGTCTGAGGGTTAATGGCTTGTAGATTTCTGAATGTGTGGTAGGTAGGAGTGCGCTGGGGTGGTGGAGGATTTGTGAGCGTGAAGGAGAGAATGTTGTGGTCAGAGAGTGGAAGCGGTGAGTTATTTAGGTGGGAGATTGAACAGAGGTGGACAAAGACCAGGTCAAGGGTGTTGCCATCCTTGTGTGTCTCAGAGGTTGAAAGCTGTGAGAGGCCTAGAGAAGTGGTTAGTGATAGAAGCTGAGATGCAGATGTGGAAGTAGGGCTGTTAATGGGGATGTTGAAGTCTCCAAGGATAAGGGTTGGTAGTTCTGAGGACATGAAGTGCGGCAGCCAGGCTGAGAAGTGGTCAAGGAACTGGGTGGGTGAGCCTGGGGGCCGATATATGACCGCTACTCTGAGGGAGAGGGGATGGAAGAGCCTGATGGTGTGGACCTCAAAAGAAGGGAATGAGAGTGATGGAATTGGGGGGATGACCTGGAAAGTGCATTGTGGGGACAGGAGTATGCCAACTCCACCACCATGTCTGTTTGTGGGTCTCGGGGAATGGGAGAACTGTAAACCACCATAGGAAATGGCAGCAGGGGAGACAGTGTCAGAATCCTGAATCCAGGTTTCAGTGAGGGCCAACAGATTAAGAGAGTGGTTCAGAAAGTAGTTGTGCAGGAAGGATAGCTTGTTGCATGCAGACCGTGGATTCCAGAGGGCACAATTGAAAGAAGGAGATGAGGGAGTGCAAGTAATATTAATAAGATTATTATGGTTTCGGTATGAGGTAGGGTAGGGATTGAGGTTGGGGGATGGTGGACCAGGGTTGGGGGAGATGTCCCCTGAAATCAGTAGGAGTAGGAAGATAAAGAGCAGGTAGTTGTTGGAATTGTAAGTAGGTTTTTTATGTGATGTGTTTGGGCAAGATGGGCTGAGGTTTTTCAGGAAGGTGAGGAGTGCATGGGAGCTGTACATGGGAGAGGGAAGGATAGAGGGGCTGATGTGTATGAGTCGTGATGGAGGGGGGATGGGGCGGTGAATGTGGATGGCAATGGAACACAGGAGGAAATAGATAAAGTACATAATGAAAAATAAGGCAAAGTGTGGGGTACCTGATTCCAGCCCTGATTAACTGCCATGAATAACTGCCGTTTTCAAGATGCTTTTCTTCTGTGATGCTTAACTTCTGGGATGCATGCACCCCCACAATGCATGCGCCCCTTAGACTACTCCTAAATATATAGTCCACACTACAGGGTCAGGAAAGTGGGATTGTGGGAAATGCTTTGGGATAATTTGCCAGCTGGGGCCAGCACACCAGGGGGTGGTTAGATCATCAAAGGCACTAGACCTGGCAACATCTATATGTTATAGCACCTTCCACCTGATAGCATCTACAGAGGCCCCAGTCACACGAATACACAGCAGTAAGTATTAAGCACAGTGCAAAAAATGAATTATACTAAAGTTTTACCAGGCACATTAAACTATGTTGCAAAATGGTACAGCAGTGGTTGGCAGCAATCAGAAGTATGGAGTGCATACTATTGCTATATATTTCCACATGCAAGACAGAAGGGGCTTGTGTCATTCAGCTGCTTGCTGACAATGAATGGAGTGCATACATGCAGAGAGGATCAGTTCAGAGGATGAATGATTTGGTTACCATTGCTATATATTTCCACATGCAAGACAGAAGGGGCTTGTGTCATTCAGCTGCTTGCTGACAATGAATGGAGTGCATACATGCAGAGAGGATCAATTCAGAGGATGAATGATTTGGTTACCATTGCTATATATTTCCACATGCAAGACAGAAGGGGCTTGTGTCATTCAGCTGCTTGCTGATAATGAATGGAGTGCATACATGCAGAGAGGATCAATTCAGAGGATGAATGATTTGGTTACCTGTGTGAAGAGAGAAGATGAATGTTAATTCCTTCCCATGAATAACTGCCGTTTTCAAGATGCTTTTCTTCTGTGATGCTTAACTTCTGGGATGCATGCGCCCCCACAATGCATGCGCCCCTTAGACTACTCCTAAATATATGTAGAAGTAATAATCAGTTAGTGGTCAGATAGACCTAGGTCACATGGACGGATTATTACTTCTAATGTCAGAAAAGGGTTAATCTCCTTGTATCAGGTCTCCTCAATCTTCTGGTTGTATCATTATTACCTCAGTTTTCTCCTGGTTGTATCAGGTCTCCTTGATCTTCTGGTTGAATCATATTACCTCATTCATCTCCTGGTTGTATCAGGTCGCCTCAATCTTCTCCTTGTATCAGGTCTCCTTGATCTTCTGGTTGTATCAGGTCACCTCAATCTTTTCCTTGTATCAGGTCGCCTTGATCTTCTGGTTGTATCATATTACCTCAGTCTTCTCCTGGTTGTATCAGGTCTCCTTGATCTTCTGGTTGTATCAGGTCACCTCAATCTTTTCCTTGTATCAGGTCTCCTTGATCTTCTGGTTGTATCAGGTCACCTCAATCTTCTCCTTGTATCAGGTCTCCTCGATCTTCTGGTTGTATCATATTACCTCAGTCTTCTCCTGGTTGTATCAGGTCTCCTTGATCTTCTGGTTGTATCAGGTCACCTCAATCTTTTCCTTGTATCAGGTCTCCTTGATCTTCTGGTTGTATCATATTACCTCATTCATCTCCTGGTTGTATCAGGTCGCCTTAATCTTCTCCTTGTATCAGGTCTCCTTGATCTTCTGGTTGTATCAGGTCACCTCAATCTTTTCCTTGTATCAGGTTGCCTTGATCTTCTGGTTGAAACATATTACCTCATTGATCTCCTGGTTGTATCAGGTCACCTCAATCTTCTCCTTGTATCAGGTCTCCTTGATCTTCTCGTTGTATCTTATTACCTCATTCTTCTCCTGGTTGTATCAGGTCACCTCAATCTTCTCCTTGTATCAGGTCTCCTTGATCTTCTGGTTGTATCCTATTACCTCATTCTTCTCCTGGTTCTATCAGGTCACCTCAATCTTCTCCTTGTATCAGGTCTCCTTGATCTTCTGGTTGTATCCTATTACCTCATTCTTCTCCTGGTTGTATCAGGTCGCCTCAATCTTCTCCTTTTATCAGGTCTGTTTGATATTCTGACTGTATCACCTTGCCTCAGACTTCTCTCCAAGTTTCTTTGGATTCTCCCAGACTTACCTTGTTAGGATGAGCTACCTTAAGGTACTGCCACACTTAGCGATCTGGTTAGCGATCTCGATAACGAAACAAGCTAATGAGATCGTTGGTGTGATCTCTTTTAGGTTTCTAGTAGCTGCCAAACAGGAGATCTCATTAACAACTCATCAGCGGTCAGCGATCTCTTTAACGACTTTGGCGGTGTGATGAGTGCTGTGCTGGAATTGCTGTCCTCATCTCTTTTTTTTTTTTGTACTGCTGAAAGCCCTCCTTCTCTCTGCAGCTCTCATACTTCTCCCTTCCCCCTGTCAGCCTGCACTCAGGCAGTGTAATGTGAGCTGCCAGTGCTGGAAGTTTTCCCGCTTCACCGCAGGGGTCCTGCATTGTCTGAACACGTGCTTTCTTCCTATAGCAGCCATGTTGGAGTATTCATTCTTTTTTGGTTAATAACACGGTGGGAGCATTCGCTAGAAACACGAACGTCACTGTGTTGAACCATGCGCCGACGGGCATCGTTCCCGTGGTACCGGTGAACCCGTAACTCCAACAGAGCCCGAGAAATGGAATTCTCGGGTGCCCCATGAGCTATGTCACCCAAGTTTGGGTTCATTTGAACCATTATTTCAAACCAAAACCATTGATAGGTCTGCGTTATTCTGCTAGGTTCACAGAACGAGTTATGAACCTTATGATATTGCAGAGCTCAGACCATAGCTTGCAGCCAGGGGAGGTGGCCAGAGGACCAGCCCTTTTTGTGAGGTCAGAAGCTGACATGCATAAGTCTTACAGTGAAGTTCCTTAGTAGTATTCTTTCTGCTGGGATGTGCTGAGTAAGAGATCTACCAATGAACTATGACGTGTGGCTCCTTCCCCAGCCTGGCTTGCCTGTATATGATCTAACAACCATGTGAGTGATTTTCATTCTTAATCCTATTTTATTTTATAACTGCATCTGTACATAACGATATTGTCTCAGTTTGTTACATCTTTTTATATTATATAAGCATTGCCTGTTTTTAAGGAATAAACCTATAAATTTATTAGTTTGTTTCTCCTGCTCTATAAACGAATTTGCACGTGCCTGAAGCACTACGCTACTGTTTTGGAGTTGCTACGGACCCTCTTGATAAATTGTTCATCAAAAGCCGTAGCTGGTGGCAGCTAAAAGAAAGGGGTGTAAAGTGTTAATCTATTGGGTGACGCTGGCAGTGACGCAGCGGGGTTTATAAGGGTACTGCCTGGCTGCAGCCAGGAGTAATTATAATTCCCTCACTGCAGCGTGCCCAATAGCCAGCACACATCCAAGTGACCCGTCTGGCGACTAATTATCCTAGGTGCAGTTCCCTGACTGACCTGAGGGTAAGGGGGGCGCCAGAGAGCTGCAAGTTCCTAAGTGGAAGTGGGATAGTTATAAATCCCTGCAGTTTACTGGGTCGGACGGCAGCAGCCGTCGTGTGTGTGCACGTTCCATCACATATTGGTGGCAGCGGTGGGATCACAAGCCGTGACCCCGGGCTACCGTGTGGCGGACTGGGTGCCCGTTCATCACATATTGGTGGCAGCGGTGGGATTATAGAGCATTAGTGATCTGGTTTGAGCAATCATTCCATTCACTAAAAAACTTGCACGGTTCTTCAGCGACCCTGCAGCTAAAGTTTTGGAGAACAGACTCAGTGTTTATTAGTCCTGAGACAATTGTGTGTACTTGCGGTTACCCCTCCCTTCTCTTTGTTTTTCTATCCTATCTTTTATTTGGCAACCATGGCTACCATAGGAGCAAGTTGGTTCGACAAGCAGAGCAAGGACACCCTTGTGGGAATCTGCAAGTACCACGGCCTTGTCCACACGAACCGAACCAAAGGCCAACTGGTCCAGGCCCTGAAGGAGCTGGGCGAGCATCGGAGCGTGGCGGGCGCAGGAGCAGAGGCCCAACCCCTGACTGCTTACACCCAGAGAGAGGTGGACCCTTACCTGCAGGCGGCCCTGGAGGGACTCACCTCTGACAACCGGGAAGAACGCCTGAGGCTGATCCAGCAAGCTCAAGAGAGAGCTGACCAGCGAGAGGCCAAACAGCGAGAGGCTGAGAGAGCCGAGCGGGAGGCTGAGAGAGCCGAGCGGGAGGCTGAGAGAGCCCGAGCCGAGCGGGAAGCCCAAGCGCAGAGAGCCCATGAGCTGGAGATGGTTCAGCGAGGGGCAATGCCCTCCACAGCCCAGAACAGTGTGCCCAGCAGCACTCAGAGTCCCAAGCCCCGGCCGGAGCACTTTCCCGTGCTGGAAAGGGACGGAGACTTGGACACTTTTCTGCGGGCCTTTGAGAAAGTCTGCAGACAGTACCGGCTGCCTGCCGACCAATGGGCCAGGTACTTGACCCCCGGGCTAAAGGGCAAAGCTTTGGAGGCGTTCGCTTCCCTCGTGCCAGATCAAGACAGTGACTATGAGGCCATCAAGCAGGCCCTGATCGCCAAGTACCAGCTAACCCCTGAGGTATACCGAAAGAAGTTCCGGAACTTCCAACGTGGCCCACACGACAGTTATAGCGATGTGGTGCAAGGACTCAGGAACCACTTTGACCAGTGGATCCATGGACTGTCAGTTGACACCTATGAGGAGCTGAAAGACCTGATGATCAAAGACCAGTTCCTGCATCTGTGCCCAGCTGAGGTCCGACAGTTCATCCTGGACCGAGAACCAGAGGACGCGGTCACAACAGCCCGGATCGCCGACAGCTATGAGGCCAACCGGAAACCCGAGGTGCGGAAGTCCGTCGCCACCCGCTGGGGAGGGGGTAAGCCTGCAACCAACCCCAGTGCCCCTGCCAGTCGTCCCTCTGGAGGCACTATCCCCTTTGCCAGCGCCAGGCCTACATCAGACCCCCGCCAGTGTTTCTCCTGTAAAAGGACTGGTCACATCAGCGCCACCTGTCCGGAGAGGCAGAAGAACCCCCCAGCCAAGGCCTCCGGGCCCAACGCCTCTGTTCTTTTGGTGGGTGGTGTGGTGGGGAGGGTTGATGACAACGTGCAGCCCGTCCGCGTGGGGGCCCGTCTTGCTACAGGCCTCAAGGACACCGGGGCTGAGCGAACCCTCATCCGACCCGAACTGGCGGCCCCTGAAGAGTTGATTCCGGGGAAAACCCTAACTGTCACAGGGATTGGGGGCGTCCACTACCCCTTGCCGATAGCCCGAGTTTTCATTGACTGGGGTGCCGGGAGCGGGGTGAAGGAAGTGGGGGTGTTATGTTACGGTAGCTGAGGAGTGCAGGCAAAAAAGGCAATACACCAGAGCAGTTGGAATCTATGAGATTGCAGTACCCTGACTAACCACCACAACTAGAGGCAGCCGTGGAGCGTTCCTACGATGGTCCTAGACGCCTCGTCACAGCCTGAGAAACTAACTACACCTAAAGATAGAAATAGGAAAGCTATCTGCCCCGGAGCAGAACCCCAAAGATAACAGAAAGCCCCCAAACATGTAATGGCGGTTAGACAAGAGGAAATACTGACACAGAAAGAAAATAGTATGAGCAAACGCTGGGGCCCAAACTATCTAAATAGAAAAGGACAGGAAGGGTACTTACTGCAATCCCAGAAAACCCTGAAAAGCACCAACTCTACTAATTTCAAAATCACCTGAGATCACACGACCTCTACCACCTAAATTAGTTCTCTGGTGTAACAAAAACAGCAGCCACTGAAAAAACTGCAAAAAGCAAAAGTACAAAACACAGTGGCTGGACTAAACTGAGAGGGCAAAAGCCCCCGGAGGGGACCCTGAAGGCCCCCACAGAAGTGCAGGACAAAATGCAAAAATATAGCAAAAACACAAAATAAGAAATTGTCTTATCTGATAGCAGGAGATGCAGACACGACACAGCAGGCTACAAGGGAAACTGGAAAGAAGGATTCAGACCAGAACAATTGATCACCGGCAACCCTGATGGGAAAATGATTCCCTTAAATAAGACCAATCAGTAACACCTGATTCCCAATCCTCACTAGTACCGCTTGTAACCACCAGAGGGAGCCTCTGCTCAGAACTCATCTCAAACCCATTCACAACAGTACCCCCCCCTTGAGGAGGGGTCACCGAACCCTCATTTGAGCAACCAGGTCGGTCAGGATGAGTTCTATGATACGCACGGATAAGTCTCCTAGCATGGATGTCCGAAGCAAACACCCAAGAATTATCTTCCTGACCATAACCTCTCCATTTAACCAAATACTGGAGTCTTCGTCTAGAAAAACGAGAATCCAATATTTTCTCAACCACATACTCCAGATTGCCCTCAACCAAAACAGGGTCAGGAGGCACAGCAGCAGGAACCACTGGCTCAACAAACCTCTTCAACAAGGACTTGTGGAACACGTTATGGATCTTAAATGTCCCTGGAAGAAGCAAACGAAAAGAAACAGGATTAATAATCTCCATGATCTTATAAGGTCCAATGAACCTAGGCTTAAATTTAGGAGATGCTACTCTCATAGGAATATTCTTTGAGGACAACCAGACCAAGTCCCCCACTTTAAACCGAGGACCATCAGTCCTATGCCGGTTAGCAAACCGCTGGGCCTTCTCCTGAGAGAGGGACAACCTCTCCACTACCTGGTCCCAAATCTGCTGCATACGCTCAACAACAGAGTCAACACCTGGACAGACAGAAGCCTCCGTCTGTCCTGAAGAAAATCGAGGGTGAAACCCAGAATTACAGAAAAACGGAGACATCAAAGTGGCAGAGCTAGCCCTATTGTTAAGAGCAAACTCAGCCAAAGGCAAAAAAGAGACCCAGTCATCCTGATCAGCAGACACAGAGCATCTTAGATAAGTCTCCAATGTCTGGTTTGTTCTCTCAGTTTGACCATTGGTCTGAGGATGAAATGCCGAGGAGAAAGACAATTGAACACCCAGTTTAGAACAAAAAGTCCTCCAAAATCTGGAAACAAACTGGACTCCTCTGTCAGACACAATGTTCTCAGGAATGCCGTGTAAACGAACCACGTGCTGAAGGAACAACGGCACCAATTCAGAGGAGGAAGGCAACTTAGGTAATGGCACAAGATGTATCATTTTGGAAAACCTATCACAAATTACCCAGATGGTGGTCATTCTCTGAGAAACAGGAAGATCGGAAATGAAATCCATAGAGATATGGGTCCATGGTCTCTTGGGCACAGGCAATGGCATCAACAAACCACTAGAGCGAGAGCAAGGCTTGGAGCGAGAGCAAGTCCCGCAGGACTGCACAAATTCCCTGACATCGCGAGACAAGGTAGGCCACCAAAAGGACCGACTAACCAAGTCTCTGGTACCAAAAATTCCGGGATGCCCAGCCAATGCGGAACAATGAATCTCAGACATCACACTCTTTTTCCATTGGTCCGGGACAAACAATTTTCCAACAGGGCAGCGCTCGGGCCTATCCTCCTGACACCCCTCCAGAGCAAGTCTCAAATTAGGCGAGATGGCGGAAAGAACTACACCCTCCTTCAAAATAACAGAGGGATCAGATAGCTCAGGAGAGTCCGCAAGGAAACTCCTCGAGAGGGCATCCGCCTTAACATTCTTAGTGCCAGGAAGAAAGGAAACCACAAAATTAAAACGTGTGAAAAACAAGGCCCACCTGGCCTGTCTAGGATTGAGTCGCTTGGCAGATTCCAGATAGACCAGATTCTTATGGTCCGTAAGGACCACCACCTGATGTTTGGCTCCCTCCAGCCAATGTCTCCACTCTTCAAAAGCCCACTTCATGGCCAATAACTCCCGATTACCCACGTCATAATTACGTTCAGTAGGAGAAAATTTTCGAGAGAAAAAGGCACAAGGGTTACTTTTAGAGGTCTCTGGATCTTTTTGGGACAAAACGGCACCTGCCCCAATTTCAGAGGCATCAACCTCCACCTGAAATGGCAGAGAAACATCAGGCTGCCGTAGAACAGGAGCAGAAGTGAATCTCTGCTTAAGTTCCTGAAACGCAGAGACTGCCTCAGGAGGCCAATTCACCACATCAGAACCCTTTCTGGTCAAATCAGTTAATGGTTTAACAATAACAGAGAAATTACCAATAAATTTACGATAAAAATTGGCAAAACCCAAAAATCTCTGAAGAGCCTTTAATGAAGTAGGTTGGACCCAATCACAGATGGCCTGAACCTTGACCGGGTCCATTTCAATAACAGATGGGGACAAAATGAATCCCAGAAATGAGATCTTCTGTACGCCAAAAAGACACTTTGATCCCTTCACATACAGAGCATTCTCTCTCAAAATCTGGAATACAGTTCGAACATGTTTCACATGAGAGTCCCAGTCATTAGAAAAAATCAAGATATCATCCAAATAAACAATCAGAAACTTGTCCACAAAATCCCTGAAAATGTCATTCATGAAGGACTGGAAGACGGAAGGGGCATTAGTGAGCCCAAAGGGCATCACTAGGTACTCAAAATGCCCTTCAGGGGTATTGAATGCCGTCTTCCATTCATCCCCGTGCTTAATGCGAATAAGGTTATACGCCCCCTGAGGTCAAGCTTGGTAAACCAAGTAGCGTTTTTCACCCTGGAAAACAGGTCAGAAATCAAGGGTAACGGGTATTGATATTTCACAGTAATATTGTTCAAGAGACGATAATCAATACACGGCCTTAATGAACCATCTTTTTTGGCCACAAAGAAAAAACCGGCACCTAAGGGTGAAGAGGATGGTCTGATATGACCCTTCTCCAATGATTCCTTGATATAAGACCGCATAGCGTCATGTTCAGGTACAGACAAGTTAAAAAGGCGACCCTTAGGGAATTTACTACCTGGCACTAATTCAATAGCGCAGTCATAGCTCCTATGGGGAGGTAAGGATGCAGATTTACTTTCGCTAAACACATCAGAAAAATCAAACAAAAAGTCAGGAACATCCTCAGCCTGGGGGGAGGCAGAAAAAACAGGAGTGTTGGTATTAACACATTGGCAGCCCCAACTGGTTACAGACACAGATTTCCAATCCAAAACAGGATTATGAGACTGTAACCAAGGGAAACCCAGCACGATAATGTCATGCAGATTATATAGAACCAAAAATTTGCAGCACTCCTGGTGATCAGGTTCAACCCTCATTATCACCTGAGTAGAAAACTGGGGTTTATTCTCAGCCAAAGGGGTAGAATCGATCCCCAGTAGGGGAATAGACTTCTGTAGGGGTATCAAGGGAAATCCACAACGTTTAGCAAAATCATAATCCATCAGGTTAATAGCTGCTCCAGAATCAACGAAAGCCTGAGCAGAAAATGAGGACAGAGAGCATATCAGAGTGACAGTTAATAAAAACTTAGTCTGAACACCACCCAAGACAACTGAGCGTGCAAAACGTCTTCCCCGCTTAGGGCAGACTGAAATAGCATGAGAGGCATCACCACAGTAGAAACATAACCCATTGCGCTTTCGAAACTCATGACGCTGTGCCCCAGACACCACTCTATCACACTGCATGGGTTCAGAAGCTGGTTCACAAGGCAACACCACTCCACGCATACTTCTCCGCTCACGCAAACGTCTGTCAATTTGAATCGCTAATGACATAGAATCATTGAGACCAGAGGGGACAGGGAATCCCACCATAACATCCTTTACATTATCCGACAGACCCTTCCGAAAAAGGGCTGCCAAAGCGTCGTCATTCCATTTGGTCAGGACTGCCCACCTACGGAATCTCTGACAGTATAACTCAGCGTCATCAAGCCCCTGATTTAATGCCAACAAGGCTTTTTCAGCTTGATCAGTGACATTAGGCTCATCGTACAATAACCCCAAAGCCTGAAAAAATACATCAACATCACTCAAAACAGGATCCCCAGGTGTGAGGGAAAAAGCCCAATCCTGAGGATCGCCGCGCAGGAGAGAGATGACAATTTGAACCTGCTGCGCTGCGTTTCCTGAGGACTTAGATTTTAAGGCAAGAAACAATTTACAATTATTTTTGAAATTCTGAAACTTAGCTCGATCCCCTGAAAACAAATCTGGCATGGGGATCCTAGGTTCCACAACAGGCAACCTAGCAAGATATGCAGCAATACTCGAACCTCAGTGGCAAGCTGATCCACACGGCCAGACAACTGTGCAAACTCCATTGGGAGACAAGATCCTCCTCAGCACCCAGAGATACAGAGGAAAAAAAAAAAAATGCAACAAACAGAAAAATATCTCTGACAACTTTTCTTCCTTCAAAATATTTTTTCCCTTCTGTGAGTACCATACAATTTTTATGGCCGGTGATACTGTTATGTTACGGTAGCTGAGGAGTGCAGGCAAAAAAGGCAATACACCAGAGCAGTTGGAATCTATGAGATTGCAGTACCCTGACTAACCACCCAACTAGAGGCAGCCGTGGAGCGTTCCTACGATGGTCCTAGACGCCTCGTCACAGCCTGAGAAACTAACTACACCTAAAGATAGAAATAGGAAAGCTATCTGCCCCGGAGCAGAACCCCAAAGATAACAGAAAGCCCCCAAACATGTAATGGCGGTTAGACAAGAGGAAATACTGACACAGAAAGAAAATAGTATGAGCAAACGCTGGGGCCCAAACTATCTAAATAGAAAAGGACAGGAAGGGTACTTACTGCAATCCCAGAAAACCCTGAAAAGCACCAACTCTACTAATTTCAAAATCACCTGAGATCACACGACCTCTACCACCTAAATTATTCTCTGGTGTAACAAAAACAGCAGCCACTGAAAAAACTGCAAAAAGCAAAAGTACAAAACACAGTGGCTGGACTAAACTGAGAGGGCAAAAGCCCCGGAGGGGACCCTGAAGGCCCCCACAGAAGTGCAGGACAAAATGCAAAAATATAGCAAAAACACAAAATAAGAAATTGTCTTATCTGATAGCAGGAGATGCAGACACGACACAGCAGGCTACAAGGGAAACTGGAAAGAAGGATTCAGACCAGAACAATTGATCACCGGCAACCCTGATGGGAAAATGATTCCCTTAAATAAGACCAATCAGTAACACCTGATTCCCAATCCTCACTAGTACCGCTTGTAACCACCAGAGGGAGCCTCTGCTCAGAACTCATCTCAAACCCATTCACAACAGGGGGTGTCCGAAAACCTGCCCACTGATGTGTTATTGGGGACTGATCTGGGGAGGATGGTGGCGTACTATGTCCCTGACACCCCTTCCCAATCTGATGATAAGGTTAACGTTAACCATGATGTTGATGTTGATGATGATGGGAAACTGATTGTGTTACCTGCTAATGCTTTGCGAAGTGATGATGCAACTGATAACCTTTCTTTCCCTAGGACTGATGTTGATAGTGATGTATCTGTGCCATCTGAATCTGTTAACCCTTTCTCTGAAGTGGTAGATGTGTCCACAGGTACAGGAGCGTTCAGTCCCGTCGCTCTGCGGAGTGAGACGGCTGAGGAACCCCTAGCAGGAGCAAGCGACAGTGCTCAAGGAAATGGGGAGGTGCATGGGAACCGGGAGGAAGGTGACGCCATGACACTGACCAGTGCCACCGAGGAAGGTAACTGGCCCATAAGTAGCACTGCTCCTGAAGTGTTGGGGGTGGATGGGGAGGTAGAGCCCATAGCAGCGCAGGCTGATGGCTCTATAGAAATCCCCGGGGAGACTGCATATGTAGCTGCTGTCACCCGCAGTCAGAGTGCCCGGATCGCAGGTAGCGCCCTGCCATCTGGACCATCCTCCGCTACCGGAGAGACTGAACAAGAGGTGGACCCAGAGCCGGTCCCAGAGGGTCCCAGTGAGGAAGGAACCCTGACGTCACTTCTGGCTGCCTCCAGCCAGGAGTTCCAGGCCGCTCTGCACTCAGATGCGAGCCTGGAGAACTTGAGGCACCTCGCCGAGACGCCCACCTCCGTGACTGATAAGGAGAGGGTGTTCTGGGAACGAGGAAGGTTGTACCGGGAGACAGTACCCGGAGATTCCCAAAAGGAGTGGTTGAGGGGGAAACAGCTGGTCGTCCCGCACCAGTTCCGAGGTGAGTTGTTGAGGATTGCCCATGAGATTCCACTCGCTGGACACTTGGGGATCAGCAAAACTAAGGCACGGCTGTCTCAACACTTCTATTGGCCCAAGATGGGGACAGATGGGACTAACTACTGCCGCTCCTGTATCACCTGTCAAAGAGTGGGGAAGGCGGGGCCTGCTCTTAAGGCTCCCCTGATCCCGTTGCCAGTGATAGAGGAGCCTTTCCAGAGGATCGCGGTGGACATTGTGGGCCCGCTGGCCGTCCCCAGCAGCTCTGGAAAGCAATACATCCTTACTGTGGTAGACTACGCTACCCGGTACCCGGAGGCAGTAGCTCTGTCCTCAACTAGGGCAGATAAGGTGGCGGATGCACTGGTGACCATCTTTTCACGGGTAGGATTTCCCAGGGAGATGCTTACCGATCAAGGGACTCAATTTATGTCTCGCCTAATGAAGGCTCTCTGCAGCAAAATGCAGGTGACGCGTATGGTATCGAGTGCGTATCACCCACAGACCAATGGTTTGTGTGAGCGCTTTAATGGTACCCTCAAACAGATGCTCCGCATGCTGGTTGAGACCCAGGGACGCGATTGGGAGCGGTACCTCCCACACCTGCTATTTGCCTACAGAGAAGTCCCGCAGGCCTCAACGGGGTTCTCCCCCTTCGAGCTCCTGTATGGTAGGCGAGTCCAGGGACCCCTTGGGTTTTTAAGAGAATCCTGGGAAGATGAGCCAAACCCCACGGAAGTGTCCATCGTGGATTATGTCATGCGCTTCCGCGACAAGATGCAGACCTTGACGCAGTTGGTGCATGACAACATGACGCAGGCTCAGGCTGACCAGAAGCACTGGTACGACCAGAACGCCCGGGAGCGGACCTACCAGGTGGGTCAAAAGGTGTGGGTGCTGGTCCCCGTACCAAAGGATAAGCTTCAGGCAGCCTGGGAAGGCCCGTACGTCGTGCACCAACAGCTCAACCCAGCCACCTACGTGGTCACGCTTGACCACACTCGGGGTAGGCGCAAGGCCTTTCACGTCAACATGATGAAGGCCCATCACGAACGTGAAGCCTGCGTCCTACCGGTCTGCAATCTGCCCGAGGACGGGGAAGAGGATCCCCTCCTAGACATGCTGGCCCAAGCTAATGCCAATGGGTCCATTGAGGACATGGAGGTAAATGCCTCGCTAACCGTCTCCCAGCGGTTGCAGTTGCTGACCACTCTGGAACCCTTCCGGGCCGAGTTCACGAACCGACCCGGAAGGACCGAGTTGGCAGTCCACGAGGTGGACACCGGGAATCACGCCCCGTTACGGCGGACACCCTATCGGATCTCTGAGGAAGTGCAGCAGATTATGCGCCAGGAGATCCATGAGATGTTGCAGCTGGGGGTGATCCGGCAGTCCAAAAGCGCGTGGGCCTCACCTGTAGTTCTCGTGCCAAAAAAGGATCGGACCACCCGGTTCTGCGTGGACTACAGGGGGCTCAACGCCATCACTACCTCTGATGCGCACCCAATGCCACGCATCGAGGATCTGCTGGAGCGGTTGGCGAATGCCAAGTACATATCCATCATGGATTTGAGCCGGGGATACTGGCAGATTCCCCTGAGCCCTGCGGCGCAGGAGAAATCTGCCTTTATCACCCCTTTTGGACTGTACGAGTCCACGGTCATGCCTTTCGGCATGAAGAATGCCCCTGCCACTTTTCAGCGGATGGTCAACCACCTGCTTCAGGGACTGGAGGAGTACGCTGTGGCGTACCTGGACGACATTGCCGTCTTCAGTTCCACCTGGGAGGAACACCTTCAGCATCTCCAGGAGGTGCTCAAGCGTATTCACCAGGCAGGTCTGACCATCAAGCCGGGAAAATGCCAGATGGGCATGAGGGAGGTCCACTACCTGGGGCACCGGGTAGGTGGGGGTTCCATGAGTCCAGAGCCCGAGAAAGTGGACGCGATCGTGTCCTGGCCCACCCCCAGGACCAAAAAGCAGGTGAAGTCCTTCCTGGGCACTGCAGGGTACTATAGGCGTTTCGTACCGAACTATAGCGCCATTGCAAAACCCTTGACGGACCTCACCAAGGGCGGTCTACCCCAAACAGTCAACTGGACAGATGGCTGTGAGGCGGCATTCCGATCTTTGAAAACAGCCCTGTGCAGCTCTCCAGTGTTGAAAGCCGTCGACAGCAGTCGGCCATTCCTGGTACAGACTGACGCCAGCGAATTTGGCGTCGGTGCTGTACTCAGCCAGGTTGATTCGGGGAACCAGGAGCACCCCGTGTTGTACCTGAGCCGGAAACTTCTGCCAAGGGAAGTGGCATACTCCACCATCGAGAAGGAGTGCCTGGCCATGGTCTGGGCACTGCAACGTTTGCAGCCCTACCTGTACGGGCGCACCTTCAAGGTGGTCACCGACCACAACCCTCTGAGCTGGCTGCACACAGTGTCCGGAACCAATGGTAGGTTGCTACGCTGGAGCCTTGCCCTGCAGCAGTATGATTTTGCCGTACAACACAAGAAAGGCAGTGATCATGGGAATGCTGATGGGTTATCACGACGTGGCGAACCCGCTGAGGTGCGCATGTCGGATCACCGACAGGTCATGCCTCCGTAGCGCCCTCAAAGGGGGGGAGGTGTGATGAGTGCTGTGCTGGAATTGCTGTCCTCATCTCTTTTTTTTTTTGTACTGCTGAAAGCCCTCCTTCTCTCTGCAGCTCTCATACTTCTCCCTTCCCCCCCTGTCAGCCTGCACTCAGGCAGTGTAATATGAGCTGCCAGTGCTGGAAGTTTTCCCGCTTCACCGCAGGGGTCCTGCATTGTCCGAACACGTGCTTTCTTCCTATAGCAGCCATGTTGGAGTATTCATTCTTTTTTGGTTAATAACACGGTGGGAGCATTCGCTAGAAACACGAACGTCACTGTGTTGAACCATGCACCGACGGGCATCGTTCCCGTGGTACCGGTGAACCCGTAACTCCAACAGAGCCCGAGAAATGGAATTCTCGGGTGCCCCATGAGCTATGTCACCCAAGTTTGGGTTCATTTGAACCATTATTTCAAAGCAAGACCATTGATAGGTCTGCTGTTATTCTGCTAGGTTCACAGAACGAGTTATGAACCTTATGATATTGCAGAGCTCAGACCATAGCTTGCAGCCAGGGGAGGTGGCCAGAGGACCAGCCCTTTTTGTGAGGTCAGAAGCTGACATGCATAAGTCTTACAGTGAAGTTCCTTAGTAGTATTCTTTCTGCTGGGATGTGCTGAGTAAGAGATCTACCAATGAACTATGACGTGTGGCTCCTTCCCCCAGCCTGGCTTGCCTGTATATGATCTAACAACCATGTGAGTGATTTTCATTCTTAATCCTATTTTATTTTATAACTGCATCTGTACATAACGATATTGTCTCAGTTTGTTACATCTTTTTATATTATATAAGCATTGCCTGTTTATAAGGAATAAACCTATAAATTTATTAGTTTGTTTCTCCTGCTCTATAAACGAATTTGCACGTGCCTGAAGCACTACGCTACTGTTTTGGGGTTGCTACGGACCCTCTTGATAAATTGTTCATCAAAAGCCGTAGCTGGTGGCAGCTAAAAGAAAGGGGTGTAAAGTGTTAATCTATTGGGTGACGCTGGCAGTGACGCAGCGGGGTTTATAAGGGTACTGCCTGGCTGCAGCCAGGAGTAATTATAATTCCCTCACTGCAGCGTGCCCAATAGCCAGCACACATCCAAGTGACCCGTCTGGCGACTAATTATCCTAGGTGCAGTTCCCTGACTGACCTGAGGGTAAGGGGGGCGCCAGAGAGCTGCAAGTTCCTAAGTGGAAGTGGGATAGTTATAAATCCCTGCAGTTTACTGGGTCGGACGGCAGCAGCCGTCGTGTGTGTGCACGTTCCATCACATGTGGTGGTAGCGGTGGGATCACAAGCCGTGACCCCCGGGATACCGTGTGGCGGACTGTGTGCCCGTCCATCACATATTGGTGGCAGCGGTGGGATCACAAGCCGTGACCCCCGGGCTACCGTGTGGCAGACTGTGTGCCCGTCCATCACATATTGGTGGCAGCGGTGGGATCACAAGCCGTGACCCCCGGGCTACCGTGTGGCGGACTGGGTGCCCGTTCATCACATATTGGTGGCAGCGGTGGGATTATAGAGCATTAGTGATCTGGTTTGAGCAATCATTCCATTCACTAAAAAACTTGCACGGTTCTTCAGCGACCCTGCAGCTAAAGTTTTGGAGAACAGACTCAGTGTTTATTAGTCCTGAGACAATTGTGTGTACTTGCGGTTACCCCTCCCTTCTCTTTGTTTTTCTATCCTATCTTTTATTTGGCAACCATGGCTACCATAGGAGCAAGTTGGTTCGACAAGCAGAGCAAGGACACCCTTGTGGGAATCTGCAAGTACCACGGCCTTGTCCACACGAACCGAACCAAAGGCCAACTGGTCCAGGCCCTGAAGGAGCTGGGCGAGCATCGGAGCGTGGCGGGCGCAGGAGCAGAGGCCCAACCCCTGACTGCTTACACCCAGAGAGAGGTGGACCCTTACCTGCAGGCGGCCCTGGAGGGACTCACCTCTGACAACCGGGAAGAACGCCTGAGGCTGATCCAGCAAGCTCAAGAGAGAGCCGACCAGCGAGAGGCCAAACAGCGAGAGGCTGAGAGAGCCGAGCGGGAGGCTGAGAGAGCCCGAACCGAGCGGGAAGCCCAAGCGCAGAGAGCCCATGAGCTGGAGATGGTTCAGCGAGGGGCAATGCCCTCCACAGCCCAGAGCAATGTGCCCAGCAGCACTCAGAGCCCCAAGCCCGGCCGGAGCACTTTCCCGTGCTGGAAAGGGACGGAGACTTGGACACTTTTCTGCGGGCCTTTGAGAAAGTCTGCAGACAGTACCGGCTGCCTGCCGACCAATGGGCCAGGTACTTGACCCCCGGGCTAAAGGGCAAAGCTTTGGAGGCGTTCGCTTCCCTCGCGCCAGATCAAGACAGTGACTATGAGGCCATCAAGCAGGCCCTGATCGCCAAGTACCAGCTAACCCCTGAGGTATACCGAAAGAAGTTCCGGAACCTCCAACGTGGCCCACACGACAGTTATAGCGATGTGGTGCAAGGACTCAGGAACCACTTTGACCAGTGGATCCATGGACTGTCAGTTGACACCTATGAGGAGCTGAAAGACCTGATGATGTCGTGTGTGTGCACGTTCCATCACATATTGATGGCAGCGGTGGGATCACAAGCCGTGACCCCCGGGCTACCATGTGGCGGACTGGGTGCCCGTTCATCACAGGCGGTCGTTAGGATGTCATTAGCATGTACTGAGCGCTTCTGATTCATAGGAATTTCCAGCATCGCTCCTGCTCTCTGCGTCCTGCTAGCCTGCTTTGCAACTTCTGCGATCCTCTCTGTGACGCTAAACACCATATGCGTCACAAACGAGGTCGCTCGTCGTTCACAAAAGGTGCCAAACAGCGATATAGGCTCACCAGCGGGACACCAACGATCAAAAAACGGTCCAGAACGCTAGTGAGCGATCAGCGACATCACAGCAGGGGCCACATCGTTGCTACATGCCACACACAACGAGGTCGCTAACGAGATCGCAAAATAGTGACGTTTTAGTGATCTCGTTTGCGATCTCGTTTGCGATCTCGTTTAGTGTGGCATACCCTTTAGTCTTCTGGTTGCATAACATTGCTCCAGTCTTCTGTGAGATGTGTGTCGGCTCACCAGGGCGGTATAATTGAAGATAAATGAAATTATACTCACTCCTGAATAATCTTTGTACTTGTTAATAGATTTGCTTCTTTACACTTAATGTTGTTAACTGGCCACAAGATGTCGCTGCTGTTTGAACATGGTTAAGAGAATGTGATCTGTCTGTAAGATGTGAAGGTCAGGGTTTTATAAAAGTGAAAGACAGGAAGAGGAAGCACAACTGTCAGGGAAACCTAAACTTTCCCACTTTTTGTTTCAGTTCCAGTTAGGAACTTGCAGCTTTCTGGCGCCCCCCTTATCCTCCGGTCAGTCAGGGAACTGCACCTAGGAGAAGTAGTTGCCGGAAAGGCTGCCCTGTCACGTACTGGCTATCGGGCACTCTGCAGTGAGGGCGGTGGTATGTATATCACCAGTCCCAGGACATGAATACACAGATAAACCTCCGTCACTGCCAGAGTTCCCCAATAACTCCAGGAAGCTACGCTGCCACCAGTTCCTCGTTTGATACCAAGCCTATATTGGGTCAGGAACCAACCCAAGGTAGCGGGATTTTGCGCGGAGTACGTGTCAGTTCGGTCATGGAGCAATAAGAACGAAACTAGTTAATTTACATGTTTACTCCAAAAAATATCGGCAGTGTTTACAAAAATACAAAAGATATTACAAAAGGAGACAAAATACAGTATGTACAACAGTTAGAAATAAAAGGGATTAAAATAGGAAAATTTCAGCACTCTATTTCAGTCACAGGTATGATGTATCGATAAAGGGCATGAGAGAATCCCACAGAAAAGATTCAGTCCACAGCGAGTTGTCTAGCTGTCTCTCCGGCAGTGGAACCCATCCCAAAATGTGCGTTTTGGTTTTATGCTTTGCCCACAAACCTAGGAACTCCTCCCTGGCTGACCTCACTGGTGGGCTGTGTCCAAGGGGGTACACCTCTTTTGGGTGAATATCAAAACGCTTCAATTTTCATATGTTTGGCTGGAAAGCTCACAGGTTGACGATAGGGGCATTATATTTTCCCCATGAATTTACCTTACTTTTGAGACCAAACATGGTATGTCTGCGGGTTACTGGGGGCAGAAACGATTTCCCAGGTTTATGATGGCCCGAGAGGCCACAAAGCGTTACCATGCATAGCTCCAATTACCCTGATCATGGAAATCTACTTCTCCAGTCTCTAGGATTATTGTGTGTTATTAAATTCCGCCTGGAATATCGGGCATGATAGACAAAGGAATTTTGGAGGGAAACTTTACTCCTTTGTAGAGCTGGCAGACCAGGATCTCACATTACACAAAGACTGTGTACCTGAAGGGAGTGGGCAAGTGGACATTTCTCAGAGGCAGACTGAGGGGGAATGCAGTGGGAACTGGGTCTTACACAAGTAAATGGAGGGAGGAGTAGCAGGGATTTGTCACTACGTTTTCTAAGGATTCTATGCTACATACAGGTGCTGACACAGCACACAATGAACTCCAGGACGGACTAGTGTTTTCCTCTCTGTGTGACAATATAAGGTGGAGCAGTGATTCAGCTCCAACAGACTTTGTCTACGGCACCTTCTCTGACATGTGTATATATTTGGTTAATTTTGTAATATTTTCCATATAGTCGAGGACGGACTTTTCCTCTAGTTTCTTGAGTTTATACGGGAGCGGGAGGGGAACATTTGGTGGGGAAATAGAAATATATATATAGATATTTTTTACGATTGTGAACCACTGTGCTAAACCGCAGGTGAGCCCATGCTTTACATTCTCTCAGGGTGTAATAAGGTAACAGTGGCCGGTTCAGATGGGCGCGCTAACAGGTAAATTCACATAGAGAAAATAGCAGGAACAGTTCTCTTGGGTGACGAGCTGTCCAGTACAGTGGATATAGCCTTCTGGCACAATGTTTGATGTGTTCTCTTTGTGCGTTTATCAAAACCAAGTAGGAATATCTTCATTCCGAAGTAAAATACCGCAGTTACTGTCAGTGGGCTGTGTGGAAATTAGCTCTTTTCTCATCTCTGACTCCTCGGTGCTTGATTTACACTTCTTCGGGTTGCATTACATTACCCCACACTTCTCGCTGTGTCACGTTGCTTCAGCCCTCTCTTGGTTTTATCAGCTTGCTCCTTGCTCTTTCAGGATGCCTCAATATTCTCCTGTTGTATATGTAGTGCAGCAGGGTTGGTACAGTGCGACACATAGGCAGGGACCACAGAAAGTTCAACATAAAATGTCTTTATTCCGGAACAAACCATGAGAAAAACATTGCTCAATAGGGTCTTAACTGATAACACAATAAGATGCAGAAAAAGGAATCTGCTCACCTGATGAAATTGCACCTAAGCAGCATGTTTAGCACATATCAGCCGCTGCAAGACACAGATCCAATAGATAGAATAGTCGACTATATTCATCAGCAGCGCCCCACTGACAAGCTACCCGGACTCCGTACCATTTTACTCCAGAAAACTCACATAAACAGGGAAAAGATATCCTCCGGTTCACATCCGAGTCCTCCAAACAGTCCGTGTTCAAACCCGTTGCTGTGGGCAATTGCATCGCCGTGTCTCTTTGGTGCACCAGCAGCTTGAAGTCACTGGCTCCCTGTTAGCTTCACACTGGCCTGAGTTGCACAAAGCCTTCTGCTCTGCAACTTCCAAAACAAAAACTGACCCACCCAAGATAAAACTGAGAATTTAAATGGGAATCATGGACATGGAGACACTCCCAAAACCCGTAGTGGAGGGAGGGATTTGTGGCACCCCAGGAGTCCGCTTGCCACAGTGACATTGCCTCCCTCACAGGGAGGAATGTCATGCCTGGAAGCAAGGAGGGGTCCCTTACCAGGTGTCAGTAGGAGAGAAGTCAAGCAGAACCTGGGGAGTGGAGCTGTGATTAAACTCGACCCAGAGCTGAGCGCTAGGGACCGGATACCGGAGTCTGTGGTTGCACGGGTACTGAAGTCCCAGAAGCTAAATCTGGAGGGCAGGGGACTGCAGGTCTCCCTGGCCCGATCTGCTACTCGGCGGCACAGCAGCATACCAGAGCCTGGAGCCGACACAAAGGAGTGGCACCTGTAATATGCTCGAGCTGCCTACCATGCGGGAAAGGGATTGTTTTTTAAAAAAAGAGAGTCCGTTAGCAGCAGGAGGGTGAGCTGTTAGGCAGCGAAGAGAAAAAATGAAAGACAGCACAGAAGGAAGGGCTCCGTACCTACCTGGCCAGGTGTATCCAAAATTGCTTCCAGGTTGCCCGGCTCTCCATCATGATCTGTTACCAGTGCCCCGGTCTGTGCCATCAACCATCAAGTAAAGGAAAAGAAAACTACAGTCCTTGTGTCCTCCAGTGATCTCTTGCGCCCTGAGTCCTGCACCACAAGGTACACGAAGCCTGACATAAACAGAACCGGTAGCCCTGGGGTCCCGCTCCACCTGTGAGGAGCAGAACCATTCCAGCTGCGTCACCATCACCCCCAGCGGTCTCCTTGCCCAACACCACAGGTGGCGTCACGTTAAATCCCATATACACATTCCCCATTTTATTGCACAAGCAGGGCCACAGAGTCGGGTCACAGCCCCGTGACTTCCCCAAAGAACTGTCCGACCCGGTTCCGAGTGCCCCACGGCCCTGATGGACATGTCATCTTGGCATCACGAACAGGATCAACCAAGTAGCCCGGTATTACCGGGTACTGTGTGCCATAGACTTTATTGAACTGTGTAATAGCTGCGATTACTGCGCCACACGGCATGCAGAGTGCAGGAGGCCCTAACTTGGAAACCCCTGGGAGCTCAATCCATCCCACCTGCGGAGCAGCCGCTTACTATGGTAACGATACCCAGAGCCTGGCTGAGGTTCACTAGGAGGGAAGGAGATGCCCAATCTAGGAGAGGATTCAGCGGCGGGCGCAGCCTGGCTACTTCAGTATGCAGGGGAGTCGCACACCCTGAGCGACTTTAAGGAGAGACTGCATAGTTTATTCGAAGTGTACCCCCTGTCAGAGAGCCAAAACGTCAGCATCCTTATTGGCCACTGGCCAGCTAACCCGTGAGGCCCAGAGGGAGGTGAAGTCCTGGCCGGACACCGACAAAAGAACTTTTAGGCAAATCCTAGCTCGACTCAAGGATACTTTTGACACCCGCACAGCAGCGGACATTAAAATGAAATTTTATGGGTGCAAACAAAGGGCGCAGGACAGTGTACGGGACTATGCCCTAAACCTGCAAGAGGCGCTGCAGGCCATTAAACAGGTAGACCCCGACAGTGTGCGAGACGAGGACAAATTGCTAACTGAGCAGTTTACTGAGGGGCTCCTGTCTACCACTCAGCAGACACAGTTGCGCATTATGGCCCTGCAACACCCTGACCTGGACTTCACACGATTTAAAGACCGGGCCATCCGGGTGCTGCGAGAACCAACCCCAAGTGGCATTGCACTCCTCCAGCACCCAGCTATCATATACCACGAGAAGGCGGCGTCCTTATCCCCGGCACCCGTGAAGGCCGATGTGCAGACCCTAGATAGTGACTACTCTGCAGGCCTACAGGTCCAGGAGCTGACCAAAAGTGTGGCTGCACTAACCAAAAGCGTGCAGTCCATGCAAGTGTCCCCAAAGAAGAAGATCCAGCTGGCCTCCAGTGGCGACGGCAGAGGAGAATCCCACCGACCAGAGGGAGAGACAACGATCGCTACGACCAGGACGGACGGCCCATCTGTTGCCGCTGCAACAAGGCAGTGCACATTGCAAGATTCTGTAACTTAAACAAGCAACCCCTGAGGCAGAGGGCCAACCCCCAGGAGTAAGACGAACGGGCCCACAAAGATGGCGAGACAAGTACGTGGGAGGATGGCCAGTCCTGCCCATCGTGCTTGATGGCATCCCGATGAACGCTTTATTGGACACCAGCTACCAGGAGACAACAATGCCATATATCCTTTTTAATGGTATTGGGCTGATTCAGACATTACTCGCAGCCCAGATGAACACTTTAACATCTTTGCCAGCAATGGTCAGCCCTTGCCTCAGGTGGAGTATAAGGAGGTGACCATCAAGGTTGGTCGAGTAGAATTGCAGTCGCAAGGATTGATTATGGTTGATATTGACAGACAAGAATGCCATCCTATGATTACTCTAGGCACCAATGTAATAGAGAATTGTCTTGGAGAAATTATTGTTTTGTTGTAACAGGTAGCCGAGACCGCCAGTCAGAAACGTGTCCTGCAAAAGGAAATCAGAGCCCTGATCCAGAGACCACAGGTAGAGCTGTCTGGTGGAGAAGTCGGCAGTGTCAGAGTGAGTGATCCAGTCCCCATTGCAATACCCCCTAGGAGTGAAATATTGATTTGGTGTCAGGCAGCAATAGGCCTCAGGGGTCAAGATCACCAGGCCCTGGTAGAACTCGTGTACTCTGATAGTAGACCCACCATCCTGACTTCCAGAGGGTTAGTCGATGTCCGCAAGGGGAGAGTACCAATATGCATTCTGAATTGTGGGGAGAAAGAGGTCCATTTACCCCGGTATGCCACCCTTGCTAAGCTGTTCACCATCAGTAATAATGCAATAAAGGTCATGGAACCCTTGCTTCCATCCGACCAGGCAGAGGACAATGGCTCTGAGTGGCAGCTGGAGGATTGGTGTCAGAAGCTACACATAGGCACTGACTCCACCCCTTTGCATCAAAAGCATGGGGTTTACCGAGTGGTTTGAGAATATGAGAGGGTCTTTAGCAAACACCCTCTAGACTTTGGGCAGGTAAAAAGGGTCCAACAACATATCCCCACCGGAGATCATCCACCCATTAAAGAGAGGTACAGGCCTGTACCCCCAGGTCACTATCAATGTGCCAAGGGTATGTTACAAGAGATGAAGGAGGCTGGGATGATCAGAGACAGTTGTAGCCCCTGGACAGCTTTATTAGTCCTCGTTAGAAAGAAAGATGGTACAATGAGGATGTGTGTTGACTACAGGCAGTTTAAACGCATTACACATAAGGACTCCTACCCATTACCCATAATTAAGGAATCATTAGCTGCACTGAGATCCACTAACTATTTCTCCACTTTAGATCTCACCAGTGGGTATTGTCAGATTCCCGTGGCAGAAGCAGACCGAGAGAAGACAGCGTTTACGACACCAATGGGCCTCTGCGAGTTCAACTGCATGCCATTCGGGCTCTGCAATGCACCGGGAACGTTCCAGCGGTTAATGGAATGCTGCATAGGATATAAAAACTTCAAAACCGTTTTGTTGTACCTGGACGATGTCATCGTCTACTCAAAGACGTGCGAAGACCTGGACCACCTGGCTGAGGTGTTTGAGGCCTTATCTGGTTTCGGCTTGAAAGTAAAGCCGTCCAAGTGCCAACTGTTGAAGCCCAAGGTGCAGTACCTAGGTCACATGGTAAGCGCCGAAGGTGTGACACCAGACCCTGAAAAAATCACCGTGATTAAGGACTGGCCAAGACCCTCCACTATCAAGGAAGTGCGGCAGTTCCTCGGGCTGGTAGGTTACTACAGGAGATTCATAAAGGACTTCACAAAGATAGCGGCACACATGCAGGACCTCTTAATAGGCCAGTCCAAGAAGGCCAAGAACCCAAGTCCTCCATTTGAGTGGAGTAAAAGAGAAGAAGAATCCTTCACTCAGTTGAAGATGGCTCTTACGGGAGACGAAGTCCTGGCCTACCCCGACTATGGCCAACCCTTTATATTCTATACGGATGCCAGCAATGTGGGATTGGGAGCAGTGCTGTCCCAGGTACAGCAAGGCAGAGAGAGAGTGATTGCCTATGCCAGCAGGAAGCTTCATCCCAGGGAAAGGAACCCTGACAACTATAATTCCTTTAAACTGGAGTTTCTCACCATAGTCTGGGCGGTAGCGGAGCGCTTTAAACACTACCTGGCTTCAGGAAAGTTTACCATTTATAATTATAATAATCCGCTGACCCACCTTGAAACGGCGAAGCTAGGAGCAGCGATAGATGGCTTGACTGTCCAGCTACGAGTTTACCATCAAATACGGGGCTGGGCATAAAAACGCTAATGCTGATGCGCTGTCCAGGATGCCCAACTTGCAGGATGGGGGAGAAGACCCGGAGGAACTCGAAGAAATCAACTTACTAGCCTTCCACCACCCCGGTGCGGCCCAGTGCTCCCACTGTGTGAGGGACAAGAGCTATGCCGTGCAAGAGGCAACGATTAACCCAATGCCTCACCATGGATGGGCAGAAACGCAGGACAGCGATCCGGCAGTCCGACTAGTAGAGGAATTGCTGACACGAGCTGATTCGCATCCTGGTTCAGATGCTCCACAAGAGACCCAACAGTTGTGGAATGAGAAGGGCAAGCTGTTCATCTATGAGGGGAAGCTGTGTCGGAGAAACATCAACTCCCGAACCCATGAACTGGTTTTCACTCCACTTTCTGAAGCCTGCCACCTAATTCTGCTTCACTACGGAGTCACACTCACCCCCACTCACAGTACTGCCTGTGTCAGTCTTTCCTGTCATCTTGGCATTTTATTCATGAGCCTGGATGCAGAAGGCTCTGTAGGGAATGTGTAGGGAATACACTGACTATACAGTGGGCTAATGGAAAAACAGCTGCACTCAAAAAAAATTTTTCAATGCAAGTGAAAGAGATTTATTGAAGTCACCACAGAGTTAATAATGAGGTAACGTTTCGACCCCGTGCCGGGTCTTTCTCAAACCTTAGGGTAAATCACGAAGAAGAGACAGGAAAGGCCACTGGGGATATGTAGACTTGAGAGACTAGAGGCCATGTATATGAAAATCTGACAGGCAAGGACCAGGTGAGCGTCCTGGGGTGAGCTGGTAGGATGGAGCAGAGTCTATGGTGGTGTGTGACTATACAGTGGGTACGGAAAGTATTCACACCCCTTCACATTTTTCACTCTTTGCTTCATTGCAGCCATTTGGTAAATTCAGTAAAGTTCATTTTTTCTCATTAATGTACACTCTGCCCCCATCTTTACTGAAAACAACAGAAATGTAGAAATTTTTGCAAATTTATTAAAAAAGAAAACCTGAAATCTCCCATGGTCATAAGTATTCAGCCCAGTAGCGTAGCTACTGGGGAGCAGAGGGGGCCATTGCCCCGGCCCCGTCACATGCAGGGGCCCACTGGGAGACATGGCCACTTACATCATGAGGCCGTGTCTGAGGTGCAGGGAGAGCAGCACAATGCCGGCTCCCCTGTGACTGCACAGCGGCCAGTTGCAGAGTCTCAGTCCCTGCAGTGTGCAGCTTTCTCTCCCCAGAAGCTCCTTCCTGTCTGTGCAGACTCTGATGGGCTCAGGCACGCTGGGTCCTAGTGCCCTCCTCACATCGACACTTCCTGGTCACTGTGCAGCTTCATCAGTAAGGGGGGATGGAATTGATTACATTCGTTTAGTTTGGACATCTCATGGTCACTGTGGGTTGAAATGTGAGAGGATGGGGGTATTATGAGGGAGAGGAGACGGCACTGGGGGTGAATGTGAGAGGATGGGGGGTATTGTGGGGGCTAGGGCACTGGGGACTGAATGTGAGAGGATGGGGGTATTATGAGGGAGAGGAGACGGCACTGGGGGGTGAATGTGAGAGGATGGGGGTGTTGGGACTAGGGCAGTGGGGGTTAATGTGTGAGGATGGAGGTATTATGGGGAGAGGAGACAGCACTGGGGGGTGAATGTGAGAGGATGGGTTATTATAAGGGCGAGAAGACGGCACTGGGGGTGAATGTGAGAGGATGGGGTATTATGGGGAGAGGAGACGGCACTGGGGGGTGAACGTGAGAGGATGGGGTATTGTGGGGGAGAGGAGACTGCACTGGGGGGTGAATGTGAGAGGATGGGGTATTGTGGGGCTAGGGCACTGGGGGGGTTAATGTGAGAGGATGGGGTTAATATCTAAGTATTAGTATACCCTGGATAAGTATAAGGCCGGGGTCACACTTGCGAGTGTGATGTGAGAAACTCGCGCATCAACACCCAGCGCTGCCGCCGGCACTCGGACCCTTATGTGCGGCTGCGTAGAAATACATGCAGCCGCACACTCCGCTCCCGAGTGCCGGCGGCAGTGCCGGGTGTTGAGGTGTGAGACTCGTGCGAGTTTCTCGCACATGTGACCCCCGGCCTTAGCATAAGGGCGCAGGCAGACGGCCGTATAACTCATGCGAGGATCACTTTGCCATCCTCGGACTGCCCGCTGCCGCTCCTGACGTGATGGATTACTATGCAGCTGTTACACTCAGGTCAGGAGAGCCGACTGTCAGTCCGAGGATGGCGATACGATCCTCGCATGAGAAATATGTCCGTCTGACGGCCCCTTAACAAGTGTAACCTCGAGCTGCATTCTATTTAATAATTTCATAATTCATTTATTATTATAACGTTATTAAAGGCTTAGGATAATTGTCTGCAGTCACTCTGAGACTACAGACGGCCAAATCATGATATGGTGCACCTGCTGTCATGAGACCCCAGGACCACTGGTGCGATCAGGCGGTCATGTGATCACATTTGCTATTTGCATGTTGACTAGATAAGTTTGACTTCTCTCAATAGAAGATAATTGGGAGAAGCCGAAAGAGTCATCACACGACCCCTGCTCACATCAGCGATGCTGGGGCCATTACTACTGTACATAGGGGACTCAGATAATTATTATGTGGGCACTTAAGAAGCATTATTATTTATAGGGGCACCAGTAGGGTAGTTGCTGGGTGGGAGACGGTGCTGAGCCGGCTGTCAGTCAGTGCCGTGGTGCTCTTACAGCCGCCACTCTCTATACACAGAGCGGTGACTGAACCGTGCCAGCGCAGCCCCTATGACTGGAAGATCAAGGCTGCCGGGAGGAATAAGGTTAATTTCCTCCTGGCAGAGGGGTTCTCAGTGCAGGCGCCGCACAGTGTCAGAACACTATTAACGATTATACTGTGTATTGGAGGAGCAGTGGGGACATCACTCTATATACAGGGGAACTGTGGGGACATTATACTGTATGTACAGGAGCTGCGGGCCCATCATACTGTACATAAGGAAGCTGTGTGCCTACCATACTGTGTATAGGGGAGCTGTGGGATCATCATACAGTGTATAGGGGAGCTGTGGGATCATCATACTGTGTATAGGGGAGCTGTAGGATCATCATACAGTGTACAGGAAAGCTGTGGGATCATCATACTGTGTATAGGAGAGCTGTGGGATCATCATACTGTATATAAGGAAGCTGTGGGATCATCATACAGTGTATGAGGAAACTGTGGGAGCATCATACAGTGTATAGGGGAGCTGTGTGCCTACCATACTGTGTATAACGGAGCTGTGGGATCATCATACTGTGTATAGGGGAGCTGTGGGATCATCATACAGTGTATGAGGGAACTGTGGGATCATCATACAGTGTATGAGGGAACTGCGGGCCCATCATACTGTGTATAGGGGAGCTGTGGGAGCATCATACAGTGTATGAGGGAACTGTGGGATCATCATACAGTGTATAGGGGAGCTGTGGGAGCATCATAGTGTATGAGGGAACTGTGGGATCATCATACAGTGTATAGGGGAGCTGTGGGAGCATCATACAGTGTATGAGGGAGCTGTGGGATCATCATACTGTGTATAGGGGAGCTGTTGGAGCATCATACAGTGTATGAGGGAACTGTGGGATCATCATACAGTGTATAGGGGGAGCTGTGGGATCATCATACGGTGTATAGGGGGAGCTGTGGGATCATAATACGGTGTATAGGGGAGCTGTGGGATCATCATACGGTGTATAGGGGGAGCTGTGGGATCATCATACGGTGTATAGAGGGAGCTGTGGGAGCATCATACAGTGTATGAGGGAGCTGTGGGATCATCATACTGTGTATAGGGGAGCTGTGGGATCATCATACGGTGTATAGAGGGAGCTGTGGGAGCATCATACAGTGTATGAGGGAACTGTGGGATCATCATACTGTGTATAGGGGGAGCTGTGGGATCATCATACGGTGTATGAGGGAGCTGTGGGATCATCATACGGTGTATGAGGGAGCTGTGGGATCATCATACGGTGTATAGGGGGAGCTGTGGGATCATCATACTGTGTATAGGGGAGCTGTGGGATCATCATACGGTGTATGAGGGAGCTGTGGGATCATCATACGGTGTATGAGGGAGCTGTGGGATCATCATACGGTGTATAGGGGGAGCTGTGGGATCATCATACGGTGTATAGGGGGAGCTGTGGGATCATCATACGGTGTATAGGGGAGCTGTGGGATCATCATACAGTGTATGAGGGAACTGTGGGATCATCATACAGTGTATGAGGGAGCTGTGGGATCATCATACTGTGTATAGGGGGAGCTGTGGGATCATCATACGGTGTATAGGGGAGCTGTGGGAGCATCATACAGTGTATAGGGGGAGCTGTGGGATCATAATATGGTGTATAGGGGAGCTGTGGGATCATCATACGGTGTATAGGGCGAGCTGTGGGATCATCATGCGGTATATAGGGGGAGCTGTGGGATCATCATACTGTGTATAGGGGGAGCTGTGGGATCATCATACGGTGTATAGGGGGAGCTGTGGGAGCATCATACTGTGTATAGGGGAGCTGTGGGATCATCATTCAGTGTATAGGGGGAGCTGTGGGATCATAATATGGTGTATAGGGGGAGCTGTGGGATCATCATACGGTGTATAGGGGGAGCTGTGGGATCATCATACGGTGTATAGGGGAGCTGTGGGATCATCATACTGTGTATAGGGGAGTTGTACATGGGGAATGTAAGGGACATAATTAAATGTTAAGTGGGCACTTAAACATTATTGTTATAGGGGCTCTCAGTATTGTGACCATCAAAGTTGCACATGGAGTATTATTACTTTCTAGGGACAAAATGTGGAGGGCACATGTACAGGAAATTAACATTGGCAATTTTACCATCTAGAGAGCACAAAGGAGGCATTATTACAGTCTAAGGTGCACAGTAGGGGCATTATTATGTGGGGCACTAGGAGGAGCTCTGTTTTTGTACCACACAGCAGGTGCAGTAATAGGGACACATACGGCAGCAGCGGCTCAGTATTGGGGTATCAGGAGCAGTAATAGGGACACAATTGTCTCGACCCGCCACCACAATTGTGGATTACCAGGGCAATGGGTACTCAGAGCTGAGCCCATGGAAGTCTATGGGGATTGTCACAGGTAGCGGTGGCTCGGTCTGTGGCCCTGGCGGTCTGGCGTATGTTGGGGATATATTTACAGGGGATAGATTTATATACAGTTCGTGACGCCACCTGTAGTCTTCTGGTAATTTATACCAGCGCTGCTGTAGAGCTCTGAGGGGATGGCGAGGCAGCTAGATGTCAGGTCCCCTACAGGTGGGACTCTTCCCTCAGGTCGATGAAGTTAGTGAAGTCGGGTGCAGATAAATAACACAGTCTCACACGGTCAGCGTCTTTCCATACCTTTACTTGTAAGATGTTCAGGCAGGTCCCAGGGAGGCTGATCCAAGGAGAATGTATTTCGAGATAGCAGCTGGACAAGTTAGGGGCCTCCTTTACTTTCAACACGATGAGTACAACCAGCCTGAAGCGTAGTTCCCTCTATAACTCCAGCTATTCCATAGCTGTACTGCCCAGTCAGTTTTGTGGTAGGAGCCTTCCTGTGAGAGAGCTGAATTCCTATCTTGTCCTGCAGAGACTCAAGGTCCTCCCTCCCCCTGACCCCAGTTACGTACTGACTATTTGGGGCTGTTTGCCGCGACCTAAGGTCCGGTAAATCTCTGGTTTTCTTACCACTATGCTTGAAGCTAATAGTGATCCTTCGGTCCCCAGTGACCGGTTACAATGTGCAGGACTTCTTCAATCCAAAAGCACTTTTCAAATAATCTTTCCACTGTGCCTTTCGCCTTGTCCTCGCTGGTAGCATAAACACTCACACTTGCAAAAAGTCATATAATCACTTCCTTCTTCTCTTCCTTTAGAGTTAGTTCCAGACTCTCAGTTATCCACTAGGCAGGAGCACGTCTCTGAACCTTTCACTGTCCTTAGGACAGGTGACTGAAGTATTTCTGTACTAAGCTCTTCTTTCTTAATCAGTGTCTTCAAGTGAGGTACAGCTCTGACCAGGCTGAGGTGATCTATATCTCGCCCTTACTGGCCTCCACTTGCTGAACTGCTGAAGAACCAGGCTGGACTGCTTCCTCCCTCCAAGTCCCAGCTAGACTCCACACGTCTGCTCCGTCCGAAGACAGGAAACTGACTACTCTAATCACTCAACCAATACACACCGACCACTCCCTCACAAGTGACTACACTACCCTAAGGGTGTGTCTAGTGTATGTTGAGTGAATGGGTATTGAGCATTAAACTGCTATCTCTCCACACACTCTCCAGGGTACTGCGTGTGCCTAACACCAGGGCTACACATTCCCCCATGGTAAAAGACAGCACTCCCGGGCTGTAAAATACAAAGAGACACTTTTGTTTATGCATGAAAACATCAACATTAAACATTAATTCGTCCCATCCGGGAGGTAAGGATGTCTTGAACGTTGCAAAACAAAAACATTGAATATAGAAAAATACAAAAGTATTAAGGCATCAAAACATTCAATAAATATACAGTATTCTTGTGAAGGACCCGCACCAAACCTTCAACGTGGGTCCTGGGTGGGCTGCAGGACATCCGAATGCAGACCTCACTCAGTGCCACACCACACGGGTTTTTGTATTCAGAGGTAATTGTGCTGGTTTTATGTAAAACCAAGATAAAGCACCGAAGCGCAACTATATACAAATAAGTTCTGGGCTGGCACAGTCCTCAACCTCAAAGTCCATTGTAAAACGAAGACATATTATATCACATTATAATAATAATAAAGTGCAAAACTTTTTCTGGTTACCCAGCCGGGCATTCTACTGTTAGCAATATATAAATGTATTATATACTCATTTAACTAGTGCAAAAATTGGCAAACTTCTTAAACTTTCTACAACTTTACTTATGGTAGACCCCTATCTGGATCTCACCGGTTTTTACTGTTTAACTATTCATTTATTTCAAGTACATTTTCCACCCCGGGGGCTGGAACAATGCGATGGTCCCTAGATCCCAGGACTAACAAGTCGTGACCTGCTATTGGGGTTTGAGTTGCCACAGTTCTTGTGCGAACCTCTAGGGGCGCAACGGGTACTTTCTCCTTGCGAGACACCGATTGCGTTTCAACCTGAGTCACAGTTAACGATATGGATCGTGTCATGGATTGCGATGGAAACTGGGTCGCATGTTGCGATGTAGATGTTGCTTTCATTTGCGATGAGCCTGCAGGGGGCGATGCTGGGGCACGGCCGGATACTGCTTGAGCTGGAGACGGGGACGCTGCGGTAGTGGTGACGTTACCTGCATCAGGGACGGGGTCACGGACGATGGTGACGTTAAGGGCATACCATCCCTTCATTCCCCAGTGCCGTGTATACGTGACAATGTCTCCATTAACTAAGTCCCTCCGGGATGGCCTTGCGGTAGGTGGGATTCTACGTCCCTGCGACTAACAAAGACCCCTGGGTAGAGGCCCGGTTCACGGATGAAGCCCCAGCCCTTCCGGAGCTGGAACTCAGTCACACACCCCTGCCGCCGCGGTTCCCTCAGGGTACCTTTCTCTCTCCGGACACTCTCCTTGTCCGCGATCAGCTCTGCATGTTGCCGCTGCCGGTTCCGCTGAGCTTCCCGCCCTTCCTCCTGCTGGCGTTTCTGCTTCTCCTCACGACGCTGCCACTCATATTCCCACTGGGCGGTATAGGCGACGTCGTCCAGGCGCGCCATTTCGTCCCAGTCGACGTCTGGTAACGACGGACAGGACCCCTCCGGTGTCCCTGCCGGGGTTCGATCATCTGCTGCGGCCTCCTGGCCGGGCGGGCGTTCCGGAACTGGCGGTACCTCCTCAACCTCCTTCGCCTCCACCGCTTCACCGGTGGGATCAGGATTGGTACTTTCGGGGGCAGCCTCCGGTTGCTCCTTTGCCTTAGGCAGCAGAAGTTTTGGTAACTCCAGACGTAGAGGATCATCGAAGGGAGAGATCACCGTGTCCCACAGCCGCCGCTGCTCCAGGGTACGCCGGCGTCTCTCGATCTCTTCAAATCCAGGTTGGTGCTGGACCATCTTCTTCAGGCGTGCATTTTCTTCCTTAATTTCTAGCAACGCCTGCTGCAGGTGCAGGACCACGGATGACTCCGGTGCTGGTGGCAGCTTGGCTGGGGCACGGGGCCTGCCTTCCTCCGCTTCCCTGCTCGGCTGCACACGTCCTGCTTCCATGATGTTCCAGAAGATTCCCTCTTCTTCCTCCAGAGACGTCCGGTCTCTTCCGTGGAGGCGGGGTTTGCGTCTCCTCCTCTTTGCAGGAAAGGTGAAGAGGAGGCGGACCTCCTTTGCTGTAGGGCAGGATCGCATATTGTAATAGCACTTTGAGAGGGCAGGCATTTTCTTCGCGCCACAGGGGGGTACACGCCCACGAAGGCACGCCCACCTTCTTCTCCAGCGCCTGAGGGCGCGAATATGGCGACAAAGATGGCGATTTTTGGCGCCAAAAGTGCAAACAGTCCTTTTCACAAAAACAACTCCATAGGCACACAGGGCTCGCAATTTTGCGAGTTTCGCATCCTGTTCGTGACGCCAAATTGTCTCGACCCGCCACCACAATTGTGGATTACCAGGGCAATGGGGTACTCAGAGCCGAGCCCATGGAAGTCTATGGGGATTGTCACAGGTAGCGGTGGCTCGGTCTGTGGCCCTGGCGGTCTGGCGTATGTTGGGGATATATTTACAGGGGATAGATTTATATACAGTTCGTGACGCCACCTGTAGTCTTCTGGTAATTTATACCAGCGCTGCTGTAGAGCTCTGAGGGGATGGCGAGGCAGCTAGATGTCAGGTCCCCTACAGGTGGGACTCTTCCCTCAGGTCGATGAAGTTAGTGAAGTCGGGTGCAGATAAATAACACAGTCTCACACGGTCAGCGTCTTTCCATACCTTTACTTGTAAGATGTTCAGGCAGGTCCCAGGGAGGCTGATCCAAGGAGAATGTATTTCGAGATAGCAGCTGGACAAGTTAGGGGCCTCCTTTACTTTCAACACGATGAGTACAACCAGCCTGAAGCGTAGTTCCCTCTATAACTCCAGCTATTCCATAGCTGTACTGCCCAGTCAGTTTTGTGGTAGGAGCCTTTCTGTGAGAGAGCTGAATTCCTATCTTGTCCTGCAGAGACTCAAGGTCCTCACTCCCCCTGACCCCAGTTACGTACTGACTATTTGGGGCTGTTTGCCGCGACCTAAGGTCCGGTAAATCTCTGGTTTTCTTACCACTATGCTTGAAGCTAATAGTGATCCTTCGGTCCCCAGTGACCGGTTACAATGTGCAGGACTTCTTCAATCCAAAAGCACTTTTCAAATAATCTTTCCACTGTGCCTTTCGCCTTGTCCTCGCTGGTAGCATAAACACTCACACTTGCAAAAAGTCATATAATCACTTCCTTCTTCTCTTCCTTTAGAGTTAGTTCCAGACTCTCAGTTATCCACTAGGCAGGAGCACGTCTCTGAACCTTTCACTGTCCTTAGGACAGGTGACTGAAGTATTTCTGTACTAAGCTCTTCTTTCTTAATCAGTGTCTTCAAGTGAGGTACAGCTCTGACCAGGCTGAGGTGATCTATATCTCGCCCTTACTGGCCTCCACTTGCTGAACATGCTGATAGAACCAGGCTGGACTCCTTCCTCCCTCCAAGTCCCAGCTAGACTCCACACGTCTGCTCGTCCGAAGACAGGAAACTGACTACTCTAATCACTCAACCAATCACCCTGACCACTCCCTCACAAGTGACTACACTACCCTAAGGGTGTGTCTAGTGTATGTTGAGTGAATGGGTATTGAGCATTGACTGCTATCTCTCCACACATTCTCCAGGGTACTGCGTGTGCCTAACACAGGGCTACACACATACGGCAGCAGCGGCTCAGTATTGGGTATCAGGTGTAGTAATAGGGACACAATACGGCAGCAGGAGCTCAGTATTGGGGTATCAGGTGCGTAATAGGGACACATATGGCAGCAGCGGCTCAGTATTGGGTATCAGGTGTAGTAATAGGGACACATATGCAGCAGCGCTCAGTATTGGGGTATCAGGTGCTAGTAATAGGGACACATACGGCAGCAGAGGCTCAGTATTGGGTATACGGTGTAGTAATAGGGACACATATGGCAGCAGCGGCTCAGTATTGGGGTATCAGGTGTAGTAATAGGGACACATATGGCAGCAGCGGCTCAGTATTGGGGTATCAGGTGTAGTAATAGGGACACATATGGCAGCAGCGGCTCAGTATTGGGGTATCAGGTGCAGTAATAGGGTCACATACGGCAGCAGCGGCTCAGTATTGGGGTATCAGGTGCAGTAATAGGGACACATATGGCAGCAGCAGGCTCAGTATTGGGGTATCAGGTGTAGTAATAGGGACACATATGGAAGCAGCGGCTCAGTATTGGGGTATCAGGTGTAGTAATAGGGGCACATACTGCAGCAGCGGCTCAGTATTGGGGTATCAAGTGCAGTAATAGGGACACATACGGCAGCAGCGGCTCAGTATTGGGGTATCAGGTGTAGTAATAAGGACACATACTGCAGCAGAGGCTCAGTATTGGGGTATAAGGTGTAGTAATAGGGACACATATGGCAGCAGCGGCTCAGTATTGGGGTATCAGGTGTAGTAATAAGGACACATATGGCAGCAGAGGCTCAGTATTGGGGTATCAGGTGTAGTAATAGGGTCACATACGGCAGCAGCGGCTCAGTATTGGGTTATCAGGTGTAGTAATAAGGACACATACGGCAGCAGCGGCTCAGTATTGGGGTATCAGGTGTAGTAATAAGGACACATACGGCAGCAGAGGCTCAGTATTGGGTATTAGGTGCAGTAATAGGGACACATACGGCAGCAGAGGCTCAGTATTGAGGTATCAGGTGCAGTAATAGGGACACATACGGCAGCAGGGCTCAGTATTGGGGTATCAGGTGTAGTAATAGGGACACATACAGCAGCAGAGGCTCAGTATTGGGGTATCAGCTGTAGTAATAGGGACACATACGGCAGCAGCGGCTCAGTATTGGAGTATCAGGTGTAGTAATAGGGAGACATACGGCAGCAGAGGCTCAGTATTGGGGTATCAGGTGTAGTAATAAGGACACATACGGCAGCAGGGCTCAGTATTGGAGTATCAGGTGTAGTAATAGGGAGACATACGGCAGCAGAGGCTCAGTATTGGGGTATCAGGTGTAGTAATAGGGACACATACGCAGCAGCGGCTCAGTATTGGGGTATCAGGTGTAGTAATAGGACACATACGGCAGCAGCGGCTCAGTATTGGGTATCAGGTGTAGTAATAGGGACACATATGGCAGCAGCGGCTCAGTATTGGGGTATCAGGTGTAGTAATAAGGACACATACGGCGCAGCAGCGCTCAGTATTGGGTATCAGGTGTAGTAATAAGGACACATACGACAGCAGAGGCTCAGTATTGGGGTATCAGGTGTAGTAATAGGGACACATACGGCAGCAGCGGCTCAGTATTGGGGTATCAGGTGTAGTAATAAGGACACATACGGCAGCAGAGGCTCAGTATTGGGGTATCAGGTGTAGTAATAGGGACACATATGGCAGCAGCGGCTCAGTATTGGGGTATCAGGTGTAGTAATAGGGACACATACGGCAGCAGCGGCTCAGTATTGGGTATCAGGTGTAGTAATAGGGACACATATGGCAGCAGCGGCTCAGTATTGAGGTATCAGGTGTAGTAATAGGGACACATACGACAGCAGAGGCTCAGTATTGGGGTATCAGGTGTAGTAATAAGGACACATACGACAGCAGAGGCTCAGTATTGGGGTATCAGGTGTAGTAATAGGGACACATACGGCAGCAGCGGCTCAGTATTGGGGTATCAGGTGTAGTAATAAGGACACATACGGCAGCAGAGGCTCAGTATTGGGTATCAGGTGTAGTAATAGGGACACATTATGGCAGCAGTGGCTCAGTATTGGGGTATCAGGTGTAGTAATAGGGACACATACGGCAGCAGCGGCTCAGTATTGAGGTATCAGGTGTAGTAATAGGGACACATACGGCAGCAGAGGCTCAGTATTGAGGTATCAGGTGTAGTAATAGGGGCACATATGGCAGCAGGGCTCAGTATTGGGGTATCAGGTGTAGTAATAAGGACACATATGACAGCAGCGGCTCAGTATTGGGGTATCAGGTGCAGTAATAAGGACACATACGGCAGCAGCGGCTCAGTATTGGGTATCAGGTGCAGTAATAAGGACACATACGGCAGCAGCGGCTCAGTATTGGGTATCAGGTGCAGTAATAGGGACACATACGGCAGCAGCGGCTCAGTATTGGGTATCAGGTGTAGTAATAAGGACACATACGGCAGCAGCGGCTCAGTATTGGGGTATCAGGTGCAGTAATAAGGACACATACGGCAGCAGCGGCTCAGTATTGGGGTATCAGGTGCAGTAATAAGGACACATACGGCAGCAGAGGCTCAGTATTGGGGTATCAGGTGCAGTAATAGGGACACATACGGCAGCAGCGGCTCAGTATTGGGGTATCAGGTGTAGTAATAAGGACACATACGGCAGCAGCGGCTCAGTATTGGGGTATCAGGTGCAGTAATAAGGACACATACGGCAGCAGCGGCTCAGTATTGGGGTATCAGGTGCAGTAATAGGGACACATACGGCAGCAGAGGCTCAGTATTGGGGTATCAGCTGTAGTAATAGGGACACATACGGCAGAGGCTCAGTATTGGGGTATCAGGTGCAGTAATAAGGACACATACGGCAGCAGCGGCTCAGTATTGAGGTATCAGGTGTAGTAATAGGGACACATACGGCAGCAGCGGCTCAGTATTGAGGTATCAGGTGTAGTAATAGGGACACATACGGCAGAGGCTCAGTATTGAGGTATCAGGTGTAGTAATAGGGACACATACGGCAGCAGAGGCTCAGTATTGGGGTATCAGGTGTAGTAATAGGGACACATACGGCAGCAGTGGCTCAGTATTGAGGTATCAGGTGTAGTAATAGGGACACATACGGCAGCAGAGGCCAGTATTGGGGTATCAGGTGTAGTAATAGGGACACATACGGCAGCGGCTCAGTATTGAGGTATCAGGTGCAGTAATAAGGACACATACGGCAGCAGAGGCTCAGTATTGGGGTATCAGGTGTAGTAATAAGGACACATACGGCAGCAGCGGCTCAGTATTGGGTATCAGGTGTAGTAATAGGGGCACATATGGCGCACAGCGGCTCAGTATTGGGGTATCAGGTGTAGTAATAAGGACACATACGGCAGCAGCGGCTCAGTATCGGGGTATCAGGTGTAGTAATAGAGACACATACGGCAGCAGTGGCTCAGTATTGGGGTATCAGGTGCAGTAATAAGGACACATACGGCAGCAGAGGCTCAGTATTGGGGTATCAGGTGCAGTAATAGGGACACATACGGCAGCAGAGGCTCAGTATTGGGGTATCAGGTGTAGTAATAGGGACACATACGGCAGCAGCGGCTCAGTATTGAGGTATCAGGTGTATAATAGGACACATACGCAGCAGAGGCTCAGTATTGAGGTATCAGTGAGTAATAAGGACACATACGGCAGCAGAGGCTCAGTATTGGGTATCAGGTGTAGTAATAGGGACACATACGGCAGCAGAGGCTCAGTATTGAGGTATCAGTGTAGTAATAGGGACACATACGGCAGCAGCGGCTCAGTATTGGGTATCAGGTGTAGTAATAGGGACACATACGGCAGCAGAGGCTCAGTATTGGAGTATCAGGAGTAGTAATATGGACACATACGGCAGCAGCGGCTCAGTATTGGGTATCAGGTGTAGTAATAGGACACATACGGCAGCAGCGGCTCAGTATTGGGGTATCAGGTGTAGTAATGTGTAGCCCTGGTGGTAGGCACACGCAGTACCCTGGAGAGTGTATGGCGAGACAGCAGTTTAATGCTAAATATCCATTCACTCAACACACACTAGACACACCCCTAGGGTAGTGGAGGATACTCTAGAGGGAGTGGTCAAGGTAGTAGGTGTTGAGGTGATTTTTAGTCATTCTAGTTCCTGTCTTCGGACAGTGAGGACGTGTGGAGTGAGTGTCTAGACTTCTGTGAGAGAAGACGTTTGGAGGGAGGAAGGAGTCTAGCCTGCTTTATCACTAGTTCATATCGTGGAGTCTGGTATAGGTGTTTGGAATACACCTTAGTCTAGTCAGAGCTGTATCACCTCATCAGCATACACTGAAAGAAAGAAGAAGTTTTAGTCAGAAAGTCTTCAGCATCCCTGTCTAAAGGACGGTATCAGGTTCAGAGACGTGCTCCTGCCTGTGATAACTGAGCATCTGTGGCTAACTTCGTAGAAAGGAAAAGAAAGAAGTGACTACTCGACCCTTGGCTAGTTTGAGTGCTTATGTTACCAGCGTGGACAAGGCGAAAGGCAAGTGGATTTATAGGATTAGTGCTTACGGATTGAAGAAGTCCAGCACATTGCACCCGGTCACTGGGGACCGAAGGGTCACTGTTGTTTCAAGCACAGTGATAAGAAAACCAGGAATCTACCGGACCCTAGGTCGCGGCAGACAAGCCCCTTATAGTCAGTACGTAACTGGGGTCAGGGGGAGTGAAGACTTTGGAGTTTCTGCAGGACAAAATAAGAATTCAGCTCCTTCACAGGAAGGCCCCTAACACAAAGCTGACTGGGCAGGTACAGCTAAAGATTAGCTGGAGATTTGAGGGAACTACGCTTCAGGCTGGTTGTACTCGTTTTATTGGAGTTAAAGGAGGCCCCTAACTTGTCCAGCTGCTGTCTCAAGATACACTCTCCTTGGATCAGCCTCCCTGGGACCTGCCTTAACAACTTGCAAGTAAAGGTATGGAAAGACGCTGACCGTGTGAGACTGTGTTCTTTATCCGCACCCGACTTCACAAATCCCATAGACTTTGAGGGACCAGTCCCACCTGTAGGGGACCCGACATCTAGCTGCATCACCATCCCCTCAGAGATCTACAGCAGCGCTGGTACTAATTACCAGAAGACTACAGGTGGCGTCACGAACTGTACATAAATCAATCCCCTGTAAATATATCCCCCAACATACGCCAGACCGCCCGGGCCACAGACCGAGCCACAGCTACCTGTGACAAAACCCCCATAGACTTCCATGGGCTCGGCTCTGAGTACCCCATTGCCCTGGTAATCCACAATTGTGGTGGCGGGTCGACACAAAAACTTGGCGTCACGAACAGGATGCGAAACTCGCGAAATTGCGAGCCCTGTGTGCCTAAGGACTTGTTTTTGTGAAAAGGACTGTTTGCACTTTTGGCGCCAAAATCGCCATTTTTGTCGCCATATTCGCGCCCTCAGGCGCTGGAGAAGAAGGTGGGCGTGCCTTCGTGGGCGTCTACCCCCCAGTGGCGCGAAGAAAATGCCTGCCCTCTCAAAGTGCTACTTCAACATACGGTCCTGCCCTACAGCAAAGGAGGTCCGCCTCCTCTTCACCTTCCCTGCGAGGAGGAGGAGACGCAAACCCCACCTCCACGGAAGAGACCGGATGTCTCCGCAGAAAGAAGAGAGAATCTTCTGGAACATGATGGAGGCAGGACGTGTGCAGCCGAGCGGGGCAGCGGAGGAAGGCAGGCCCCGTGCCCCCGCCAAGCTGCCATCGGCATCAGAGTCTTATGCGATCCTGCACCTGCAACAGGCGTTGCTGGAGCTTCAGGAGGAGAACGCACGCCTAAAGAAGAAGTTTCAACCTGGACTGGAGGAGATTGAGAGACGCCGATGTAACCTGCTGCAGTGGCAACTAACGAACACGGCGTCCTCTCCCCTCAACGAACCCCCACGATTCCAAGTACTGAAGAGTCTGCTGCCCAAGGCGAAGGAGCAACCGGAGGCTGCCCCCGAAAGTACCGTTCCCGATCCCACTGGTGAAGCGGTGGAGGCGGAGGAGGTTGAGGAGGTACAGCCAATCCCGGAACGCCCGCCCGGCCAAGAGGCCGCAGCAGATTATCGGTCCCCGGCAGGGACACCGGAGGGGTCCTGTCCGTCACTACCAGATGTGGACTGGGACGAAATGGCGCGCCTGGATGACGTCGCCTATACCGCCCAGTGGGAACAAGAATGGCAGAGTCGTGAGGAGAAGAAGAGGCGTCAGCAGGAGGAAGAGCGGGAAACTCAGAGGAACCGTCAGCGACAATTTGCAGAGCTGATCGCGGACAAAGAGACCGTCCGGAGAGATAAAGGTACTCTGAGGGAACCGCGGCGGCAGGGGTGTGTGACTGAGTTCCAGCTCCGGAAGGGCTGGGGCTTTATCCGTGAACCGGGCCTCTACCCAGCGGTCTTTGTCAGCAGGCGTGACGTAGAATCCTACCTGCCGCAAGGTCATCCCGGGAGGGACTTAGCAAACGGAGATATAGTCACCTATACGCGGCATTGGGGAATGAAGGGGTGGTATGCCCTGAATGTCACCATCGTCCGCGACCCCGTCCCAGACGCAGGTACCGTCACCATTACCGCAGCGTCCCCGTTTCCAGCTCAAGCAGCATCCGGCCGTGCCCCAGCATCGCCCCCTGCAAAGTCATCGCAACTAGCGACCCAGAGTTCATCACGACTTAAAGTCACCTCTTCATCGCAACATGCGACACAGTCTCGATCGCAATCCCTAACGCGGTCCATATCGTTAACAGTAATTGAGACGCAATCGGTGTCATGTGGAGAAAGTGTACCCGTTGCGCCCCTAGAGGTTCGCACCAGAACTGTGGCGACCCAGACCCTGATCGCAGCACATGATTTGCTGGTCCTGGGATCAAGGGCCCATTGCGTTGTTCCAGCCCCCGGGGTGGAAAATGTATTGGAAAAATGTGATGAAAATGAATAAATAAGTAAAGAGTTGGTGAGATCCATATCGGGTCTACCATCAGTAATATAGTAAAAAGTTTGAAATGTTTGTAAAGTTTAGCACAATTTATATAGTAAATATATATACTGTAGAATGCCCGGCTGGGTAATTGGTAAATGATAAATGGTAAATAGTAACCGGTTAACATAGTAACCAGAAAAGTGTTGCACTTTAGTATAACGTGATATGATATCTATTTTTTTTGGTTTTACCTTGGACTTGGAGGTTAAGGACTATGCTAACCCAGAACTTTCTTGTAAATAGTTGCGCTTCGGTGCTTTCTCTTGGTTTTACATAAACCAGTCACAACTACCTCTGAAAACAAAACCCGTGTGGTGTGGCACTGAGTGAGGTCTGCAATCGGATGTCCTGCAGCCCACCCAGGACCCACGTTGAAGGTTTGGTGCGGGTCCTTCACAAGTATATCGTATATTTATTAAATGCTATTTAATATTTGTATTTTTCTATAAAGTTTGCAACGTTCAAGATATTCTCACCTCCCGTATGGGAAGATGTTATTGTTCAATGTTTATTGCATAAACAAAATGTCTTTTGTATTTTACAGCCCGGGAGTGCTGTCGTTTACCATGGGGGAATGTGTAGCCCTGGTGGTAGGCACACGCAGTACCCTGGAGAGTGTATGGCGAGACAGCAGTTTAATGCTAAATATCCATTCACTCAACACACACTAGACACACCCCTAGGGTAGTGGAGGATACTCTAGAGGGAGTGGTCAAGGTAGTAGGTGTTGAGGTGATTTTTAGTCATTCTAGTTCCTGTCTTCGGACAGTGAGGACGTGTGGAGTGAGTGTCTAGACTTCTGTGAGAGAAGACGTTTGGAGGGAGGAAGGAGTCTAGCCTGCTTTATCACTAGTTCATATCGTGGAGTCTGGTATAGGTGTTTGGAATACACCTTAGTCTAGTCAGAGCTGTATCACCTCATCAGCATACACTGAAAGAAAGAAGAAGTTTTAGTCAGAAAGTCTTCAGCATCCCTGTCTAAAGGACGGTATCAGGTTCAGAGACGTGCTCCTGCCTGTGATAACTGAGCATCTGTGGCTAACTTCGTAGAAAGGAAAAGAAAGAAGTGACTGCTCGACCCTTGGCTAGTTTGAGTGCTTATGTTACCAGCGTGGACAAGGCGAAAGGCAAGTGGATTTATAGGATTAGTGCTTACGGATTGAAGAAGTCCAGCACATTGCACCCGGTCACTGGGGACCGAAGGGTCACTGTTGTTTCAAGCACAGTGATAAGAAAACCAGGAATCTACCGGACCCTAGGTCGCGGCAGACAAGCCCCTTATAGTCAGTACGTAACTGGGGTCAGGGGGAGTGAAGACTTTGGAGTTTCTGCAGGACAAAATAAGAATTCAGCTCCTTCACAGGAAGGCCCCTAACACAAAGCTGACTGGGCAGGTACAGCTAAAGATTAGCTGGAGATTTGAGGGAACTACGCTTCAGGCTGGTTGTACTCGTTTTATTGGAGTTAAAGGAGGCCCCTAACTTGTCCAGCTGCTGTCTCAAGATACACTCTCCTTGGATCAGCCTCCCTGGGACCTGCCTTAACAACTTGCAAGTAAAGGTATGGAAAGACGCTGACCGTGTGAGACTGTGTTCTTTATCCGCACCCGACTTCACAAATCCCATAGACTTTGAGGGACCAGTCCCACCTGTAGGGGACCCGACATCTAGCTGCATCACCATCCCCTCAGAGATCTACAGCAGCGCTGGTACTAATTACCAGAAGACTACAGGTGGCGTCACGAACTGTACATAAATCAATCCCCTGTAAATATATCCCCCAACATACGCCAGACCGCCCGGGCCACAGACCGAGCCACAGCTACCTGTGACAAAACCCCATAGACTTCCATGGGCTCGGCTCTGAGTACCCCATTGCCCTGGTAATCCACAATTGTGGTGGCGGGTCGACACAGTAATAGGGACACATATGGCAGCAGCGGCTCAGTATTGGGGTATCAGGTGTAGTAATAAGGACACATACGGCAGCAGCGGCTCAGTATTGGGGTATCAGGTGTAGTAATAGGACACATACGGCAGCAGCTGCTCAGTATTGAGGTATCAGTTGTAGTAATAAGGACACATACGGCAGCAGCGGCTCAGTATTGGGGTATCAGGTGTAGTAATAGGACACATACGGCAGCAGAGGCTCAGTATTGGGGTATCAGGTGCAGTAATAAGGACACATACGGCAGCAGAGGCTCAGTATTGGGGTATCAGGTGCAGTAATAAGGACACATACGGCAGCAGAGGCTCAGTATTGGAGTATCAGGTGTAGTAATAAGGACACATACGGCAGCAGAGGCTCAGTATTGGGGTATCAGGTGTAGTAATAAGGACACATACGGCAGCAGAGGCTCAGTATTGGGGTATCAGGTGTAGTAATAAGGACACATACGGCAGCAGAGGCTCAGTATTGGGGTATCAGGTGTAGTAATAAGGACACATACGGCAGCAGAGGCTCAGTATTGGGGTATCAGGTGTAGTAATAGGGACACATACGGCAGCAGCGGCTCAGTATTGGAGTATCAGGTGTAGTAATAAGGACACATACGGCAGCAGAGGCTCAGTATTGGGGTATCAGGTGCAGTAATAGGACACATACGGCAGAGGCTCAGTATTGGGGTATCAGGTGCAGTAATAAGGACACATACGGCAGCAGAGGCTCAGTATTGGGGTATCAGGTGTAGTAATAAGGACACATACGGCAGCAGAGGCTCAGTATTGGGGTATCAGGTGCAGTAATAAGGACACATACGGCAGCAGAGGCTCAGTATTGGGGTATCAGGTGTAGTAATAAGGACATGTGTAGCCCTGGTGGTAGGCACACGCAGTACCCTGGAGAGTGTATGGCGAGGCAGCGGCTTAATGCTCAATATGCATTCACTCTACACACACTAGACACACCCTTAGGGTAGTGGAGTATACTCTAGGGAGTGGTCAAGAAGGTATGTGTAGGAGTGATTTTAGTCAGTGAGTCTAGTTCCTGTCTTCGGGCAGTAAGGACGTGGAGAGTCTGCGTCTGGACTACAGTGAGAGAGTCTGTATCTGGAGGGAGGAAGGAGTCTAGATTGCTATCTCATCAGCTTGGAAAGTGGAGTCTGGTATAGGTGTTGGAATACACCTTAGTCTGGTCAGAGCTGTGTCATCTCCTCAGCATACATTGAAGGAAAGAACAAGTTGTAACCCAGAAAGTCTTCAGCATCCCTGTCTAGAGGACGGTATCAGGTACAGTGACGTGCTCCTGCCTGTGATAACTGAGCATCTGTGGCTAACTTGATAGGAAGGAAAAGGAAAGAAGTGACTGCTCGACCCTTGGCTAGTAAGAGTGCTTATGTTACCAGCGTGGACAAGGCGAAAGGCAAGTGGATTTATAAGATTTGTGCTTAACGGATTGCAGAAGTCCAGCACGTTGTAACCGGTCACTGGGGACCGAAGAGTCGCTGTTGTTTCAGGCACAGAGACAGGAAAACCAGGAATCTACCGGACCCTAGGTCGCGGCAGACAAGCCCCTTATAGTCAGTACGTAGCTGGGGTCAGGGGGAGTGAAGACTTTGGAGTTCTGCAGGACCACGAAAGGATTCAGCTCCTTCATAGGAAGGCCCCTAACACTAAGCTGACTGGGCAGGTACAGCAAGCATTGCTGAAGATTAGAGGGAACTACGCTTCAGGCTGGTTGTCCTCGTTATATTGGAGTTAAAGGAGGCCCCTAACTTGTCCAGCTGCTGCCTCAAAATACACTCTCCGTGGATCAGCCTCCCTGGGACCTGCCTTAACATCTTGCAAGTAAAGGTATGGAAAGACGCTGACCGTGTGAGACTGTGTTCTTTAACCGCACTCGACTTCACTACTCACATAGACTTTGAGGGACCAGTCCCACCTGTAGGGGACCCGACATCTAGCTGCATCACCATCCCCTCAGAGAACTACAGCAGCGCTGGTACTAATTACCAGAATACTACAGGTGGCGTCACGAACTGTACATAATCAATCCCTGTAAATATATCCCCAACATACGCCAGACCGCCCGGGCCACAGACCGAGCCACAGCTACCTGTGACAAAATCCCCATAGACTTCTACGGGCTCGGCTCTGAGTACCCCATTGCCCTGGTAACCCACAATTGTGGTGGCGGGTCGACACAACTACTTGGCGTCACGAACAGGATACGAAACTCGCGAAATTGCGAGCCCTGCGTGCCTAAGGACTTGTTTTTGTAAAAAGGACTGTTTGCACTTTTGGCGCCAAAATCGCCATTTTTGTCGCCATATTCGCGCCCTCAGGCGCTGGAGAAGAAGGTGGGCGTACCTTCGTGGGCGTCTACCCCCTGTGGCGCGAAGAAAATGCCTGCCCTCTCAAAGTGCTACTACAACATGCGGTCCTGCCCTACAGCAAAGGAGGTCCGCCTCCTCTTCACCTTCCCTGCGAGGAGGAGGAGACGCAAACCCCACCTCCACGGAAGAGACCGGATGTCTCCGCAGAAAGAAAGAATCTTCTGGAAATGATGGAGGCAGGAGGTGTGCAGCCGAGCGGGGCAGCGGAGGAAGGCAGGCCCCGTGCCCCCGCCAAGCTGCCATCGGCATCGGAGACTTATGCAATCCTGCACCTGCAACAGGCGTTGTTAGAGCTTCAGGAGGAGAACGCACGCCTAAAGATGTTCCAACCTGGACTGGAGGAGATTGAGAGACGCCGATGTAACCTGCTGAAGTGGCAATTGACGAACACGGCGTCCCCTCCCCTCAATGAACCCCCACGATTCCAAAACCTGAAGAGTCTGCTGCCCAAGGCGAAGGAGCAACCGGAGGCTGCCCCCGAAAGTACCGTTCCCGATCCCACTGGTGAAGCGGTGGATGCGGAGGAGGTTGAGGAGGTACAGCCAATCCCGGAACGCCCGCCCGGCCAGGAGGCCGCAGCAGATTATCGGTCCCCGGCAGGGACACCGGAGGGGTCCTGTCCGTCACTACCAGATGTGGACTGGGACGAAATGGCGCGCCTGGATGACGTCGCCTACACCGCCCAGTGGGAGCAAGAATGGCGGAGTCGTGAGAAAAAGAGGCGCCAGCAGGAGGAAGAGCGGGAAATCCAGAAGAACCGCCAGCGACAGTATGCTGAGCTGATTGCCGACAAGGAGACTGTCCGTCGCGACAAAGGTACCTTACGGGAACCGCGGCGGCGGGGGTGTGTGGCTGAGTTCCAGCTCCGGAAGGGCTGGGGCTTTATTCGTGAACCGGGCCTCTACCCAGCGGTCTTCGTCAGCAGGCGTGACGTGGAATCTCACCTGCCACAAGGCCATCCCGGGAGGGACTTAGTAAACGGCGACATAGTCACCTATACGCGGCATTGGGGAATGAAGGGGTGGTATGCCCTGAACGTCGCCATCGTCCGCGACCCCGTCCTAGACGCCGGTACCGTCACCATTACCGCAGCGTCCCCGTACTCAGTTCAAGCAGCATCCGGCCGTGCCCCAGCATCGCCCCCTGTAAAGTCATCGCAACTAGCGACCCAAAGTTCATCGCAAGTTCAAGCCACCTCCACATCGCCACATGCGACCCAGTCTAGATCGCAAACCCTGACGCGGTCTATATCGCTAACAGTAATTGAGACGCAATCGGTGTCATGTGAAGAGACTGAACCAGTTGCGCCCCTGGAGGTTAGCACCAGAACTGTCGCGACCCAGACCCTGATCGCAGCACATGATTTGCTGGTCTTGGGATCAAGGGCTCATTGCATCGTTCCAGCCCCCGGGGTGGAAAATGTAGTGGAAAAAGTATTTGCAGAAAATGAATAAATAGTAAGGAGTTGGTGAGATCCATATCGGGTCTACCATCAGTACTATAGCAGAAAGTTTAAAATGTTTTTGAAAAAAAAAAAAGTTTTGCACAAGTTATATATAATGAATATATATCTCTAGTTATAGAATGCCCGGCTGGGTAATTGGTAAATGATAATTGATAATTGATATATGATAAACAGTTGCACTTTGATAATGTGATTTATTATGTCTTTCTTTATAAATGGACTTTTGAGGTTAAGGACTATGCTAACCCGGAACTTTCTTGTACATAGTTGCGCTTCGGTGCCCTATCTTGGTTTTACAAAAACCATCCATAACTACCTCTGAAAAACAAAACCCGTATGGTGTGGCACTGAGTGAGGTCTGCAATCGGACGTCCTGCAGCCCACCCAGGACCCACGTTGAAGGTTTGGTGCGGGTCCTTCACAAGTATATTGTAAATTTATTTATTGAATGACATTTGATACTATTTGTATTTTTGTATTAAAGTTCGTAACGTTCAAGGTGTTCTCACCTCCCGGATGGGAAGAAGTTAATGTTTGTTGTTATGCATAAACAAAATGTCTTTTGTATTTCACAGCCCGGGAGTGCTGTCGTTTACCATGGGGGAATGTGTAGCCCTGGTGGTAGGCACACGCAGTACCCTGGAGAGTGTATGGCGAGGCAGCGGCTTAATGCTCAATATGCATTCACTCTACACACACTAGACACACCCTTAGGGTAGTGGAGTATACTCTAGGGAGTGGTCAAGAAGGTATGTGTAGGAGTGATTTTAGTCAGTGAGTCTAGTTCCTGTCTTCGGGCAGTAAGGACGTGGAGAGTCTGCGTCTGGACTACAGTGAGAGAGTCTGTATCTGGAGGGAGGAAGGAGTCTAGATTGCTATCTCATCAGCTTGGAAAGTGGAGTCTGGTATAGGTGTTGGAATACACCTTAGTCTGGTCAGAGCTGTGTCATCTCCTCAGCATACATTGAAGGAAAGAACAAGTTGTAACCCAGAAAGTCTTCAGCATCCCTGTCTAGAGGACGGTATCAGGTACAGTGACGTGCTCCTGCCTGTGATAACTGAGCATCTGTGGCTAACTTGATAGGAAGGAAAAGGAAAGAAGTGACTGCTCGACCCTTGGCTAGTAAGAGTGCTTATGTTACCAGCGTGGACAAGGCGAAAGGCAAGTGGATTTATAAGATTTGTGCTTAACGGATTGCAGAAGTCCAGCACGTTGTAACCGGTCACTGGGGACCGAAGAGTCGCTGTTGTTTCAGGCACAGAGACAGGAAAACCAGGAATCTACCGGACCCTAGGTCGCGGCAGACAAGCCCCTTATAGTCAGTACGTAGCTGGGGTCAGGGGAGTGAAGACTTTGGAGTTCTGCAGGACCACGAAAGGATTCAGCTCCTTCATAGGAAGGCCCCTAACACTAAGCTGACTGGGCAGGTACAGCAAGCATTGCTGAAGATTAGAGGGAACTACGCTTCAGGCTGGTTGTCCTCGTTATATTGGAGTTAAAGGAGGCCCCTAACTTGTCCAGCTGCTGCCTCAAAATACACTCTCCGTGGATCAGCCTCCCTGGGACCTGCCTTAACATCTTGCAAGTAAAGGTATGGAAAGACGCTGACCGTGTGAGACTGTGTTCTTTAACCGCACTCGACTTCACTACTCACATAGACTTTGAGGGACCAGTCCCACCTGTAGGGGACCCGACATCTAGCTGCATCACCATCCCCTCAGAGAACTACAGCAGCGCTGGTACTAATTACCAGAATACTACAGGTGGCGTCACGAACTGTACATAATCAATCCCCTGTAAATATATCCCCAACATACGCCAGACCGCCCGGGCCACAGACCGAGCCACAGCTACCTGTGACAAAATCCCCATAGACTTCTACGGGCTCGGCTCTGAGTACCCCATTGCCCTGGTAACCCACAATTGTGGTGGCGGGTCGACACAACTACTTGGCGTCACGAACAGGATACGAAACTCGCGAAATTGCGAGCCCTGCGTGCCTAAGGACTTGTTTTTGTAAAAAGGACTGTTTGCACTTTTGGCGCCAAAATCGCCATTTTTGTCGCCATATTCGCGCCCTCAGGCACTGGAGAAGAAGGTGGGCGTACCTTCGTGGGCGTCTACCCCCCTGTGGCGCGAAGAAAAATGCCTGCCCTCTCAAAGTGCTACTACAACATGCGGTCCTGCCCTACAGCAAAGGAGGTCCGCCTCCTCTTCACCTTCCCTGCGAGGAGGAGGAGACGCAAACCCCACCTCCACGGAAGAGACCGGATGTCTCCGCAGAAAGAAAGAATCTTCTGGGAAATGATGGAGGCAGGAGGTGTGCAGCCGAGCGGGGCAGCGGAGGAAGGCAGGCCCCGTGCCCCCGCCAAGCTGCCATCGGCATCGGAGACTTATGCAATCCTGCACCTGCAACAGGCGTTGTTAGAGCTTCAGGAGGAGAACGCACGCCTAAAGATGTTCCAACCTGGACTGGAGGAGATTGAGAGACGCCGATGTAACCTGCTGAAGTGGCAATTGACGAACACGGCGTCCCCTCCCCTCAATGAACCCCCACGATTCCAAAACCTGAAGAGTCTGCTGCCCAAGGCGAAGGAGCAACCGGAGGCTGCCCCCGAAAGTACCGTTCCCGATCCCACTGGTGAAGCGGTGGATGCGGAGGAGGTTGAGGAGGTACAGCCAATCCCGGAACGCCCGCCCGGCCAGGAGGCCGCAGCAGATTATCGGTCCCCGGCAGGGACACCGGAGGGGTCCTGTCCGTCACTACCAGATGTGGACTGGGACGAAATGGCGCGCCTGGATGACGTCGCCTACACCGCCCAGTGGGAGCAAGAATGGCGGAGTCGTGAGAAAAAGAGGCGCCAGCAGGAGGAAGAGCGGGAAATCCAGAAGAACCGCCAGCGACAGTATGCTGAGCTGATTGCCGACAAGGAGACTGTCCGTCGCGACAAAGGTACCTTACGGGAACCGCGGCGGCGGGGGTGTGTGGCTGAGTTCCAGCTCCGGAAGGGCTGGGGCTTTATTCGTGAACCGGGCCTCTACCCAGCGGTCTTCGTCAGCAGGCGTGACGTGGAATCTCACCTGCCACAAGGCCATCCCGGGAGGGACTTAGTAAACGGCGACATAGTCACCTATACGCGGCATTGGGGAATGAAGGGGTGGTATGCCCTGAACGTCGCCATCGTCCGCGACCCCGTCCTAGACGCCGGTACCGTCACCATTACCGCAGCGTCCCCGTACTCAGTTCAAGCAGCATCCGGCCGTGCCCCAGCATCGCCCCCTGTAAAGTCATCGCAACTAGCGACCCAAAGTTCATCGCAAGTTCAAGCCACCTCCACATCGCCACATGCGACCCAGTCTAGATCGCAAACCCTGACGCGGTCTATATCGCTAACAGTAATTGAGACGCAATCGGTGTCATGTGAAGAGACTGAACCAGTTGCGCCCCTGGAGGTTAGCACCAGAACTGTCGCGACCCAGACCCTGATCGCAGCACATGATTTGCTGGTCTTGGGATCAAGGGCTCATTGCATCGTTCCAGCCCCCGGGGTGGAAAATGTAGTGGAAAAAGTATTTGCAGAAAATGAATAAATAGTAAGGAGTTGGTGAGATCCATATCGGGTCTACCATCAGTACTATAGCAGAAAGTTTAAAATGTTTTTGAAAAAAAAAAAAAGTTTTGCACAAGTTATATATAATGAATATATATCTCTAGTTATAGAATGCCCGGCTGGGTAATTGGTAAATGATAATTGATAATTGATATATGATAAACAGTTGCACTTTGATAATGTGATTTATTATGTCTTTCTTTATAAATGGACTTTTGAGGTTAAGGACTATGCTAACCCGGAACTTTCTTGTACATAGTTGCGCTTCGGTGCCCTATCTTGGTTTTACAAAAACCATCCATAACTACCTCTGAAAAACAAAACCCGTATGGTGTGGCACTGAGTGAGGTCTGCAATCGGACGTCCTGCAGCCCACCCAGGACCCACGTTGAAGGTTTGGTGCGGGTCCTTCACAAGTATATTGTAAATTTATTTATTGAATGACATTTGATACTATTTGTATTTTTGTATTAAAGTTCGTAACGTTCAAGGTGTTCTCACCTCCCGGATGGGAAGAAGTTAATGTTTGTTGTTATGCATAAACAAAATGTCTTTTGTATTTCACAGCCCGGGAGTGCTGTCGTTTACCATGGGGGAATGTGTAGCCCTGGTGGTAGGCACACGCAGTACCCTGGAGAGTGTATGGCGAGGCAGCGGCTTAATGCTCAATATGCATTCACTCTACACACACTAGACACACCCTTAGGGTAGTGGAGTATACTCTAGGGAGTGGTCAAGAAGGTATGTGTAGGAGTGATTTTAGTCAGTGAGTCTAGTTCCTGTCTTCGGGCAGTAAGGACGTGGAGAGTCTGCGTCTGGACTACAGTGAGAGAGTCTGTATCTGGAGGGAGGAAGGAGTCTAGATTGCTATCTCATCAGCTTGGAAAGTGGAGTCTGGTATAGGTGTTGGAATACACCTTAGTCTGGTCAGAGCTGTGTCATCTCCTCAGCATACATTGAAGGAAAGAACAAGTTGTAACCCAGAAAGTCTTCAGCATCCCTGTCTAGAGGACGGTATCAGGTACAGTGACGTGCTCCTGCCTGTGATAACTGAGCATCTGTGGCTAACTTGATAGGAAGGAAAAGGAAAGAAGTGACTGCTCGACCCTTGGCTAGTAAGAGTGCTTATGTTACCAGCGTGGACAAGGCGAAAGGCAAGTGGATTTATAAGATTTGTGCTTAACGGATTGCAGAAGTCCAGCACGTTGTAACCGGTCACTGGGGACCGAAGAGTCGCTGTTGTTTCAGGCACAGAGACAGGAAAACCAGGAATCTACCGGACCCTAGGTCGCGGCAGACAAGCCCCTTATAGTCAGTACGTAGCTGGGGTCAGGGGAGTGAAGACTTTGGAGTTCTGCAGGACCACGAAAGGATTCAGCTCCTTCATAGGAAGGCCCCCTAACACTAAGCTGACTGGGCAGGTACAGCAAGCATTGCTGAAGATTAGAGGGAACTACGCTTCAGGCTGGTTGTCCTCGTTATATTGGAGTTAAAGGAGGCCCCTAACTTGTCCAGCTGCTGCCTCAAAATACACTCTCCGTGGATCAGCCTCCCTGGGACCTGCCTTAACATCTTGCAAGTAAAGGTATGGAAAGACGCTGACCGTGTGAGACTGTGTTCTTTAACCGCACTCGACTTCACTACTCACATAGACTTTGAGGGACCAGTCCCACCTGTAGGGGACCCGACATCTAGCTGCATCACCATCCCCTCAGAGAACTACAGCAGCGCTGGTACTAATTACCAGAATACTACAGGTGGCGTCACGAACTGTACATAATCAATCCCCTGTAAATATATCCCCAACATACGCCAGACCGCCCGGGCCACAGACCGAGCCACAGCTACCTGTGACAAAATCCCCATAGACTTCTACGGGCTCGGCTCTGAGTACCCCATTGCCCTGGTAACCCACAATTGTGGTGGCGGGTCGACACAGACACATACGGCAGCAGAGGCTCAGTATTGGGGTATCAGGTGTAGTAATAAGGACACATACGGCAGCAGAGGCTCAGTATTGGGGTATCAGGTGTAGTAATAAGGACACATACGGCAGCAGAGGCTCAGTATTGGGGTATCAGGTGTAGTAATAAGGACACATACGGCAGCAGAGGCTCAGTATTGGGGTATCAGGTGTAGTAATAAGGACACATACGGCAGCAGAGGCTCAGTATTGGGGTATCAGGTGTAGTAATAGGGACACATACGGCAGCAGCGGCTCAGTATTGGGGTATCAGGTGTAGTAATAGGGGCACATACGGCAGCAGAGGTTCAGTATTGGGGTATCAGGTGTAGTAATAGGGACACATACGGCAGCAGAGGCTCAGTATTGGGGTATCAGGTGCAGTAATAAGGACACATACAGCAGCAGAGGCTCAGTATTGGGGTATCAGGTGCAGTAATAAGGACACATACGGCAGCAGAGGCTCAGTATTGGGGTATCAGGTGTAGTAATAGGGACACATACGGCAGCAGCTCAGTATTGAGGTATCAGGTGTAGTAATAAGGACACATACGGCAGCAGAGGCTCAGTATTGGGGTATCAGGTGTAGTAATAGGGACACATACGGCAGCAGAGGCTCAGTATTGGGGTATCAGGTGTAGTAATAGGGACACATACGGCAGCAGAGGCTCAGTATTGGGGTATCAGGTGTAGTAATAGGGACACATACGGCAGCAGCGGCTCAGTATTGGGGTATCAGGTGTAGTAATAAGGACACATACGGCAGCAGAGGCTCAGTATTGAGGTATCAGGTGTAGTAATAAGGACACATACGGCAGCAGCGGCTCAGTATTGGGGTATCAGGTGCAGTAATAAGGACACATACGGCAGCAGAGGCTCAGTATTGGGGTATCAGGTGCAGTAATAGGGACACATATGGCAGCAGAGGCTCAGTATTGGGGTATCAGGTGTAGTAATAGGGGCACATACGGCAGCAGAGGTTCAGTATTGGGGTATCAGGTGTAGTAATAGGGACACATACGGCAGCAGAGGCTCAGTATTGGGTATCAGGTGCAGTAATAAGGACACATACAGCAGCAGAGGCTCAGTATTGGGGTATCAGGTGCAGTAATAAGGACACATACGGCAGCAGAGGCTCAGTATTGGGGTATCAGGTGTAGTAATAAGGACACATACGGCAGCAGAGGCTCAGTATTGGGGTATCAGGTGCAGTAATAAGGACACATACAGCAGCAGAGGCTCAGTATTGGGGTATCAGGTGTAGTAATAAGGTCACATACGGCAGCAGAGGCTCAGTATTGGGGTATCAGGTGTAGTAATAAGGACACATACGGCAGCAGCGGCTCAGTATTGGGGTATCAGGTGTAGTAATAAGGACACATACGGCAGAGTCTCAGTATTGGGGTATCAGGTGTAGTAATAGGGACACATATGGCAGCAGCGGCTCAGTATTGGGGTATCAGGTGTAGTAATAAGGACACATACGGCAGCAGCGGCTCAGTATTGGGGTATCAGGTGCAGTAATAAGGACACATACGGCAGCAGAGGCTCAGTATTGGGGTATCAGGTGTAGTAATAGGGACACATACGGCAGCAGAGGCTCAGTATTGGGGTATCAGGTGCAGTAATAAGGACACATACGGCAGCAGAGGCTCAGTATTGGGGTATCAGGTGTAGTAATAAGGACACATACGGCAGCAGAGGCTCAGTATTGGGGTATCAGGTGTAGTAATAAGGACACATACGGCAGCAGAGGCTCAGTATTGGGGTATCAGGTGTAGTAATAAGGGACACATACGGCAGCAGAGGCTCAGTATTGGGGTATCAGGTGTAGTAATAAGGACACATACGGCAGCAGGGCTCAGTATTGGGGTATCAGGTGTAGTAATAAGGACACATACGGCAGCAGAGGCTCAGTATTGGGGTATCAGGTGTAGTAATAAGGACACATACGGCAGCAGGCTCAGTATTGGGGTATCAGGTGTAGTAATAAGGACACATACGGCAGCAGAGGCTCAGTATTGGGGTATCAGGTGTAGTAATAAGGACACATACGCAGCAGAGGCTCAGTATTGGGGTATCAGGTGTAGTAATAAGGACACATACGGCAGCAGAGGCTCAGTATTGGGGTATCAGGTGTAGTAATAAGGACACATACGGCAGCAGAGGCTCAGTATTGGGGTATCAGGTGTAGTAATAAGGACACATACGGCAGCAGGGCTCAGTATTGGGGTATCAGGTGTAGTAATAAGGACACATACGGCAGCAGAGGCTCAGTATTGGGGTATCAGGTGTAGTAATAGGACACATACGGCAGCAGAGGCTCAGTATTGGGTATCAGGTGTAGTAATAAGGACACATACGGCAGCAGAGGCTCAGTATTGGGGTATCAGGTGTAGTAATAGGGACACATACGGCAGCAGAGGCTCAGTATTGGGGTATCAGGTGTAGTAATAAGGACACATACGGCAGCAGAGGCTCAGTATTGGGGTATCAGGTGTAGTAATAAGGACACATACGGCAGCAGAGGCTCAGTATTGGGGTATCAGGTGTAGTAATAGGACACATACGGCAGCAGAGGCTCAGTATTGGGGTATCAGGTGTAGTAATAGGGACACATACGGCAGCAGGGCTCAGTATTGGGTATCAGGTGAGTAATAGGACACATACGGCAGCAGGGCTCAGTATTGGGGTATCAGGTGTGTAAGGACACATACGGCAGCAGCTCAGTATTGGGTATAGTGTAGTAATAAGGACACATACGGCAGCAGGCTCAGTATTGGGTATCAGGTGTAGTAATAAGGACACATCGGCAGCAGGCCAGTATTGGGGTATCAGGTGTAGTAATAGGACACATACGCAGCAGGGCTCAGTATTGGGGTATCAGTGTAGTAATAAGGACACATACGCAGCAGGGCTCAGTATTGGGTATCAGGTGTAGTAATAAGGACACATACGGCAGCAGGGCTCAGTATTGGGTATCAGGTGTAGTAATAAGGACACATACGGCAGCAGGGCTCAGTATTGGGTATCAGTGTAGTAATAGGACACATACGGCAGCAGAGGCTCAGTATTGGGTATCAGGTGTAGTAATAGGACACATACGCAGCAGAGGTCAGTATTGGGGTATCAGGTGTAGTATAGGACACATACGGCAGCAGGGCTCAGTATTGGGTATCAGGTGTAGTAATAGGACACATACGCAGCAGGGCTCAGTATTGGGTATCAGGTGTAGTAATAGGACACATACGCAGCAGAGGCTCAGTATTGGGTATCAGGTGTAGTAATAAGGACACATACGGCAGCAGAGGTCAGTATTGGGGTATCAGGTGTAGTAATAGGACACATACGCAGCAGAGGCTCAGTATTGGGGTATCAGGTGTAGTAATAGGACACATACGCAGCAGGGCTCAGTATTGGGGTATCAGTGAGTAATAGGACACATACGGCAGCAGAGGCTCAGTATTGGGGTATCAGTGTAGTAATAGGACACATACGGCAGCAGAGGCTCAGTATTGGGTATCAGGTGTAGTAATAGGACCATACGCAGCAGGGCTCAGTATGGGGTATCAGGTGTAGTAATAGGACACATACGGCAGCAGAGGCTCAGTATTGGGGTATCAGGTGTAGTAATAGGACACATACGGCAGCAGAGGCTCAGTATTGGGTATCAGTGTAGTAATAGGACACATACGGCAGCAGAGGCTCAGTATGGGTATCAGGTGAGTAATAGGACACATACGGCAGCAGGGCTCAGTATTGGGATCAGGTGTATAATAAGGACACATACGCAGCAGGGCTCAGTATTGGTATCAGGTGTAGTAATAAGACACATACGGCAGCAGGGCTCAGTATTGGGTATCAGGTGTGTAATAGGACACATCGGCAGCAGAGGCTCAGTATTGGGGTATCAGGTGTAGTAATAGGACACATACGCAGCAGGGTCAGTATTGGGTATAGGTGTAGTATAGGACACATACGGCAGCAGAGGCTCAGTATTGGGTTCAGTGTAGTAATAGGAACTACGCAGCAGGGCTCATATTGGGTATCAGGTGTAGTAAAGACACATAGCGAGGCTCATTTGGTATCGTGTGTAATGGACCATACGAGGCTCAGTTTGGTATCATTATAATAGACACTACGAGCAAGGCTCAGTATTGGGTATCAGTGTAGTAATAGGACCATACGGCAGCAGAGGCTCAGTATTGGGTATCAGGTGTAGTAATAGGACACATACGGCAGCAGAGCTCAGTATTGGGTATCAGGTGTGTAATAGGACACATACGGCAGCAGAGGCTCAGTATTGGGTATCAGGTGATAATAGGACACATACGGCAGCAGAGGCTCAGTATTGGGGTATCAGGTGTAGTAATAGGGACACATACGGCAGCAGGGCTCAGTATTGGGGTATCAGGTGAGTAATAGGACACATACGGCAGCAGAGGCTCAGTATTGGGGTATCAGGTAGTAATAGGACACATACGGCAGCAGAGGCTCAGTATTGGGGTATCAGTGAGTAATAGGGACACATCGGCGCAGGGCTCAGTATTGGGTATCAGGTGAGTATAAGGACAATACGGAGCAGGGCTCAGTATTGGGGTATCGGAGTAATAGGACACATACGGCAGCAGAGGTCATATTGGGGTATCAGGTGTAGTATAGGAACAATACGGCAGCAGGCTCAGTATTGGGGTATCAGGGTAGTAATAGGACACTACGCAGCAGAGGCTCAGTATTGGGTATCAGGGTAGTAATAGGGACAATACGCAGCAGAGGCTCAGTATTGGGGTATCAGGTGTAGTAAGGACACATACGGCAGCAGAGGCTCAGTATTGGGGTATCAGTGTAGTAATAGGACACATACGGCAGCAAGGCTCAGTATTGGGTATCAGTGTAGTATAGGAAATACGGCAGCAGGCCATATGGGTAAGGTGTATAGGAAATAGCAAGAGCTCAGTATGGGACAGTAGAATAGGCCATAGGGCAGGGCTAGTATTGGGACAGGTAGAAAGGGCCATAGGACAGGGTAGTAATAGGAATACGGTAAAAGGCATATGGACAGGGTAGTATTGGGACATAGGAAGGGACTCAGCGAGGGTCAGTTGGGGTTCAGGTGTAGTAATAGGACACATACGGCAGCAGGCTAGTATTGGGTATCAGGTGTAGTAATAGGACACATACGGCAGCAGAGGCTCAGTATTGGGGTATCATGTATAATAAGGACAATACGGCAGCAGGGCTCAGTATTGGGGATCAGGTGTAGTAATAGGGACACATACGGCAAGAGGCAGTATTGGGGTATCAGTGAGTAATAGAACACATACGGCAGCAGCTCAGTATTGGGGTATCAGGTGTAGTAATAGGACAATACGGCACAGGCTCAGTAATTGGTATCAGGGTAATAAGGACACATACGGCAGCAGGGCTCAGTATTGGGGTATCAGGTTAGTAATAGGACAAACGGCAGCAGGGCTCAGTATTGGGACAGGGTAGATGTAAAAGGGAACAACGGCAGCAGGGCTCAGTATTGGGTATCAGGTGAGAATAGACACAACGCAGCAGGTCAGTATTGGGGTATCAGTGTAGTAATAAGGACACATACGGCAGCAGGTAGTATTGGTACAGTGTAGTAAATAGACACATGCAGAAGGCCATAGGGGATCAGGTAGTATGGGACAATACTGGCAGCAAGGCTCAGATGGGGTATCAGGTGGTAATATGGACACATACGGCAGCAGAGGCTCAGTATTGGGGTATCAGGTGAGTAATAAGGACACATACGGCAGCAGGCTCAGTATTGGGGTATCAGGTGAGTAATAGGACCATACGCAGCAGAGGCTCAGTATTGGGGTATCAGGTGTAGTAAT
>JARQOD010000002.1:643013441-643134435 GCA_033576555.1 Oophaga sylvatica | reverse complement strand
TTTTTTCAGTGGCTGCTGTTTAGTTTTGTTACACCAGAGAACTAATTTAGGTGTAGGGGTCGTGTGATCTCAGGTGTTTTTGTAATTAGTAGTGTTGGTACTTTTCAGGGTTTTTTTGGGATTGCAGTAATTTGTCCTTTCCAAATCCTTTTCTATTTAGGAAGTTTGGGCCCCAACGTTTGCTCATACTATTTTCTGTCTGTGTCTGTATTTCCTTTGTCTAACCGCCATTACATGTTTGGGGCTTTCTATGTTCTTTGGGGATCTGCCCCGGGGGCAGATAGTTTTCCTCTTTCTGTCTTTAGGTGTAGTTAGCTTCTCAGGCTGTGACGAGGCGTCTAGACCAACGTAGGTACGCTCCACGGCTGCCTTTAGTTGTGGTGGTTAGTCAGGGTACTGCAATCCCATAGATTCCAACCTCTCTGGTGTATTTCCTTTTTTGCTGCTCTCCTCAGTACCAAATCATAACAGTTTCCCTTGGTTACAGTCTCATAATCCTGTTTTGGATTGGAAATCTGTGTCTGTAACCAGTTGGGCTGCCAATGTGTTGATGCCAACACTCCTGTTTTTTCTGTCTCCCCCCAGGCTCAGGATGTTCCTGACTTTTGACTGATTTTTCTGATGTGTTTAGCGAAAGTAAATCTGCATCCTTGCCCCCCCATAGGAGCTATGACTGCGCTATTGAATTAGTGCCTGGTAGTAAATTCCCTAAAGGTCGCCTTTTTAACTTGTCTGTACCTGAACATGACGCTATGCGGTCTTATATCAAGGAGTCATTGGAAGAAGGGTCATATCAGACCATCTCTTCACCCTTGGGTGCGGTTTTTTCTTTGTGGCCAAAAAGGATGGTTCATTAAGGCGTGTATTGATTATGTTTCTTGAAAATATCACTGTGAAATATCAATATCCGTTACCCTTGATTTCTGACCTGTTTTCCAGGGTGAAAAGTGCTACTTGGTTTACCAAGCTTGACCTCAGGGGGGCATATAACCTTATTCGCATTAAGCACGGGGATGAATGGAAGACGGCATTTAATACCCCAGGGGGCATTTTGAGTACCTAGTGATGCCCTTTGGCTCACTAATGCTCCTTCCGTCTTCCCGTCCTTCATGAATGACATTTTCAGGGATTTTGTGATAAATTTCTGATTGTTTATTTGGATGATATCTTGATTTTTTCCAATGATTGGGACTCTCATGTGAAACATTTCGGACTGTGTTCCAGATTTTGAGAGAGAATGCTCTGTATGTGAAGGGATCAAGTGTCTTTTGGCGTACAGAGGATCTCATTTCTGGATTCATTTTGTCCCCATCTGTTATTGAAATGGACCCGTCAAGGTTCAGGCCATCTGTGATTGGGTCCAACCTACTTCATTAAAGGCTCTTCAGAGATTCTTGGTTTTGCCAATTTTTATCGTAAATTTATTGGTAATTTCTCTGTTATTTTAAAACCTTGACTGATTTGACCAAGAAGGGTCTGATGTGGTGAATTGCCTCCTGAGGCAGTTGCTGCGTTTCAGGAACTTAAGCAGAGATTCACTTCTACTCCTGTTCTACTGCAGCCTGATGTTTCTCTGCCATTTCAGGTGGAGGTTGATGCCTCTGAAATTGGGGCAGGTGCCGTTTTGTCCCAAAGAGATCCAGAGACCTCTAAAAGTAACCCTTGTGCCTTTTTCTCTCAAAATTTTCTCCAACTGAACGTAATTATGATGTGGGTAATCGGGAGTTATAGGCATGAAGTGGGCTTTTGAAGAGTGGAGACATTGGCTGGAGGGAGCCAAACATCAGGTGGTGGTCCTCACGGACCATAAGAATCTGGTTTATCTGGAATCAGCCAAGCGACTTAATCCTAGACAGGCAGGTGGGCCTTGTTTTTCACTCGTTTTTAATTTGTGGTTTCCTTTCTTCCTGGCACTAAGAATGTTAAAGCAGATGCCCTCTCGAGGAGTTTCCTTGCTGACTCTCCCGAGTTATCTGATCCTACTGTTATTTTGAAAGAGGGTGTAGTTCTTTCCGCCATCTCGCCCAATTTGAGACTGGCTCTGGAAGGATGTCAGGAGGATAAACCCGAACTCTGCCCTATTGGGAAATTGTTTGTCCCAGACCGGTGGAAAAAGAGTGTGATATCTGAGATTCATTGTTCCGCATTGGCCGGTCATCCCGGAATTTTTGGTACCAGAGACTTGGTTAGTCGGTCCTTTTGGTGGCCTACTTTGTCTCGTGACGTCAGGGAATTTGTGCAGTCCTGCGGGACTTGCTCTCGCTCCAAGCCTTGCTCTCGCCCTAGTGGTTTGTTGATGCCATTGCCTGTGCCCAAGAGACCATGGACCCATATCTCTATGGATTTCATTTCCGACCTCCCTGTTTCTCAGAGAATGACCGTTATCTGGGTGATTTGTGATAGGTTTTCCAAAATGATACATCTTGTGCCATTACCTAAGTTGCCTTCCTCCTCCGAATTGGTGCCTTTGTTCCTTCAGCACGTGGTTCGGTTACACGGTATTCCTGAGAACATTGTGTCTGACAGAGGAGTCCAGTTTGTTTCCAGATTTTGGAGGACTTTTTGTTCTAAACTTGGTGTTCAATTGTCTTTCTCCTCAGCTTTTCATCCTCAGACCAATGGACAAACAGAGAACAAACCAGACATTGGAGACTTATCTGAGATGCTTTGTGTCTGCTGATCAGGATGACTGAGTCTCTTTTTTGCCTTTGGCTGAGTTTGCCCTTAATAATAGGGCTAGCTCTGCAACCTTGATGTCTCCATTTTTCTGCAATTTTGGGTTTCACCCTCGATTTTCTTCAGGACAGACGGAGGTTTCTGTCTGTCCAGGTGTTGACTCTGTTGTGGAGCGTATGCAGCAGATTTGGGACCAGGTATTGGAGAGGTTGTCCCTCTCTCAGGAGAGGGCCCAGCGGTTTGCCAACCGGCATAGGACTGATGGTCCTCGGTTTGAAGTGGGGGACTTGGTCTGGTTGTCCTCAAGAAATATCCCTATGAGAGTTGCATCTCCTAAGTTTAAGCCTAGGTTCATTGGACCTTATAAGATCATGGAGATTTTTAATCCTTTTTCCTTTCGTTTACTTCTTCCAGGGACATTTAAGATCCATAACGTGTTCCACAAGTCCTTATTGAAGAGGTTTGTCGAGCCAGTGGTTCCTATGGCTGTGCCTCCTGACCCTGTTTTGGTTGAGGGCAATCTGGAGTATGTGGTTGAGAAAATATTGGATTCTCGTTTTTTAGACGGAAACTCCAGTATTTGGTTAAGTGGAGAGGTTATGGTCAGGAGGACAATTCTTGGGTGTTTGCTTCGGACATCCATGCTAGAAGACTCATCCGTGCGTATCACAGAGCTCATCCTGACCGACCTGGTTGCCCAAATGAGGGTTTGGTGACCCCTCCTCAAGGGGGGGTACTGTTGTGAATGTGCTAGAAATTAATTCTGAGCAGAAGCTCCCTCTGGTGGTTACAAACAGTACTGAACTATTCAATGAAGATTGTGAAGATTGGCGATCAGGTGTTACTGACTGGTCTTATATAAGGGAGGTTCTCTCCCATCAGGGTTGCCGGTGATCAATTGTTCTGGTCTCAACTTTTGTTCCTGGTTCACTTTGAAGCTTGCTGTTTCGTGCCTGCATCTTCTGCTAACAGATAAGACATTTTCTTCTTTTAGTTTTTTATGCTTGCTTTTTGCATTTTGTCCTGCACTTCTGTGGGGGTCTGCCAGGTCCCCTCCGGGGGCTTGTACTCCTCTCAGTTTAGTTCAGCCAGTTGTTTGTTCATTTGCCTTTTCCAGTTTTTTCTGTGGCTGCGGCTTAGTTTTGTTACACCAGAGAACTAATTTAGGTGGTAGAGGTCGTGTGATCTCAGGTGTTTTTGCAATTAGTGTGTTGGTATTTTTTTAGGGTTTTTTGGATTGCAGTAAGTGACCTTCCTATCCTTTTCTTTCTGGGAAGATTGGGCCCCAACATTTGCTCATACTATTTTCTGTCTGTGTCTGTATTTCCTCTTGTCTAACCGCCATTACATGTTTGGGGGCTTCCTATGTTCTTTGGGGATCTGCTCCGGGGCAGATAGTTTTCTTCTTTCTATCTTTAGGTGAAGTTAGCTTCTCAGGCTGTGACGAGGCGTCTAGGACCAACGTAGGTACGCTCCACGGCTGCCTTTAGTTGTGGTGGTTAGTCAGGTGTGAGACAGTGAAGGAATATGTGTTGAATGGGGTGTACATTTCACCTAGGTACTGTGCTGTATGGTATAAGGGAAATGTGTGGCTTTGTAAAACTAGTGGTGGAGATAGGTCACTACACCTTCCATTCAGTACACACTTGCAGCTCAAACCTGAAATCACTCAAGTGATAATTAGGAAGCCAGAAGTAGGTGTCTGGGAACACAGTCAGAGAGCTCGCTTAGTCTGGACAGGGGTCCAGGCACAGAAGGAGTCTCCGGGAGTGGAGCTGTCTCAGTCTGGGTACTCGATGTACCCCGGACACAGGAGTAGTCTCTGTGAAACTCCATGCTGGAAGCTGCTGAATAGGAGGGGAGCTCGCTTAGTCTGGACAAGGAGTCCAGGCACAGAAGGAGTCTCCAGGAGTGGAGCTGTCTCAGTCTGGGTGCTCGATGTACCCCGGACACAGGAGTAGTCTCTGTGAAAATCCATGCTGGTAGCTGCTGAATAGGAGGGGAGCTCTCTCAAGTCTGGACGTTGGATATGCCTTTAGACACAAAGAGGAGACTCTGTGAACCTCCATGCTGGTAATTGCTGAACGTATGTGTTGTTTTGGCCCAGGCTGTTAGAGTCTGGTCCTGATAGTGAGGGAAATCTATCTAAGTGTAGTCAGTAGCCGGAGAGGCTAGGTTTTCTGTTTATGATTTGTTTTTATCACGTTCTGTTTGCTGTGGACTTTAATAAAGCTGGTTGCGGCCAGTTTACACCAGAACTGCTGTCTGAATGGACTCTTTATGCCACTCCGTCTCCCCAAGACGGCGATCCCAGAGCTATATCCCCTGAAAAGCTTACACAGGGTACTGCAATCCAATAGATTCCAACCTCTCTGGTGTATTGCCTTTTTTGCCTGCTCTCCTCAGCTACCAAATCATAACAGGGAAATGTCAGATTTAGGGAGGTTAGTAGACGGCGGGAGCAGAAGGAGTTCAGTTTTAGAGAGGTTAAGTTTCAGATAGAGAGCAGACATGATGTTGGAGACTGCGGACAGACAGTCGGTGGCGTTCTGTAGAACAGCAGAGGTAAGGTCGGGGGATGACGTGTATAGTTGTGTCATCAGCATAAAGATGGTACTGAAAGCCAAATCTGCTGATGGTCTGTCCAATTGGGGCCGTGTAGAGAGAGAAGAGAAGGGGGCCAAGGACTGAGCCTGGGGTACACCGACAGTGAGAGGAAGAGGAGATGACGTGGAGCCAGAGAACGAAACACTGAAGGAGCGGTCAGAAATATAGGAGGAGAACCAGGAGAGAACAGTGTCCTTAATACCCAGTGACTGGAGCCTAGACAGTAGGAGACGGTGGTCAACAGTGTCGAAAGCTGCAGAAAGGTCGAGAAGAATGAGCAGAGAGTGGTCACCGTTACGTTTTGCTGTCAGAAGGTCATTGGTCACTTTGATGAGTGCAGTTTCAGTCGAATGTAGGGGGCGAAGCCGGACTGTGAAGGGTCTAGGAGGGAGTGAGTGGAGAGGTAATGGGTGAGGCGGGAGTAGACTAGGCGCTCCAAAAGTCTAGAGATGAAGGGGAGATTGGAGACTGGTCTGTAGTTGTTTGTGCAGGAAGGGTCGAGAGCGGGTTTCTTTAGTAGTGGAGAAATGATGGAGTGTTTGAAGGAGGATGGGAAAATGCCAGAGGAGAGTGAGATATTAAAGATTGTAGTTAGAGGAGTTGTGACAACTGGAGAGAGAGACCGGAGGAGATGTGAGGGAATGGGGTCGGTTGTGCATGTAGTCGGACGAGAGGAAGAGAGGAGTCTGGAGACTTCTTCTGTGATGGGATCAGATGTGGGAAGTGAGCCAGGGGAACTGCAGGGTGGGATGGGAGTCACAGTACTTGGTGGTTGAGAGCAGATTTCCTGACGGATAGTATCTATTTTTTCTATAAAGTGAGAGGCCAGGTCGTCAGCACAAATGTCTGTGATAGGGGCTTGTGCTTTTGGCCTGAGGAGGGAGTGAAAAGTGTCAAAAAGTTTCTTGGGGTTGTTGGCTAGTGAGGAGATCAGGGTGGTGAAGTAGGTCTGTTAGGCGAGGTGAAGGGCAGCATTATAAGTTCTTAACATGAATTTAAAGTGGATGAAGTCTTCTGGTGTGCGGGTTTTTCTCCAGAGGCGTTCAGCACTCCTAGAGCATCGCTGAAGAAGTCGAGTTTGCAATGTGAGACAGGGCTGTTTTACTGTGTGTTTGGAGGTTCTGAGGGTGAGCGGTGCTACTTGGTCAAGGGGGCTTCTAAGAATGTCATTGTAGTGATGAACAGCCAGATCTGGACAGGAAAAAGAGGAGATTGGGGACAGCGATGAGTGTAGGGAGTCTGAAAGTGTCTGAGGGTTAATGGCTTGTAGATTTCTGAATGTGTGGTAGGTAGGAGTGCGCTGGGGTGATGGAGGATTTGTGAGGATGAAGGAGAGAATGTTGTGGTCAGAGAGTGGAAGCGGTGAGTTATTTAGATGGGAGATTGAACAGAGCCGGACAAAGACCAGGTCAAGGGTGTTACCATGCTTGTGTGTCTCAGAGGTTGAAAGCTGTGAGAGGCCTAGAGAAGTGGTTAGTGATAGAAGCTGAGATGCAGATGTGGAAGTAGGGCTGTTAATGGGGATGTTGAAGTCTCCAAGGATAAGGGTTGGTAGTTCTGAGGACATGAAGTGCGGCAGCCAGGCTGAGAAGTGGTCAAGGAACTGGGTGGGCGAGCCTGGAGGCCGATATATGACCGCTGCTCTGAGGGAGAGGGGACGGAAGAGCCTGATGGTGTGGACCTCAAAAGAAGTGAATGAGAGTGATGGAATTGGGGGGGATGACCTGGAAAGTGCATTGTGGTGACAGGAGTATGCCAACTCCACCATCATGTCTGTTTGCGGGTCTTGGGGAATGGGAGAACTGTAAGCCACCATAGGAAATGGCAGCAGGGGAGACCGTGTCAGAATCCTGAATCCAGGTTTCCGTGAGGGCCAACAGATGAAGAGAGTTGTTCAGAAAGTAGTTGTGCAGGAAGGATAGCTTGTTGCATACAGACCGTGGATTCCAGAGGGCACAATTAAAAGAAGGAGATGAGGGAGTGCAAGTAATATTAATAAGATTATGGTTTCGATATGAGGTAGGGTAGGGATTGAGGTTGGGGGATGGTGGACCAGGGTTGGGGGAGAGGTCCCCTGAAATCAGTAGGAGTAGGAAGATAAAGAGCAGGTAGTTGTTGGAGTTGTAAGTAGGTTTTTTTCTGTGATGTGTTTGGGCAAGATGGGCTGAGGTTTCTCAGGAAAGTGAGGAGTGCATGGGAACTGTGCATGGGAGAGGGAAGTATAGAAGGGCTGATGTGTATGAGTCGTGATGGAGGGGGATGGGGCGGTGAATGTGGATGGCAAGCGAACACAGGAGGATAGAGATAAAGTACATAATTAAAAAGAAAACAAAGTGGGTTACCTGATTCCAGCCCTGATTAACTGCCATGGATAACTGCCGTTTACCCGATGCTTATCTTCTGTGATGCTTTGCTTCTGGGATGACTGCTTGCACCCCACACATGCGTGCACCCCTTTGACTAGTCCTAAATATAAGCCCACACTACAGGGTTAGGAGAGTGGGATTGTGGGAGCTGGTTTGGGATAATTTGGCAGCTGGGGCCAGCACACCAGGGGGTGGTTAGGTCATCAAAGGCAACCTCGCAACATCTATATGCTTTAGCACCTTCCACCTGATAAGATCTAGAGAGGCCCAAGTCACAGGATATGAAGCAGTAAGTATTAAACAGTGCAACAATGAATTATACCAAAGCTTTACCAGGCACATTAAACTATGTTGCAAGATGGTAAAGCAGTGGTTGGCAGCAAGCAGAAGTATGGAGTGCATACCAATAGTATATATAGCAACATACAACACAGATAGCAGAGATGGGGATTGAATCATTCAGCTGTTTGCTTCCAATGAATAGAGGGCATACCTGTGTGAAGAGAGAAGATGAATGTTAATTCCTTGCCAAAATATCACAAGAACTGAGCAAAAGAACAAATACAAAAAACGAACAGAGACCAGCCAAAGTCCCCCAAAAGGGACCCGGCTGAAGACAAAAAGCAATGCAGAAAAAAGCAAGGAATTCAAACCACAGTAAAAAAACTGGAATAGACTTATCTGAAAGCAAGCAGGAGACGGCAGGAAAGCAATCTGAATTGCAACCTAGACCAGGAAGAACAATTGATCACCGGTGAGGATCAAGGGAGGTCAGCTCACTTATATCAGGCCAGTCAGTACCACCTGACAACCACTCGTTATCTGCAGGTGTAAGACTCTTGGTGTTCAACATAGGTTCAATACCCTCAGCAACCACCAGAGGGAGCTTCAGCTCCGAAGTCATCTCCAAAACGTTCACAACAGCACCCCCCTTAAGGAGGGGTCACCGAACCCTCACTTGTGCCACCAGGACGATCAGGATGAGCTCGGTGATAGCCACAGACCAGTCTTTCAGCATGAATGTCAGAAGCAAACACCCAAGAATTGTCCTCCTGACCATAGCCTTTCCACTTCACCAAGTACTGGAGTCTCCGCCTGGCCAAACGAGAATCCAATATCTTCTAAACCACATACTCCAAATTGCCCTCAACCAAAACAGGATCAGGAGGCGCAGCCATAGGAACCACTGGCTCGACAAATCTCTTCAATAAAGATTTGTGAAATACGTTGTGAATCTTGAATGTTCCTGGAAGAAGCAAACGGAAGGAAACAGGATTAATAATCTCCACGATTTTATAAGGTCCAATGAACCTTGACTTAAATTTTGGAGACGTGACCCTCATAGGGATATTTCTTGAGGACAACCAAACCAAGTCACCCACATTAAATCGAGGACCATCAGTCCTATGCCGGTTGGCAAACCGCTGGGCTTTCTCCTGAGAGAGAGACAACCTCTCCACTACCTGGTCCCAAATCTGCTGCAGTCGCTCCACAACAGAGTCAACACCCGGACAGACAGAAGCCTCCGCCTGTCCTGAAGAAAATCGAGGATGAAACCCGAAATTGTAGAAAAATGGAGACATCAAGGTGGCAGAGCTAGCCCTATTATTCAAAGCAAACTCAGCCAAAGGCAAAAAAGAGACCCAGTCATCTTGATCAGCAGACACAAAACATCTCAAATAAGTCTCTAAGGTCTGGTTTGTTCTCTCAGTTTGTCCATTGGTCTGAGGGTGGAACGCAGAGGAAAAAGACAGCTGAACTCCCAGTTTGGAACAAAATGTCCTCCAAAATCTGGAAACAAACTGGACTCCTCTGTCAGACACAATGTTCTCTGGAACGCCGTGCAACCGAACCACCTGTTGAAAAAACAAGGGCACCAACTCGGAGGAGGATGGCAACTTAGGTAGTGGCACAAGATGTATCATCTTGGAAAACCTATCACAGATTACCCAGATAACGGTCATTCTCTGAGAAACAGGGAGGTCGGAAATAAAATCCATAGAGATATGGGTCCATGGCCTCTTGGGCACAGGTAATGGCATTAACAAACCACTAGAGCGAGAGCAATGTTTGGACCGAGAACAAGTTCCACAGGAATGCACAAAGTCCCTGACGTCACGAGACAAATTGGGCCACCAAAAGGACCGACTCACCAAATCTCTGGTACCAAAAATACCAGGATGGCCGACCAACATGGAGCAATGAATCTCGGATATCACATTCTTCCTCCACTGGTCTGGGACAAACAATCTCCCAGCAGGGCAACGTTCAGGTTTATCCTCCTGAACTTTCTCCAAAGCCAGTCTCAAATTGGGCGAGATAGCGGAAAGAACCACACCCTCCTTCAGAATAACAGCAGGCTCAGTTACCTCAGGAGAATCCAGAAAGAAACTCCTCGAGAGGGCATCCGCCTTAACATTCTTAGTGCCCGGGAGAAAAGAGACCACAAAATTAAAACTTGTGAAAAACAAGGCCCACCTGGCCTGTCTAGGATTAAGTCGCTTGGCTGATTCAAGGTAAACCATGTTCTTATGATCCGTAAGGACCACCACCTGATGCTTGGCTCCTTCCAGCCAATGTCTCCACTCCTCAAAGGCCCACTTCATGGCCAATAACTCCCGATTACCCACATCATAATTACGTTCCGCTGGGGAAAATTTTCGAGAGAAAAAGGCACAAGGGTTAATCTTAGAGGTCTCCGGATCCCTTTGGGACAAAACGGCTCCTGCCCCAATATCAGAAGCATCAACCTCCACCTGAAACGGCAGAGAAACATCAGGTTGGCGCAGAACAGGAGCAGAAGTGAATCTCCGCTTAAGCTCCTGAAACGCAGAAACTGACTCAGGAGACCAATTCACTACATCAGAACCCTTCTTGGTCAAATCAGTCAGTGGCTTCACAATATCAGAGAAATTAGCCATAAATTTACGATAAAAATTAGCAAAACTCAAAAATCTCTGAAGAGCCTTCAATGTTGTGGGTTGAACCCAATCACAAATGGCCTGAACTTTGACCGGGTCCATTTCAATAACAGACGGAGACAAAATGAATCCCAGAAATGAGACCTTCTGTACGCCAAAAAGACACTTTGATCCCTTCACATACAGTGCATTCTCTCTCAAAATCTGGAACACAGTCCGAACATGTTTCACATGAGAGTCCCAGTCATTGGAAAAAATCAAGATATCATCCAAATAAACAATCAGAAATTTATCCACAAAATCCTTAAAAATATCATTCATGAAGGATTGGAAGACGGAAGGGGCATTAGTAAGCCCAAAAGGCATCACTAGGTACTCAAAATGCCCCTCTGGGGTATTAAACGCCATCTTCCATTCATCCCCGTGCTTAATGCGAATAAGGTTATACGCCCCCCCTGAGGTCAAGCTTGGTAAACCAACAAGCACCCTTCACTCTGGAAAACAGGTCAGAAATCAAGGGCACAGGCAATGGCATCAACAAACCACTAGGGCGAGAGCAAGGCTTGGAGCGAGAGCAAGTCCTGCAGGACTGCACAAATTCCCTGACGTCACGAGACAAAGTAGGCCACCAAAAGGACCGACTAACCAAGTCTCTGGTACCAAAAATTCCGGGATGACCGGCCAATGCGGAACAATGAATCTCAGACATCACACTCTTTTTCCACCGGTCTGGGACAAACAATTTCCCAATAGGGCAGAGTTCGGGTTTATCCTCCTGACACCCTTCCAGAGCCAGTCTCAAATTGGGCGAGATGGCGGAAAGAACTACACCCTCTTTCAAAATAACAGTAGGATCAGATAACTCGGGAGAGTCAGCAAGGAAACTCCTCGAGAGGGCATCCGCTTTAACATTCTTAGTGCCAGGAAGAAAGGAAACCACAAAATTAAAACGTGTGAAAAACAAGGCCCACCTGGCCTGTCTAGGATTAAGTCGCTTGGCTAATTCCAGATAAACCAGATTCTTATGGTCCGTGAGGACCACCACCTGATGTTTGGCTCCCTCCAGCCAATGTCTCCACTCTTCAAAAGCCCACTTCATGGCCAATAACTCCCGATTACCCACATCATAATTACGTTCAGTTGGAGAAAATTTTCGAGAGAAAAAGGCACAAGGGTTACTTTTAGAGGTCTCTGGATCTCTTTGGGACAAAACGGCACCTGCCCCAATTTAGAGGCATCAACCTCCACCTGAAATGGCAGAGAAACATCAGGCTGCCGTAGAACAGGAGTAGAAGTGAATCTCTGCTTAAGTTCCTGAAACGCAGCAACTGCCTCAGGAGGCCAATTCACCACATCAGAACCCTTCTTGGTCAAATCAGTCAATGGTTTAACAATAACAGAGAAATTACCAATAAATTTACGATAAAAATTGGCAAAACCCAAGAATCTCTGAAGAGCCTTTAATGAAGTAGGTTGGACCCAATCACAGATGGCCTGAACCTTGACCGGGTCCATTTCAATAACAGATGGGGACAAAATGAATCCCAGAAATGAGATCCTCTGTACGCCAAAAAGACACTTTGATCCCTTCACATACAGAGCATTCTCTCTCAAAATCTGGAACACAGTCCGAACATGTTTCACATGAGAGTCCCAATCATTTAAAAAAAATCAAGATATCATCCAAATAAACAATCAGAAATTTATCCACAAAATCCCTGAAAATGTCATTCATGAAGGACTGGAAGACGGAAGGAGCATTAGTGAGCCCAAAGGGCATCACTAGGTACTCAAAATGCCCCTCTGGGGTATTAAATGCCGTCTTCCATTCATCCCCGTGCTTAATGCGAATAAGGTTATATGCCCCCCTGAGGTCAAGCTTGGTAAACCAAGTAGCACTTTTCACCCTGGAAAACAGGTCAGAAATCAAGGGTAACGGATATTGATATTTAACAGTGATCTTATTCAGGAGACGATAATCAATACACGGCCTCAATGAACCATCCTTTTTGGCCACAAAGAAAAAGCCGGCGCCCAAGGGTGAAGAGGATGGTCTGATATGACCCTTCTCTAAAGACTCTTTGATATAAGATCGCATAGTACAGATAAATTAAAGAGCCGACCCTTGGGAAATTTACAACCGGGTACTAAGTCAATAGCGCAATCATAGCATCAGTCAAATAGTCAGGAACATCCTGAGACTGGGGGAAGGCAGAAAAAACAGGAGTGTCAGTACGAACACATTGACAACCCCAACTGGTCACAGACACAGACTTCCAATCCAAAACAGGATTATAAGTCTGTAACCAAGGGAGACCTAGTACAATAATGTCATGTAAATTATGTAACACCAAAAATTTGCAATTCTCTTGGTGGTCCGGGTCAACCCGCATTATCACTTGGTTAGAAAACTGGGGTTTATTCTCCGCCAAGGGGGTAGAATCAATTCCCAGCAAAGGAATAGACTTCCGCAGGGGTATCATAGGAAAACCACAACGTTTGGGAAAATCAAAATCCATCAGGTTTATAGCTGCCCCTGAATCAACAAAAGCCTGAGCCGAAAATGTATACATGGAGCAAATCAAGGTAACAGTCAACAGAAATTTAGTCTGAACACTACCCAAGACAACTGAGCGCGCAAAACGTCTTCTGTTGTGAATATGCTGGAGGCGGCTTCTGAGCTGGGGCTCACTCCGGTGGTTGCTGAGGGTAATGAACTGATTAATGAATGGCCTTCAGCTGGCGCTGAATGGTAGGATATTAGTGGCCTGAGTTCCCAGCAGCCTTGCCGGTTATCAATTGTTCCTTCTGGTCTTGCTGGAAGCACTGCTAGTTTCCTGCTCTCCTTCAGATAAATGTTTGCTGTTTTTTTTTTCTCTGTTTGATTTTCTCTGCTGGTTTGCTGCTTGCAGTGGACTGCAGCCTGTCCCCTTTTAGGGGTCTGGCGCTGCAATTGTGCTCCGTTTGTGTCTGCACTTTTGCTTTGCTCTTTTGTTACTTTTTATTTGCTGAATAGCGTTTTGTTACACCAGAGATCTGATTTAGGTGGATGAGATCGTGTGATCTCAGGTTTTTTGGCAATCAGAAGTGTTGGTATTTTTGTTAGGGTTTTTGTTGGATTGCAGTCAGAATTCTTTCCTGTACTTTTCTGTCTAGACAGTTTGGGCCTCAGCGTTTGCTCATTCTATTTTCTGTCTGTCCGTGCTTTCTTCTTGTCTAACTGCCATTACATGTTTGGGGGCTTCCTATTTTCTTTGGGGATCTGCTCCGGGGCAGATAGCTTTCATCTTTCTGCCTTTAGGTGTAGTTATCTCTCAGGCTGTGACGAGGCGTCTAGGATCAACGTAGGAACGCTCCACGGCTACCTCTAGTTGTGTTGTTAGTTCAGGTTACTGCAATCCAATAGGTTCCAGCCTCTCTGGTGTATTACCGCTTTTGCTATTTTTTGCTATTTCTCTTCAGTTACCGAAACATAACAGTCTTCCCTGCTTGGGGCAGACGGAAATAGCATGGGAAGCGTCACCACAATAGTAGCACAACTTATTACGCTTACGAAATAAATTCATGACGCTGAGCCCCAGAAGTCACTCCATCACGCTGCATGGGCTCAGGGGCTGGCCTGCAAGGCATCACAATCTCACGCATACTTCTACGCTCGCGCAGAAGGCTGTCAACTTGAATAGCTAATGACATAGAGTCATTGAAACCAGAGGAGACAGGGAATCCCATAACATCCTTTACAGTCTCTGCCAGACCCTTCAGAAAAAGAGCTGCCAGAGCATCTGTGGAGCTCCAGCTGTGCTGAGATTCCCACATCTCCTGGAAGGGTGCACTAAAAGATTTAACCACTAGAGGTCCCAAAGCATACACACACCTTCACCCATCCCCTAAGACCACCAGAGGGAGCCGGATAGGCATATGAAAGGAGGGTGAAGATAGGAAGGGAGCTCAGATTTGAGAGACTGCAGAGTAGTGCAGCTCACTGGAGCAAGTCAGTCAGTCAGTAAGGCTGCAGTCTGCAGTAAGGTGAAGTTCATTCTGTCTAGAGAGAGCAAAGACAGAGTTCAGTTCAATAGAGTGGAGTCTAGTAGAGTGGAGTCGAATCCATTCCAGTCTAGTCAGAGCTGAGACAAGTGAATAGTCTGCAGAAAGAGCAGACGAGTGGAGTTTGCAACAAGGGACTCCATAGCTCAAGTTGAGAGCCAGGAGCGTGCCGAAGCTCTGAGAGCGGCAAAGAGGCAGCCCACCAACTGCCAGTGTGTGTAGTCGTGTGAGGGCCCAAGTAGGCCGAAGGCAAGTGGAAAAGAGTAGTAAAAGGAGGCCGAGGAGCCTTGAAAGCTCACCTGTTATGTTTCGGTAGCTGAGGAGGACAGGAACAACAGCAGGGCAGCCGAACACCTGACTTGTTGGTAACTGATGGGTTGCAGATTCCTAAACTAACGACACAACTAGAGGTAGCCGTGGAGCGTTCCTACGTTGATCCTAGACGCCTCGTCACAGCCTGAGAGATAACTACACCTAAAGGCAGAAAGATGAAAGCTATCTGCCCCGGAGCAGATCCCCAAAGAAAATAGGAAGCCCCCAAACATATAATGGCGGTTAGACAAGATGAAAATACAAACATAGGCAGAAAATAGACTGAGCAAACGCTGGGGCCACAAGCTGACTAAATAGGATAGGACAGGAGAGATTACTTTCTGCAACCCAGAAAACCCTACAAAAATCCAACAATTCTGATTACAAAAATGCTGAGATCACACGATCTCGCCTCCCACTAAATCAGATCTCAGTGTGAACAAAAACCAAGCCGCAGTCGCTGAAAAAACAGGAAAAAGCAAATGAGCAAATAACAGTGGCTGCAGATAAACTGTGAGGAGCTCAGGCCCCAGGAGGGGACCTGGCTGACCTTCACAAAAGTGCAGAAAACAATGCAAAAAGCAAGCACAAAAAGAAAAGCAAAAAATATCTTATCTGAAAGCAGGAGATGCAGGCAAGACTCCAGCTAACTTCCAAATGAACCAGGAACCACAATTGAGACAAGAACAATTGATCACCGGCAACCATCATGGGAGGGAACCTCCCTTATATCAGACAAGTCCGTAAACCCAGATTGCCACTCCTCGCTGAAAGGTTCAGTATTGTCTGTAACCACCAGAGAGAGCCTCTGCTCAGAAACCATCTCTAGCACATTCATAACAGTACCCCCCCCCTTGAGGAGGGGTCACCGAACCCTCACTTGTGCAACCAGGCCGATCAGGATGAGCTCGGTGATAGGCACGGATCAGTCTCCTAGCATGGATGTCTGAAGCAAACACCCAAGAATTGTCCTCCTGACCATAACCTCTCCACTTAACCAAATACTGGAGTTTCTGTCTAGAAAAACGAGAATCTAATATTTTCTCAACCTCATACTCCAGATTGCCCTCAGCCAAAACAGGGTCAGGAGGCGCAGCCATAGGAACCACTGGCTCGACAAACCTCTTCAATAAGGACTTGTGGAACACATTATGGATCTTAAATGTCCCTGGAAGAAGCAAACGGAAGGAAACAGGATTAAGAGTCTCCATGATCTTATAAGGTCCAATGAACCTGGGCTTAAACTTTGGAGATGCAACCCTCATAGGGATATTTCTTGAGGACAACCAAACCAAGTCCCCCACTTTAAACCAAGGACCATCAGTCCTATGCTGGTTGGCAATCCGTTGGGCCTTCTCCTGAGAGAGAGACAACCTCTCCACTACCTGGTCCCAAATCTGCTGCATTCGCTCCACAACAGAGTCAACACCTGGACAGACAGAAGCCTCCGCCTGTCCCAAAGAAAATCGAGGGTGAAACCCAAAATTGCAGAAAAATGGAGACATCAAGGTGGCAGAGCTAGCCCTATTATTAAGAGCAAACTCAGCCAAAGACAAAAAAGAGACCCAGTCATCTTGATCAGCAGACACAAAACATCTCAAATAAGTCTCCAAGGTCTGGTTTGTTCTCTCGGTTTGTCCATTGGTCTGAGGATGAAAAGCAGAGGAGAAAGATAATTCAACACCAAGTTTAGAACAAAATGTCCTCCAAAATCTGGAAACAAACTGGACTCCTCTGTCAGACACAATGTTCTCCGGAATGCCATGTAACCGAACCACGTGCTGAAGGAACAAAGGCACCAATTCGGAGGAGGAAGTTAACTTAGGTAATGGCACAAGATGTATCATTTTGGAAAACCTATCACAAATCACCCAGATAACGGTCATTCTCTGAGAAACAGGGAGGTTGGAAATAAAATCCATAGAGACATGGGTCCATGGCCTCTTGGGCACAGGTAATGGCATTAACAAACCATTGGAGCGAGAGCAAGGCTTGGAGCGAAAACAAGTCCCACAGGACTGCACAAATTCCCTGACGTCACGAGACAAAGTAGGCCACCAAAAGGACCGACTCACCAAGTCTCTGGTACCAAAAATCCCGGGATGACCAGCCAGCGCGGAACAATGAATCTCAGACATCACACTCTTCTTCCACTGGTCTGGGACAAACAATTTCCCAATAGGGCAGCGCTCAGGTTTATCCTCCTGACACCCTTCCAAGGCCAGTCTCAAATTGGGCGAGATGGCGGAAAGAACTACACCCTCTTTCAAAATAACAGTAGGATCAGATAACTCAGGAGAGTCCGCAAAGAAACTCCTCGAGAGGGCATCCACCTTAACATTCTTAAGGGTATGCCACACTGAACAATATCGCTAACGGGATCGCTAAAAAACGTCACTATTTAGCGATCCCGTTAGCGATGTTGTTCAGTGCGGCAGCTGCCAGCGACGAGCTTCCTGCTGTGATCTCGCTCGTCGCTGGAATCGTTCCGGACCCTATTTTCTCGTCGGCGCTCCCGCTGGGTAAGTATATATCGCTAGTGTGGCACCTTTTCTTAGCGATTTAGCGGTACTTTTGTACCGCTAAAGTCGTTAAGAAGATCGCTAACGGCGATAGCGTCGTTAACTATATCGCTAAATGTGGCCGCACTTAGCGATATAGAAACAATCCCGCTAGCGATCGCATTAGTATGCGTCGTTATCGTGATCGCTAGCGGGATTGTTTAGTGTGGCAGTACCTTTAGTGCCAGGAAGAAAAGAAAGCACAAAATTAAAATGTGTGAAAAACAAGGCCCACCTGGCCTGTCTAGGATTAAGTCGCTTGGCTGATTCGAGATAAACCAGATTCTTATGGTCCGTGAGGACCACCACCTGATGTTTGGCTCCTTCCAGCCAATGTCTCCACTCTTCAAAGGCCCACTTCATGGCCAATAACTCCCGATTACCCACGTCATAATTAGGTTCAGTTGGAGAAAATTTTCGAGAGAAAAGGGCACAAGGGTTACTCTTAGAGGTCTCTGGATCTCTTTGGGACAAAACGGCACCTGCCCCAATTTCAGAGGCATCAACCTCCACCTGAAATGGTAGAGAAACATCAGGCTGCCGTAGAACAGGAGCAGAAGTGAATCTCTACTTAAGTTCCTGAAACACAGAGACTGCCTCAGGAGGCCAATTCACCACATCAGAACCCTTTTTGGTCAAATCAGTCAATGGTTTAACAATACCGGAGAAATTACCAATAAATTTACGATAAAAATTGGCAAAGCCCAAAAATCTCTGAAGAGCCTTTAATGAAGTAGGTTAGACCCAATCACAGATGGCTTGAACCTTGACCGGGTCCATTTCAATAACAGACGGAGACAAAATGAATCCCAGAAATGAGACCTTCTGTACGCCAAAAAGACACTTTGATCCCTTCACATACAGTGCATTCTCTCTCAAAATCTGGAACACAGTCCGAACATGTTTCACATGAGAGTCCCAGTCATTGGAAAAAATCAAGATATCATCCAAATAAACAATCAGAAATTTATCCACAAAATCCCTGAAATTATCATTCATGAAGGATTGGAAGACGGAAGGAGCATTAGTGAGCCCAAAGGGCATCACTAGGTACTCAAAATGCCCCTCTGGGGTATTAAACGCCGTCTTCCATTCATCCCCGTGCTTAATGCGAATAAGGTTATACGCCCCCCTGAGGTCAAGCTTGGTAAACCAACTAGCACTTTTCACCCTGGAAAACAGGTTAGAAATCAAGGGTAACGGATATTGATATTTCACAGTGATCTTATTCAAGAGACGATAATCAATACACGGCATCAATGAACCATCCTTTTTGGCCACAAAGAAAAACCGGCACCCAAGGGTGAAGAGGATGGTCTGATATGACCCTTCTCCAATGACTCCTTGATATAAGATTGCATAGCGTCATGTTCAGGTACAGACAAGTTAAAAAGGCGACCTTTAGGAAATTTACCACCAGGCACTAATTCAATAGCGCAATCGTAGCTCCTGTGAGGGGGCAAAGATGCAGATTTACTTTCACTAAATACATCCGAAAAATCAGTCAAAAAGTCAGGAAAATCCTGAGACGGGGGAGAGGCAGAAAAAACAGGAGTGTCAGCATTAACACATTGGCAGCCCCAACTGGTTACAGACAAAGATTTCCAATCCAAAACAGGATTATGAGACTGTAACCAAGGGAAACCTAGTACAATAATGTCATGCAGATTATACAGCACCAGAAATTTGCAACTCTCCTGATGATCAGGTTCAACTCTCATTATCACCTGAGTAGAGAACTGGGGTTTATTCTCAGCCAAAGGGGTAGAATCAATGCCCAGTAGGGGAATAGACTTCCGCAGGGGTATCATGGGAAACCCACAACGTTTGGTAAAGTCAAAATCCATCAGGTTAATAGCTGCTCCTGAATCAACAAAAGCCTGTGGACAGGGAGCAAAACAGGGTAACAGTCAACAGAAATTTAGTCTGAACACTACCCAAGATAACTGAGCATGCAAAACGTCTTCCCCGCTTAGGGCAGACTGAAATAGCATGAGAGGCATCACCACAATAGAAACATAACCCATTGCGCTTTCGAAACTCATGACGCTGAGCCCCAGAAGTCACTCTATCACACTGCATGGGCTCAGGAGCTGGCCCACAAGGCAACACTATCTCACGCATACCTCTGCACTCACGCAAACGTCTGTCAATTTGAATAGCCAATGACATAGAATTATTGAGACCAGAGGGAGCAGGGAAACCCACCATAACATCTTTTACATTCTCTGACAGCCCCTTCCAAAAAAGGGCTGCCAAAGCATCATCATTCCATTTGGTCAGGACTGCCCACTTTCGGAACCTCTGACAGAACAACTCAGCGTCTTCAAGCCCCTGATTTAATGCCAACAAGGTTTTTTCAGCTTGATCAGTGACATTAGGTTCATTGTACAATAACCCCAGAGCCAGAAAAAATGCATCAATATCATTCAAAACAGGATCCTCAGGTGTCAGGGAAAAAGCCCAATCCTGAGGATCGCCGCGCAGGAGAGAGATGACAATTTGAACCTGCTGTGCTGCGTTTCCTGAGGACTTAGGCTTTAAGGCAAAAAACAACTTACAGTTATTTTTGAAATTCAGAAATTTAGCCCAGATCTCCCAAAAACAAATCTGGCATGGGAATCCTAGGTTCCACAACCGGCAACCCTGCAAGATAGGTAGCAATACTCCGAACCTCAGTAGCAAGCTGATCCACACTGCCAGACAACTGTGCAAACTCCATTGAGAGAAAAAAAAAATCCTCCTCAGCACCCAGAGATAACAGAGGGAAAAAATGCAACAGAGAAAAAAAAAAAAATCTCTGACAACTTTTTTCTTTCCACACTATTTTTCCCTTCTGTGAGTACCATATAATATTCAGTTATGGACGGTGATACTGTTATGTTTCAGTAGCTGAGGAGGACAGGAACAACAGCAGGGCAGCCGAACACCTGAGATGTTGGTAACTGATGGGTTGCAGATTCCTAAACTAACGACACAACTAGAGGTAGCCGTGGAGCGTTCCTACGTTGATCCTAGACGCCTCGTCACAGCCTGAGAGATAGCTTTCATCTTTCTGCCTTTAGATGTAGTTATCTGCCCCGGAGCAGATCCCCAAAGAAAATAGGAAGCCCCCAAACATATAATGGCGGTTAGACAAGATGAAAATACAAACATGAGCAGAAAATAGATTGAGCAAATGCTGGGGCCACAAGCTGACTAAATAGGATAGGACAGGAGAGATTACTTTCTGCAACCCAGAAAACCCTACAAAAATCCAACAATTCTGATTACAAAAATACTGAGATCACACGATCGCCTCCCACTAAATCAGATCTCAGTGTGAACAAAAACCAAGCCGCAGCCGCTGAAAAAACAGGAAAAAGCAAATGAGCAAATAACAGTGGCTGCAGATAAACTGTGAGGAGCTCAGGCCCCAGGAGGGGACCTGGCTGACCTTCACAAAATTGCAGAAAACAATGCAAAAAGCAAGCACAAAAAGAAAAGCAAAAAATATCTTATCTGAAAGCAGGAGATGCAGGCAAGACTCCAGCTAACTTCCAAATGAACCAGGAACCACAATTGAGACAAGAACAATTGATCACCGGAAACCATCATGGGAGGGAACCTCCCTTATATCAGACCAGTCTGTGAACCCAGATTGCCACTTCTCGCTGAAAGGTTCAGTACTGTCTGTAACCACCATAGGGAGCCTCTGCTCAGAAACCATCTCTAGCACATTCATAACACTCACCTCAACGAGTACTACCGGACGCCGGGGTCCGAGTCTATAGGGATCTCCACGACCCATAGGAGAACACCGGAGTTCCTAGGACTGTAGGTCCCGAGACTACCACGGAGCTGATACGTAACTGGGCCAGGAGGACGGAGTCCGGCAAGCAGGGCGCTGCAAGCAGGGACTGTGTGTTTCAAGAAAAGGTCCAACCACAAGGTCAGCCAGGTGCAGGACGGAGACTAAGTTGGGCCCAGCTTCATGCAGGCCAGGACTTTATTACAGTAAGGCAAGGAACAGGAGGCCACATACCTACTCAGTGGGAGAATATGGATGTGCACCCTTCACCCTACAGTGCTCCGGGGAGTGCCTGCAACATCTTCAGTAAAGGTACCAAAGTGACTTGTGTGTGTGTCCATCTTCTTACCCCTAACTGCTGGGTCTCCCTCTTGTCCTGCTTCCATATATATCTACTAGCCCTGAAGGACTCAGCCTCACCTGTGGGAGGCCTAACATCTAGCTGCACAACCCCAACCCTTCAGTGGATCTGAACAGCAGCGCTGGTCACCCTGACCAGGTACTACAGGTGGCGTCACGAATCCCCATACCAACATTCATTCCCCTGTAAATATCCCACATTTATGGGTGAGCGCCCAGGGCCACGGACCGAGCTGTGTTGCCGTGACATCCCCCATAGAAGTTAATAGGCTCGGATCCGAGTACCCCACTGCTCTGGGAGGGCGGCTCACATCATCATTCCATTTGGTCAGGACTGCCCGCTTACTGAATTTCTGACAATACAGCTCAGCGGCTTCATGACCCTGATTCAATGCCAACTAGGTCTTTTCAGTTTGAGCAGTAACATTAGGTTCATCGTACAATAACCCCAGAGCCTGAAAAAACACATCAACATCATTCAAAACAGGATCCCAAGGTGTCAGGGAAAAGGCCCAATCCTGAGGGTTGCCGTGCAACAGGGAGATGACAATTTGAACCTGCTGCGTTGTGTTCCTCGAGGATTTAGGCTTCAACGCAAAAAACAACTTACAGTTATTTTTAAAATTCAAAAACTTAGACTGATCCCCCAAAAATAAATCCGGCAGAGGGATCCTAGATTCCACAGCAGGCAACCCAGCAAGATAGATAGCAATACTCCGAACTTCAGCAGCAAGCTGCTCCACACGATTGGACAAATGCTTGACCTCCATTGAGGAGAGAGAAAAAAAAATTCCTCCTCAGCCCCCAGAGAAAAAGAGGGAAAAAATGCAACAAACAGGAAAAAAAAAATTTCTGACAACTCTGACAACTTTTTTTTTCCTTTACTATTTTTCCCTTCTATTGAGTACCATAGAATTTTCAGTATGGCCGGTGATTCTGTTATGTTTAGGTAGCTAAGGAGGCAGGAGCAAAAAACTGTATAGGCAGCCGAACACCAGAGATGTTGGAAACTAATAGGCTGCAGACCCCTAAACTAACCGCACAACTAGAAGTAGCCGTGGGACGTTCCTACGGTGCCCTAGACGCCTCGTCACAGCCGGAGAGATAGCTATCCCTGAAGATGGAAAGAGGAAAGCTAACTGCCCCGGAGTAGACCCCAAAAGAATAGGAAGCCCCCAAACATATAATGGCGGTTAGACAAGATGAAAATACGAACACAGACAGAAAATAGATTGAGCAAACGCTGGGGCCCAAAACTGTCTAGATAGGACAGCATTGGAGAGAATACTGTCTGCAACCCAAAAAACCCTAGGAAAAACTCCAACACTTCTGAATCCAAAAATACTGAGACCACACGGTCTCGACCACCTATATCAGATCTCTGGTGTGGACACGTAGCAACCCAGCAGTAAAATATCACAAGAACTGAGCAAAAGAACAAATACAAAAAACGAACGGAGACCAGCCAAAGCCCCCCAAAGGGGACCCGGCTGAAGACAAAAAGCAATGCAGCAAAAAGCAAGGAATTCAAACCACAGTAAATAAAACTGAAAGAGACTTATCTGAACGCAAGCAGGAGACAGCAGGAAAGCAAGCTGAATTCCAACCTAGACCAGGAAGAACAATTGATCACCAGCGAGGATCATGGGAGATCAGCTCACTTATATCAGGCCAGTCAGTACCGCCTGACAACCACTCGTTATCTGCAGGTGTAGGACTCTTGGTGTTCAACATAGGTTCGATACCCCCAGTAACCACCAGAGGGCGCTTCAGCTCCGAAGTCATCTCCAAAACGTTCACAACAGGATGGCCTCTGGGAGGCAAGCCCACTGTAGGAGGCTCAGTGGGATGAATTGCCGGTTGCTGCAGCTGCAGTTCCTGCAGATGTACAGGAGAGAGCGGCGCCTAGACGCAGTGAGGCGGCCACAAATGTAGACAGAGCCGGAAGCTGTAACAGCTGTGGGACCACCGCTGGAGGGAATGCGGAGCCAGAGGCACAGTGGGGACTCCTCCAGCGGATCCTCGTCCCACACATACAGCTGTTACACGGCCTCTCCATATGCTCTTCAGGAAGTCCGTCCATTCATAGGACCTTCCAACACACAGGCCTCTCCTCTTGCAGGACCTTAGAACACAGACCATGTGACCAGACCTCAGTCACATTATATAACTGTAGCCACCCCCATATGTGGGAGGTATGTGTGGTTAGTCAGTCCCGCCCAGCTCTCCGACTAAAGGGTATGCCACACTGAACAATATCGCTAACGGGATCGCTAAAAAACGTCACTATTTAGCGATCCCGTTAGCGATGTTGTTCAGTGCGGCATCTGCCAGCGAGAGCTTCCTGCTGTGATCTCGCTCGTCGCTGGAATCGTTCCGGACCCTATTTTCTCGTCGGCGCTCCCGCTGGGTAAGTATATATCGCTAGTGTGGCACCTTTTCTTAGCGATTTAGCGGTACTTTTGTACCGCTAAAGTCGTTAAGAGATCGCTAACGGCGATAGCGTCGTTAACTATATCGCTAAATGTGGCCGCACTTAGCAATATAGAAACAATCCCGCTAGCGATCGCATTAGTATGCGTCGTTATCGTGATCGCTAGCGGGATTGTTTAGTGTGGCAGTACCTTAACCCTGAAAGCCCCCTTTATAAGTAAACAAACATTTGTGGAACTAATTTGTGGAAGTCCCAGAACAACATTTCAGGCTTACAGCGCAGAGGATCTCCTCTGCGACACTTCCTGGCCATTTACAATAATGCCGGTCACTGTCTCACCATCATAGTTATGCCTCCATGCGTATCCTGAGGAGCACATACACGCCCCCTAACTGTAACAGGGGTCACTGCCTCACAGATCCCCCCTCTGTTCAAACTTGTGATGTTGAACACTTGCCATAAACCAAGGGCCTTGAGATCGGGCACCCATGTCACCTTGCTCTACGGTCGAGAGGGCCTTCTCAGTCATCTTTGAGCGTCAGCTCCTGAGACTTAGTCCATCACTGTCACTTTGTTAAACCTTCCCCACCCCCAGCAGTCCGTATGTAGTCCTTGAGCTTTGGCCTTTAAGTCACAGTCCGTCTGGGTCACCAGACCCTTTTTGATCACCACACTTTCCAAGTGCGCCCCTTCACCCGACCTTTCTCTCCATGGCTGCCACCCACGATTGTTGCGGTCATAAGCCCCACTTACAGTCGAGCCTATTGTCTGGTCTGAGTCTGACCCATCTAGTAGATCACAGGGGCTACTGTCCAGGTCTATCAGCCTCGTACTGAGAGTAGAACTGCCACTTGAGACTCTCGGCCTCCTAGTCTTGCTAAACATCTTTGGCTGTCAGCCATTCCATTATTTGGAGGGTCCCTTCTGGTCTCTTTATCTTGGGTTGAAGGCAGCCCCATCTTATATTCTTCAGCTGTTTATTAATCTGCGGTTGGTCCAGTCCTAACTGCTCTATCTGCCTCAGGTATGTCACCTGATATTCAAGGAGCATTTGGGTATTCCTAAGGCTTTCCATTGAGCCCACAATGACGAATGGAACCATCCCATCTTCACCAGCTACCTGGGCTTCGCCATCAGCTGGAATCCTGACTCTCACCACACCGAATTTATTCACGATTTCCTTCATCACTTTTCCATGTCTCCCAATGACTTTCCTGTCTTCCACAAAGCCCAGCCGACTTTGAGCTTTCCTGGCATGCTCCAAACGTCGAGTGGCTTCCTTATTCCTCACCAGGATCATCTGTTTCGTGCAGGTGCATGTCACTAAGGATAGCCACCTACTTCACTGTGACTTCCCTAGTTGACAGTATCACCAACTGTTTCATCTCTGGTGCCCAGTTCACACTACATGCTTCTACTGCCTTTTTAAAGGCCTCATGCACACCCTCACTGCCACAAGCTTCCCGTACGTCTTTGCGTACCTCTACCATGCACTTGAAGAGCGAAGTCTCACTCTCTTCATGGACAGATGGCTCCCACTTTGCCATGGACCTTTCCATGAAGACATCTGCCACGACCGGTGACTGTCTTGTTCTGCTCTTAGCACACACTCTTCCTCCGCTTTACACTCTTCCAGACTCCTTACCAAGATGGCCATTTGCAGCTCCACCTCGTTACTACCCTGGCACCGCCGCTGTAAGTCTGTGACCACAACCTCTTTCTCTTGTAGAGGACAGCCTAATGCTTCTCTGAGCACCTCCATATCCTCCAATACGGCCTTGTTCTCGGTTTGACACATTAACAGGTGACCTCTGAGCTCAGAGACTTCCTTCTCCAGCTCATCCACCATGTCCTCAGCCGCTTGTCTCAGGACCCTTCCTCGTTCGACATGCTCTTTCACTGTCTCTTTAACCAGCTCTATTTCGCGATCCTGTTCTATTTTGGCCTACACCTGTCGCACTATAGCTTCTTTCAATACATTTTCTGATGGGCCAGATTCCATACTTGACACCTTTCATCTCTCTTGAGGCTCTGCCTGGTCACCCTGAGGTACCTCACAATTCTCTGCAGCTTCAGAGAACGCCACGTCATTTTCCATCCCGATCTCTTTAGTGATTAGAAGAGTACTAACACCTTGATTTAAAGTACAAGTCACGTTTTTTCTTCATTGCAGCTTGTTCAGCCCCTTTACGCCCTTTACGTCTCCGGCAACGTGAGGACGACTTGCCACTTGTACCCGAGTCAGCCTTACCGCACTCTACTCCCCTTCCGTCACCGTCTGAATGGGAGTCGCCCCACCCGATCGGTCATTCTGGAACCCGCAGTCAGCACTTCTAACGGTCATAATTTCTAGTATGGCTGCTACCGTCATGTCGCTAAGTTGGGCCCGTCCACCATTTTCCTGGGTCATGCCTAACTTAGGACTGTCAACTCTAGGGGGCGCACTCTCCATATTATTATCACCCATACACATTAACTCTACAGACACCTTTTCCTTTATCCACCAGTCCCGCAGGGCTTCCAAGTCCCGACCTATTACCATAGTGTACAGCAAGTCAGGAACTACCATCACTTCATGGTACATGGTCACCTCAGTTGCGTCAATGTAGAGGTAGGCTGCCAAAGGTCCTTTACCATCCCCACCGGAGCCATTCACTCTCGGCCCCGTCCCAGGCAACACAGCACGTTCAAGAGGGTTCCTCAGCAAAGACACTTCACTCCCCGGGTCTATCAGTCCCATCACCCACTCTCCAACCAGAAGGGGCACTGTAGAGTCAGTTCACAGTATAGCATGGGCCTGTATAGCATGACCCTCGCTGCTCCCGGCTACAGTCCAATTGCACCTTCACCGCTGCCTGTTTTTTTTTTTTCCACCACCTAAATTTGGGTTACTGCCCCCTTTTGGGACTCCACCCCTTTTGGGCAACTGCTCCCTTTTTGGATACCGCCCCCTTTTGGGACACCACCCCTCTCCGGGGAACACCCTGTGGACTCCCCCACGGCCTTCTCAGGCTCCAGTTTGCACACTACACCAATATGTCTGTGGGCATGCACTGGCCCTTTAAGAGTTTGTACGACCTGGACCACCAATGTCCTTATGACACCTCACCAGCTCCTGCTGGCACTGCCACAGCTCCTGCTGCAGCCACAAACCGCCGGCTCCTCCGCTGCCGATCACAAGCCGCTGCTGCTGCAGAACCTCTTGCTGCAACTGCTGAAACCGCAGCTCCTGCTGCTGCAGAACCTCTTGTTACAACTGCAGCTCCTCTCTGCAAGGCTCTGCACCGCAGACTTCGTAGACCCGCCGATCCACAGAAATCTTCGTTACCCCGCCAAGTTACCGCTAGAAGCTTGTAATCTTCGTGGACCCACTGATCCACATCAACCTCCACACGTGCTTCCTGGCCCATTGCCCGCAGTCTAGGACCATATGCCAGACAGCGCTTACTGCCTGTGTTGGGGACACTCGCGTGGCAATGGGATGAAGGCACACAGGCACGCTTTTCTTACAAAAACAATCTATTTGGTTTATTTTACTCAGCATAAACCACTGTAGGCCATGCTACACATCAGAGACCTCACACAGTCCATAGCACTTCATAACATATGGACTTAACTCGCAGCCCCTAAACATGCTGGATCTTATTCAGTCCAGTTACCATGGGTGACCGCATAGTTCATTAACATCCATGGAACATAACAAGCACCAACAGTCTGTTCCAATGGCAGATACTTGTCTGGAGTCATACCTCCCAACTTTGAAGATGTGAAAGAGGGACAGAGGTTGCGGCGCGCTACGCGTGCCGCGGCAAATTTTAGGCCACGCCCCTGACCACACCCATTTCACAACTAATCACACCCATGTCCACGCCCCGACCACACTCATTTAGCACTTGTGATCACACTGACTGGTACTGAGGGCACAGTAGCTGGCATTATGGAATCAGTGGCTGGTACTGTGGGCACACTGACTGGTACTGAGGAAAAGAGCAGAGTTTTAAAGTGCTCCTCGGGGCTCCGCCGTGTACTCCTGTGTCTACGGGAAAAGTAAGCTCCCAGCCGGGACAGCGGGGCAGAATATCTCTCAAAATCGGGACTGTCCCGCTGGATCTGGGACAGTTGGGAGGTATGAATGCTCCCCACCATACACCTTTACAGCACGCTTCGTACACCTCGCGCGCACACGGCTCCGCGCCGTACACCTCGCGCGCACACGACTCCAGTCCATACACCTCACACACACGGCTCTGCTACATCCACACTGTAAATCCCTCCTGATCCCTCAAAATCGGGACTGTCCCGCTAGATCTGTGGCAGTTGGGTGGTATGAATGCTCCCCACCATACAACTTGTACACGCACGGCTCCGCACACCTCATACACACACGGTTCCCCTCTGTACACCTCACGCACACGGCTCCGCTCCGTACACCTCGCGCACACATGGCTCCACTCTGTACACCTCGTGCACACACGGCTCCACTCCGTACACCTCGCGCACACACGGCTCCACTCCATACACACACGGCTTCACTCCGTAAACCTCATACATACGCAGCCACGCTCCGTAAGCCTTGTACACATGCGGCTTTGCACCATACACCTCGTACACATGCGGTTCTGCTCCGTACACCTCGTACACACGTGGTTCCGCTCCATACACACGCGGCTCCACTTCTCTACACCCCGTACACACACGGCTCTGCTCCGCTCGGTACACACACGGCTCTGCTCCGCTCCATACACACACGGCTCAAGCACGGAGTCCTGTGTGTATGGAGATGAGCGGCTCAGCTCCGTACACTTTGTACACACAAGGCTCCGTTTTGTACGCCCCGTACACACACAGCACGCTACAGCCACCTCGTACACACACGGCTCCGCTCCCTACACCTCGTACACACACGGCTCCGCTCCCTACACCTCGTACACACACGGCTCCGCTCCCTACACCTCGTACACACACGGCTCCGCTCCCTACACCTCGTACACACGGCTCCGCTCCTACACTCGTACACACGGCTCCGCTCCGTACACCTCGTACACACAAGGCTCCGCTCTGTACACCTCTTACACACGGCTACACTCCATACACTTTTCACACACGGCTCTGCTACATCCCCACTGTAAATCCCTCCTGACCCCTCACATAAACTTACCCTCATCCAGCACCATGACAACCACAGCACAGCTCAGCACAACAGAGACATGCACGAGGAGCATGTGACATCCAACTCCTCCCCTCCTGTGACCTCATCACAGGTCCTGCTCCAACAGACCAGTACTGCTCAGCAGATCATTGCTCTGCTGTGATAAGCTAAAGTGGAGCGCTGGGAGGGCAACTATAGGGTGTATGGGGGGGCGTGGTGGCTCATCTCACTGCGGGACACAGTGTCCAACCCGGACAGCGGGAGGAGGGGGTCAGAATCGGGACTGTCCCAGTCAATCCGGGATATTGGGAGGTATGCTGGAGTTACCTTACAGGAGCTCCTGATCCACACTCTGACTCCTTGTCAGTCCTCTCTCCCAGGGAAGCTGCCTTACTGGCATCACCGTCCTTGTGACCTGGGCACTCTCGACAGTCCAGACCCTCAGAAGGTCAATAGCGTCCCCCAACACAGTGCTGTCACAGACTCTGCACACACTGGCCTCTCCATGTGCATTCAAGAATCCAGTCCACTCAAGGGACCTTCCAACCCACAGACCATCCGGGTACACGGCCTCTCCATATGCTCTTCAGGAAGTCCATCCATTCATAGGACCTTCCAATACACAGGCCTGTCCTCTTGCAGGACCTTAGAACTCAGACCATGTGACCAGACCTCAGTCACATTATATAACTGTAGCCACCCCCATAGATGGGAGGTGTGTGTGGTTAGTCAGTCCCGCCCAGCTCTCCGACTAACCCTGAAAGCCCCCCTTCTATTTAAACAAACACTTGTGGAGCTACAAGTCCCAGAGCAACAACATTTTGGGCTTACAGTGAAGAGGATCTCCTCTGCGACACATACCGGCCATTTACAATAATGCCAGTCACTGTCTCACCATCATACCTCCCAACCGTCTCAGATCTAGCGGGACAGTCCCGATTCTAACCCTCCCACTCGCTGTCCTGCCTGTTTCAGAGAGATAAGCCCGCATACCCCCCATGCACTCCATCTTCACCCTCCCTGTCTCTCCACCTCAGCCTCTCACAGCCAGCAATGACGTCACTGGGCTGTCCTCTTCTGTGCGCACAGTACCTGTGATGAGGTCACAGGAGGGGAGGAGTCAGCGGTCACATGACCAGAGTCCTTGTGTGTGCAGGTCTCTGCTGTGCTGGTTGTCATGGTGCTGGATGAGGGGAAGTTTATGTATTGGGTCAGGAGGGGTTTACAGGGTGGATGTAGCAGTGCTGTTGTGTGTACAAGGTGTATGGAGCGGAGCCGTGTGTGTATGAGGAGTACGGAGCAGAGCCGTGTGTGTACGAGGTGTATGGAGCGGAGCCGTGTGTGTACGAGGTGTACGGAGCGGAGCCGTGTGTGTACGAGGTGTACAAAGCGGAGCCATGTGTGTACAAAGTGTACGGAGCGGAGCCATATGTGTACGAGGAGTACGGAGCGGAGCCGTGTGTGTACGGAGCGGAGCCGTGTGTGAACGAGGTGTACGGAGCGGAGCCGTGTGTGTACGAGGTGTACGGAGCGGAGCCGTGTGTGTACGAGGTGTACGGAGCGGAGCCGTGTGTGTACGAGGTGTACGGAGCGGAGCCGTGTGTATACGAGGTGTACAAAGCGGAGCCGTGTGTGTACAAGGTGTACGGAGCGAAGCCGTGTGTGTACGAGGTGTATGGAGCGGAGCCGTGTGTGTACGAGGTGTACGGAGTGGAGTAGTGTGTGTACGAGGTGTACAGAGCGGAGCCGTGTGTGTACGAGGTGGATGTTGCAGTGCTGTGTGTGTACGGGGCTTACGAAGCGGAGCCCTGTGTGTACGAAGTGTACGGAGCTGAGCCGCTCATCTCCGTACACTTCGTACACACAGGGCTCCGTGCTTGAGCCGTGTGTGTACGGGGTGTACGGAGTGGAGCCGTGTGTGTATGGAGCGGAGCCGTGTGTGTTCGAGGTGTACGGAGAGATATTTTAGGTTCTGGTTGAACCTGCATCTGAGTCGGGGCCCAGAAACCCACCAACTGCTGTAACTGCTGCACCACCTCACCTACAGCGCCTTAAACTCATCTATGAGGGTCTGAAGCAGTTGGGCAATGGCTTGTATTTGGGCCATGGCTCACCAAAAAGAAAGAAAAAAAAAGTGTGGGTTGGTGATAATGTCACGGGGCAGTTGTAGGAATACAGGGGACGAGGAACCTGGGCCCCTGAACTGCCCCTAAAGCTAAGGGAGGGCTCTGTCCTTCCTTAATTTGGGGGTACACTTGAAAGTAGTGAGGCCCAAGCCACCGACCTGTCCCTGTCTCCTGTTTAGCCCTGTGCTAAACCCACCAACCCCCTCCCCAGGAGGTGAGACAGGGAATAAAGTGAATTACACCAAAAACAACCAAAAGGAAAGATAGATACCTAAGGGTTATTTAACAAAACAATAAACACTTAGCTTGCTCTGCTGCAATGCACTGAACAGAAGAGAAAGGCCCCAAATCAGGGAAACAGCAGAAGCACCACTGCGCTCAGCAAGCTCCTGACTTCAGCTTGGTTGGTCTCCAAAGGGTAGCAATATCACCAACAATCAGCTGACGCCTCAGGTGACCTTATAAAGGATGGTGGTCACCGCCTTCTCCTGACAAGTCAGCAGCAATGTAATTGCACCAAGGGCCACCATGGGAAAAGACTGACATTAATCCCCGATGGCCTGAAAGGAAAAAGGTTTCAACATGGAAAGCAAAATCTGCCACAGATCCAAAAGTGGATCGTGACATTCTATAAGTTAATCTCAAGTTTTTAAGTTATCCCCTATCTTCTGCATAAGTATATGAAACAAGAAAAGATCATGCTGTAACGGCGATCACCAACAAGATAATTATATCTTAGTACAAAAGTGCAAATTGTATTGGAATATGCAAAACACACAGCAATTAAAAACATTGGAAACATAATGCCAAGATGGAAGAAGGAAGGTGAGTTATGACCCTCAGACTCAGATACAGATAATATTACAATAAAGAAAAAAACTCACAATAAAGAAAAATTATTATCCCTGGGACAATGTGACCATTGCGGTTACATGCACATATTAAACAGTAACACCACACGAAAAACAGCCAGGTAGTCTCAAAAATACATCTTTATTAATGCAACATGATACATATTAAAAAATAGAACAAGGAAAAGGATGGCACAGGAGAAAATGAAATCCAATATGGTAGCAATCACAGAGAAGTGGAAAAAATTAGGCCAGACAACAGAATCTGCTCTCCAGGTATACTGTATATATGGGGTATTAAGAAATGACAAATGTAGCAAACCGAGGTATAGGGGTAAAGACAGGGTGACTTAGAGTATTATGGGCATAAAACACAAAATATATAAATAGATGAAAAATAATATCAAACTGGCACCAAAATGGAAATAACAAAATGTGTTGATGTAAGCAACTATGGAGAGTGAAGCACTATGCCCATATCTAGGCTAAATAAAGGATGACTTATATTCGTAGTGCAACACAATGTATATGATGCCAGAGAGATGTAGGACCCATACGTACTCTAAGTCTAATCATATAAGAGAATACAGATCATATCACAGCTAAATACAAGCAAAGAAAACAGGAAACCATAGAACCCTGGCTAAAACAGCGGTACAAGATTTGTAAAAATCAATGTCACACATGGTATCAGAGAGACACTGAATATTACCTCAAAGAAGAGCAGAAAGCCGTCCAGCCCTCCCCAACGCGCGTTTCGGAGCCGCAATGCTCCTTCCTCAGGGGGCGTGACAATAATTAGCAGGTGCCTCCATTTATACCACCACCACCAGGAAGTGTGGCGGTGACGATACAACGATTCAGCCCATACAAGCCCCTCCCCTCAAAACGCCACACGTCCAGCTGAGTAGGACGTATCAAGGAGAGGGGAAGTGCCTGAACGCACTTGCGCATGCGCAGAATGTCGCAGAGGGCATCGCCGCCATATTAGTGAAGGGCAAGAGGATCTATATGAGGACAGCAAAAGCTGCGTTAAAAAAGCAACAATGCCATATCGGACCAAACCAATCACAATGTCCAAAAGCATGTACGTGACGAGGTGGGCATACAGGCGGCATCCTCCTGCACGGACGCCTCCACCTTGAAGACACTACCTAGGCACTTTTGGGAACACCATCAATGTGATGCGACATTGCTTAGGGTGCGTGGTATTGACCTGCTCAATATTAATATAAGAGGTGGCAGCTTGTCTAAAAGATTGTCTCAAATGGAAACGAGATGGATTTGGACTTTGGGTACCGTCGTTCCAGACGGTCTCAATGAAAATCTATCATTTGTCCCTTTTCTGTGATCACTGCTTTCTTTTTTGGGATGGGAATCATTTAGTTAGTGGTATATATTGTTTTATTATTCTTCTTTTTTAACTTTTTTATCTTGTATCTATTTTTCTATAGTTGTACGTTTTTTGGACGCTATTCATCCATTGCCTTTCAGTCCACAGTGGCCTCAAGTTACAAGAACACTTGAGAAGTTCCTCTGATGCTACAATTGCTAAAGGACTAAATTCCATTGATAGATATATATATTCTTTGCTATGTCTATACAGTCTTTATATTATATGAATATGATTTAATGAATTATTATTGCTGTCATTGGGTTTATTATTTTTTTGTGTACATTTTCACAATTGTATATTTAGGCTGCTGTTTTTGCCTTTTGTTTTTGCATTATTAGTTTTGTATACAATCTTTCTATCTATTGTCTTTGATATGTGTTATTCTGCCTGGTGTTTTTTCTCTACGGATTGCCACCATATAGGGCACATATTATTGTTCACACATATTTTAACTTTACAATGCCTGCGGCCAATCTGTCCTTTGTCCTGAGCGTATCTGTCCATGTGGGGCCCCACAATGGTCACGTACATGCTTTTGGACATTGTGATTGGTTTGGTCCGATATGGCATTGTTGCTTTTTTAACGCAGCTTTTGCTGTCCTCATATAGATCCTCTTGCCCTTCACTAATATGGCGGCGATGCCCTCTGCGACATTCTGCGCATGCGCAAGTGCGTTCAGGCACTTCCCCTCTCCTTGATACGTCCTACTCAGCTGGACGTGTGGCGTTTTGAGGGGAGGGGCTTGTATGGGCTGAATCGTTGTATCGTCACCGCCACACTTCCTGGTGGTGGTGGTATAAATGGAGGCACCTGCTAATTATTGTCACGCCCCTGAGGAAGGAGCATTGCGGCTCCGAAACGCGCGTTGGGGAGGGCTGGACGGCTTTCTGCTCTTCTTTGAGGTAATATTCAGTGGCTCTCTGATACCATGTGTGACATTGACTTTTACAAATCTTGTACCGCTGTTTTAGCCAGGGTTCTATGGTTTCCTGTTTTCTTTGCTTGTATTTTGCTGTGATATGATCTGTATTCTCTTATATGATTAGACTTAGAGTACGTATGGGTCCTACATCTCTCTGGCATCATATACATTGTGTTGCACTACGAATATAAGTCATCCTTTATTTAGCCTAGATATGGGCATAGTGCTTCACTCTCCATAGTTGCTTACATCAACACATTTTGTTATTTCCATTTTGGTGCCAGTTTGATATTATTTTTCATCTATTTATATATTTTGTGTTTTATGCCCATAATACTCTAAGTCACCCTGTCTTTACCCCTATACCTCGGTTTGCTACATTTGTCATTTCTTAATACCCCATATATACAGTATACCTGGAGAGCAGATTCTGTTGTCTGGCCTAATTTTTTCCACTTCTCTGTGATTGCTACCATATTGGATCTCATTTTCTCCTGTGCCATCCTTTTCCTTGTTCTATTTTTTAATATGTATCATGTTGCATTAATAAAGATGTATTTTTGAGACTACCATGGCTGTTTTTCGTGTGGTGTTGCTGTATTTGGTACAGTTTGTCTCATCACTATGTCCAGAATCCACATGCCTATTTGATAAGCCACTGGGTATATAATATACACTCTATCTGCATGTGATATGTTGGTTACTATTAAATTTTACATATTAAACAGTGTACAGCCTGAAAAGGGCTTAATATGCACCTGAATCGGATCGTCTGCTCCATAGTCAATAACTTAAACAGTGTAAAGTGCTCAAAGTAGAGCGGAAAGGAGGAGACAGCCGCAAAAAAACACATATAATGCCACCCCAGAGACAAAATGAGTCCCGGGGACAAATGAGCAGAAAAGAATCACAATATAAAGCAGAGTTCTACTAAACGCCTACTAAGAGCAAAGCCCTCCTAAGATTACCATCCTAATGGAGAGAGGCGTCTGTGGCGCGTAATGAGGACGACCAGGGAGGACTTCAAATGGTTGATCAGAGTGTCAAAGAGGTCTGAGGGGCAGAAAGCCCAACGCGTGTCACCACACAAGGTGGCTTCGTCAGGGGCAGGTATAACCATGAGTGCATAATCCTAACTTTAAATAGACCGACCAAGTTCAATGATCATTCTCAGCTGCCGGCAATAGTAACGGTATAACCAGAAGTGGTGGCCGCGTTCTGGCTGCAGACGCCCAGTAGCTGGTGTACATCACCTGTAAAGATGTACTGCGCATGCGCTCATAAGCCAATCGTCACAAACAAAACAGTTGCTAGAAGAGAAAGTGTCCTGGCAGGTGGAGTGCGCAGGCGTCCAGTGAAAGACATGTGCGTCCAACCATAGTACACTACGCATGCGTCCGCAGTCCAATCACTATTATCAAATGCGCATGCTCCCTACAAAAAAGAATTTTAGCGTATCACATCAAAGCACAAAGCGCAAGAGTCTGCATAGGGCCGACCAGTGTGGGCACTGTGGTGAGACTATAGGTACGTATATAAAGGTACAAGTATAGCGGCATCCCACAATCTACGTGCCAGAACTGCTTGGACTCACAGCTGCAGATTAAAACAATAAATGGGGTGATTATAACAAAGAAGCGCACAGGAGCGCCTCGCATAAGAAATGTGCGTGCAGCCATAAATAATGCGCAAGCGCTCACCAGTGAAGCCTCACAAGCGCTGGAAAGTCAACCGGGTAAAGTGCAAAGGCGTCCAGTGACTGATAAACGTGTCCAACCATATATTTCACTGAAAACCCACAGATGTCAAATCTAAAGAGACGCATGCGCCCTATAAGAGACTAATGTAAAGCTGTGATGACATCTACTACATTGAGCAGCTTGTGTATAGCTGCGCTTTCCTTCCCCCCAGCCTGCACACAGGTAGTGTAATCTGAGCTGCCAGTGCTGGAGTTTTCCCTCCTCACCGCAGGGAGTCTGCATTGTCTGCCCATGTGCTTTTCCTCCCATAGCAGCCATTATGAGAATTCATTTTTTTTTGTTATAACACGGTGGGAGCTTTCGTTAGAAACACGAAAGTTACCGTTTTGAAACCTGTGTCCATCGGGCATCGTTCCCGTGGTACTGGTGAACCCGTAACTCCAACAGAACCCGAGAAATGGAATTCTCGGATGCCCCATAAACTATCTCACCCAAGTTTGGGCTCATTTGAACCGTCATTTCAAAGTAAGATCATTGATAGGTCTGCCATTATTCTGCTAGAGTTCCCCGCTGAGTTATGGTCCTTATGACTTTCCAGAGCTTCAAACCATAACTTCTATCCCTGGGAGGTGGCCAGAAAAAACATCCCCTTTTGTGAGGTCAGCAGCCCACAGGTATAAGTCTTGCAGTTAAGCCCCCTTGGTCATTCCTGGCTGTGACGACTTGACTAAGAGATCTGCAAATGAACTATGACGTGTGGCTCCGCCCCCGGCCTGTCTTGCCTATACCTATGTAACTACCATGTGAGTTTTTCACTGTTAATCCTGTTTTATTTCTAACTGCATTGTACATAACTGTATTGCCTCAGCTTGTTACATCTTTTAAAACTATAAGCACTGCCTGTTTTTAAGGAATAAACCTATAAAATTATTAGTTTGTTTCTCCTGCTCTATAAACGAATTTGCACGTGTCTGAAGTACTACGCTACTGTTTTGGGGTTGCTACGGACCCTCTTGATAAATTGTTCATTAAGTAAATCGTAGCTGGTGGCAGCTAAAAGGGGTGTAAAGTGTTAACCTATTGGGTGGCGTTGGCAGTGACGGAGCAGGTTTTATAAGTGTATTGCCTGGCTGCGGCCCGGAGTAATTATAATTCCCTCACTGCAGCGTGCCCAATAGCCAGCACACATCCAAGTGACCCGTCTGGCGACTAATTATCCTAGGTGCAGTTCCCTGACTGACCTGAGGGTAAGGGGGGCGCCAGAGAGCTGCAAGTTCCTAAGTGGAAGTGGGATAATTATAAATCCCTGCAGTTTACTGGGTCGGACGGCAGCAGCCGTCGTGTGTGTGCGCGTTTTCGTCACATTTGCGGCACGGTGGGATCACGAGCCGTGATACCCGGGCTACCGTGTGGCGGACCGTGTGCACGTTTCATCACATGTGGTGGCAGAGCGGTTGGATTATAGAGCATTAGTGATCTGGTTTGAGCAATCATTCCATTCACTAAAAAACTTGCACGGTTCTTCAGGGACCCTGCAACTAAAGTTTTGGAGAACAAGCTCAGTGTTTATTAGTCCTGAGACAATTGTGTGTACTTGCGGTTACCCCTCCCTTCTCTTTGTTTTCTATCCTATCTTTTATTTGGCAATGGCGAGGATGGGAGAAGCGTGGTGTAAACTGCAGAAAAGGGACACTCTTGCTGGAATATGCATTTCCCGAGGCCTTGACCCCATGGGCCAAACTAAAACTTAACTGATCAAGGTCCTGATGGCACAGGACCACGCTGAGAGCGAGGAGGGCACAGGAGCCGGCCCAAGCCAAGGTGGTGCAGGAGCAGAGGCCCAAACCCTGAATGCTTACACCCAGGGCGGGTTGGACCCTTACCTGCAGGCGGCCCTGGAGGAATTCCCCACCGACGACCGTGTTGGACGCCTGAAGCTGATCCAGCAAGCTCAAGAGAGAGCCGACCAGCGAGAGGCCAACCAGCGAGAGGCTGAGAGAGCCGAGCGCCAAGCCCAGCGAGAGGCCGAGCGGGAGGCTGAGAGAGCCGAGCGGGAAGCTCAGAGAGCCCATGAACTGGAGCTGCTCAGACAAGTTGCAATGCCCTCCACAGCCCAGAGCGGTACACCCAGCAGCTCTGAGTCCAAAGCCCCGGCCGGAGCACTTTCCCGTGATGGAAAAGGATGGAGACTTGGACACTTTTCTGCGGGCCTTTGAGAAAGTCTGCAGACAGTACCAGCTGCCTGACAACCAATGGGCCAGGTACTTGACCCCCGGGCTAAAGGGCAAAGCTCTGGAGGCGTTTGCTTCCCTCACGTCAGATCAAGATGGTGACTATGAGGCCAACAAGCAGGCCCTGTGTAATGTATGTAGTACAGTTCATATAGCGTCTTGTGCTTGGGTGCGATGAAAATACATGAGACACAGGTTTGATATAGAAAGTCTTGTATTACTTCATACAAGTTGGCAAAAATAGTCACACAGTTTGCAGACACAGAAGCAGGAGACACAGCAGGCCAGAGTAATCTAAGCTCAGCAATCACTCTCCACAACAGGTTCAGGATCTTCTTCTCTGTTACCGTAAGTCCATGCAAACGTGGGTCTTTCAAAGAGCAGGGTTCAGAGTCCACAAGTGCTTCAGAGTTCCTCAGTAGGAATAGCTGGAGTACAAGGTCCAAGGCTTTAGGAGTCAGGTCACAGGTTCACTGCAGGCTAGATTCTGAAGCACTGATTGCTCAGCTGTGGCTGCTTAAGAAACAAAAGGAGAGAATCAGGGCGGGAACATGCAAGCTGGAAACTCCATTTTGACTGAGGGCAAGATAGCTGCAGCAAGACAGAAAGTAAAATGGCTGACGAACAAACTGAGTTTCAGGAACATGTACACAGAACCTTACATTACTCCCCCCTTAGGGACAACCTCCGGATGACCTCAGGCCAGGCTTGTGTGGGTACCTCTGATGAAACTGACGGAGCAAGCGAGGAGCATTAACGTTATTGACTGGTTCCCATGAGTTGTCCTCCACTGGGTAGCCCTGCCATTTAATCAGATATTGTAACTGATTTCTATACAACCTGGAATCTAAAATCCTTTCCACCACAAATTCTTCCTGACCATCGACTAGCACTGGGTCAGGGCAAGGAGAAGAACGTCCAGGAAACGTATTGGGTGTCGCAGCCTTTAGTAGGGATACATGAAAGACAGGGTGGATTCTCATAGTTCTGGGCAGTTGAAGACGACAAGCAACGGCACTTATAATTTTACTGATTTTATAGGGTCCAATGTACTTATGTCCCAACTTAGACGATGGAATCCTTAACTTAAGATTTCTGGTTGACAACCAGACCAAGTCTCCTACCTTGAAAGCTGGTGCAGGTTTACGAAATGTTATCTGCTGCTTTCTTGTACCTTTCCTGAGCCGATTCCAGATTCTCCTTTAGAAGATCCATATTCTTCTGTAAAGACGTGATTCTTTCAGCCACTGCTGGTAAAGGCGTTTCTATGGGAAATCGTGGTAGAATGTTAGGATGATAACCTAGATTAGAGTAAAAAGGAGACTGCTTAGTGGAGGCACTCTGAGAGTTGTTATACGAGAACTCAGCTAATGGAAGTAGATCCACCCAATCATCCTGTAGGTGGCAGATAAAGCAGCGGAGATACTGCTCCAGGGTTTGATTGGTTCGTTCCGTCTGTCCATTAGTCTGGGGATGAAAAGCAGAAGAAAGGTTTACTTTAATGTCCAATGCTGCACAGAAATTTTGCCAAAACCTAGAAGTGAATTGCACCCCTCGATCCGAAATAACCTCATCCGGTACTCCATGTAAGCGAAACACATCTTTAATCATCAAATCTGATGTCTGTTTTGCAGTGGGTAAGCCGACACAAGGGATAAAATGAGCTGCCTTTGTTAGACGGTCAACCACCACTAGAATGGTGTTCTTCCCTTGAGAGGTTGGTAACTCCACAATGAAGTCCATAGAAATGGATCCCCACGGGCGGGACGGGGTGGGAAGAGGCTGTAACAGACCAGTTGGTGAGGAGCGAGGTGTTTTGCATCTTGCACAGACTTCACATGAAGTGACATAGTTTAAAACATCCTTCCTGCAAGTGGGCCACCAAAAGAAACGAGAGAGAAATTCTTGTGTCTTTAGAATTCCCCTATGCCCGGCTATCTTGGAATCGTGAATGAGTTGCAATACTCTCAATCTGACTGTTTCAGGAATATACAGGCGTTGTCCCTGAATCCACACACCATTCTTAAAGACAAGACTTACGTCCCTTGGGGGTTGTGCCAAAAAGGAATCCGCATGGTATGCTTCCTTGATGTCCTTAAGTAGGTCTTGATTATGAATTACTCCTAGGAATCTAGAGTCAGGAAGAATAGTCTTAGGAGGAGTAATCGGACGTGTCTCTGCTGAGTAAATCCTAGAGAGTGCATCAGCCTTTCCATTGCGCGATCCTGGTCTATAAGAGATGATAAAATTAAATTGGTTTAAGAAAAGATTCCAGCGAGCCTGGCGAGGAGTCAGGCACTTAGCCGACCTGATAAACTCAAGGTTACGATGGTCTGTCAGGACGACTATTTGCTGTGCAGCTCCCTGAAGAAGGTGTCTCCATTCTTTGAAGGCGGCAATAATGGCCAACAACTCTCTATTGCCCACATCGTAGTTCCTCTCAGCCGAAGACAACTGCTGGGAAAAGAAGGCACAGGGATGCAAGACATTCTTCTCACCTGTTCTCTGAGAGAGTATAGCTCCAACGGCACAGTCTGAAGCATCCACCTCTATTATGAAGGCAAGCTCGGGGTTGGGATGTACTAGGATAGGTGCAGTGGTAAATTTATATTTTAGACGGGAAAATGCTTCCTGGGCTTGGGGAGTCCAGGAGAACCTAGACTCTTTCCGGGTAAGTTGGGTGATAGGTGACACTACCTCAGAGAAATTTCTAATGAAACGTCTATAGAAGTTGGCAAACCCGATGAAGCGCTGTACCTCCTTCACATTTCTAGGACTTGGCCAATCCTTGATGGCTTGGGTTTTGCTTCCATCCATACTAATTCCTTGTGTAGACAGTACATACCCCAGAAATTGAATTTCGGTCCTATGGAATTCACACTTTTCAAGTTTGATGTAAAGATGATTTTGTCTTAGACGTTCCAAGACCATTCTCACATGTCATGATGTTCCTCTGTGGAGTTAGAAAAAATTAGAATATCATCCAAATAAATTACCACGAATGTATCTAGGAGATCCCTGAAGATGTCATTCACCAAGTGTTGGAAAGTGGCTGGGGCGGTACTCAGACCAAAAGGCATAACTAGATATTCAAAGTGTCCATAGCGTGACCTGAATGCAGTCTTCCATTCATCCCCAGTCTAATACGGACTAAGTTATAGGCCCCACGAAGATCTAGTTTAGAGAAAATTTTTGGCATGTCGCACTCTCTCCAATAACTCAGGGATTAAAGGCAATGGATAACGGTTTCTAATAGTAACCTTATTGAGTTCCCTATAGTCTACCATGGTCTCAGAGATCCATCTTTCTTCTTTACAAAGAAGATGGGTGCACCTGCAGGAGATGAAGAGGGGCGTATGAAGCCCTTGGCTAGATTTTCGTCTATGTAATCCTTTAAAGCCTTTAGCTCGGGCCCCGCCAGGGGGTAGATCTTACCAAAAGGTATCTCTGCTCCAGGCAATAATTCAATTGGACAATCATATGGACGGTGAGGAGGAAGCTGGTCAGCGTTCTTCTTGTCACATAAATCCACATAGTCCTGGTATACAGCTGGTAGTTCAGGGACTGACATGGTTCCTTTAGGAACAGAGCAAGCTGAAACTTTTGGACTCATCTGTTTCTCTGGAAAGTGTAATTCCTTGGTCTCCCAGTTAATGGTAGGATTCTGAGCCTGCAGCCATGGTAGCCCTAGAATAATGGGAAAGTGGGGAGAAGAGATAAGCATAAAGGACAGTTTCTCTTGATGATCTTTACCCATAAGAACCCTCAAAGGCTCTGTTTCCTGATCCACTGGTCCAGAGGTCAGCAGGGAGCCATCCACAGTTTCCATCTGTACTGGAGTAGCCTTCTTCACTGAACGTATCCCCTGTTTCAGAGCAAAGGAGAATCCATAAAATTTCCACTTGCCCCTGAGTCGATCATAGCAGAGCTAGACACCCAAGCTGAGTCAACCCAGAGTTTGATGGAAAGAAAGCAATGAGAATTGTTTTTCTTACAACTCAGCTGGGACACCGCTGAGGAAACTTGAAAAATGGCAGCGTTTACACAGTCGACGTCCTCAGAGGTAACGGAGTTTAAGTCCGAGAAATCAAGATCTGTGCTGCAGATCTCTCTGGAGCCTGAGGCTCGGACCTGACAGATCCCCTCTCGCAACACTCACAATGAATGAGTGCTGCAGTAGTCTTACGAGAACGGCTGGGGCAGTTTATAATGAAGTGCCCTGACTTACCACAATAGAAACATAGATTCTCCTTAAAACGATGTTCCTTGCGTGCATCACTAACCCGTCGTTGTAAAGAGTCTACCTGCATGGGTTCAGGTTCAGGTTCCCGTGTAATCCTACTCAAAGGTTCCTTAGCTGGAGAGGAAGGTAGGAAAAGGTTAGTGCGATTGCTTTCAAACCATCTCTCTTGCCTGCGTTCAGTCAGACGAGTATCAATACGGATGCAGTAGTTAATAAAGTCACCTAACGCAGTGGGAGGGTCGGCACGAGCAAGTTCATCCTTAATCAGTGGAGATAACCCCTTTCGAAAAATAGATTTTTTGGCGGAACTGTCCAGGTGGTATCAAGGGCCCATCTCCTGAAATCCAAGGCATATTCAGCTACCGAGTGCTTACCTTGGCGCAAAGCTAACATGGCTGCTTCAGCTGTTGCACCTCGATTGGGGTCATCAAACACCTGCCCCATGGCTGAAATAAAAGCATCAAGGTGATTCAAACAATCATCCTCAGTCTCAATCAGAGGGTTTGCCCACATCAAAGCCTTGTTGGTAAGCAACATAATTATAGTAAGCACCTTAGATCGTTCAGTGGGAAATTGTGAAGCATGTGCAGAAAAAAAAAGATTGCATTGATTAATAAATCCCCTGAATTTCTCACGTTCACCGCCAAAACGAAAAGGGGGCAACTTGGGAATCCCAGAACTCGGGGCTACGGCAGGAGCCTGGAATCGCTCTTCTAGAACCTCAATCCTGGCTCGCAAATCCTGGGCAGTCTGTCCAAACACTTGCAAATTGTGATTAGTGAGGTCCTGTAGGCTTGAAAAACGGGTCTTTATATTCTCAAATCTGCAAGGATATTATCAGTCACTCCGCAAAGTTCCTTTATGCGGGCCTCCATTTTCCAGATCTTTTAAGACAGGAGTACTGGAAGAAGAGGAGAGGAGAAAAAAAAAAAAACAATAGTGTTTACCTGTGGTAACACTGCAGAGAGAAAAAAAAATTAAGGGAACTGCTCACCTGGAATGGTTGTGAGAAGTCACAACCACTATCATCACAGAAAGTTCACCCGGACATCTGATATCCACAGTTACAGCAGACAAAAAAGAGAAAAGAAAAAAAAAAACAATAGTGTTTACCTGTGGTAACACTGCAGAAAAAAAAAACACTTAAGGGAATTGCTCACCTGGAATGGTTGTGAGAAGTCACAACCACTGTCATCACAGAAAGTACAACCGGACATCCGATATCCACAGTTACAGCAGACACAGCCTTTCCAGACCCAGCAGACACTAACGTTTTGGCTTCAGAATCTTGTAATGTATGTAGTACAGTTCATATAGCGTCTTGTGCTTGGGTGCGATGAAAATACATGAGACACAGGTTTGATATAGAAAGTCTTGTATTACTTCATACAAGTTGGCAAAAATAGTCACACAGTTTGCAGACACAGAAGCAGGAGACACAGCAGGCCAGAGTAATGTAAGCTCAGCAATCACTCTCCACAACAGGTTCAGGATCTTCTTCTCTGTTACCGTAAGTCCATGCAAACGTGGGTCTTTCAAAGAGCAGGGTTCAGAGTCCACAAGTGCTTCAGAGTTCCTCAGTAGGAATAGCTGGAGTACAAGGTCCAAGGCTTTAGGAGTCAGGTCACAGGTTCACTGCAGGCTAGATTCTGAAGCACTGATTGCTCAGCTGTGGCTGCTTAAGAAGCAAAAGGAGAGAATCAGGGCGGGAACATGCAAGCTGGAAACTCCATTTTGACTGAGGGCAAGATAGCTGCAGCAAGACAGAAAGTAAAATGGCTGACGAACAAACTGAGTTTCAGGAACATGTACACAGAACCTTACACCCTGATTGCCAAGTACCAGCTAACCCCTGAGGTATACCGAAAGAAGTTCCGGAACCTCCAACGTGGCCCACACGACAGTTATAGCGATGTTGTAAGGTTCTATGTATATATTCCTGAAACTCAGTTTGTTCGTCAGCCATTTTACTTTCTGTCTTGCTGCAGCTATCTTGCCCTCAGTCAAAATGGAGTTTCCAGCTTGCATGTTCCCGCCCTGATTCTCTCCTTTGCTTCTTAAGCAGCCACAGCTGAGCAATCAGTGCTTCAGAATCTAGCCTGCAGTGAACCTGTGACTTGACTCCTGTAAGCCTAGGACCTTGTACTCCAGCTATTCCTACTGAGGAACTCTGAAGCACTTGTGGACTCTGAACCCTGCTCTTTGAAAGACCCACGTTTGCATGGACTTACGGTAACAGAGAAGAAGATCCTGAATCTGTATTGGAGAGTGATTGCTGAGCTTGGATTACTCTGGCCTGCTGTGTCTCCTGTTTCTGTGTCTGCAAACTGTGTGACTATTTCTGCCAACTTGTATGAAGTAATACAGGACTTTTCTATATCAAACCTGTGTCTCATGTATGTTCATCGCACCCAAGCACAAGACGCTATATGAACTGTACTACATACATTACAAGATTCTGAAGCCAAAACGTTAGTGTCTGCTGGGTCTGGAAGGCTGTGTCTGCTGTACTGTGGATATCAGACGTCCGGTTGTACTTTCTGTGATGACAGTGGTTGTGACTTCTCACAACCATTCCAGGTGAGCAATTCCCTTAAGTTTTTTCTTTTTGCAGTGTTACCACAGGTAAACACTATTGTTTTTTTTTTTTTCCTTTCTTTTCTCTTTTTTGTCTGCTGTAACTCTGGATATCAGATGTCTGGTTGAAACTTTCTGTGATGATAGTGGTTGTGACTTCTCACAACCATTCCAGGTGAGCAGTTCCCTTATTTTTTTTTTCTCTCTGCAGTGTTGCCACAGGTGAACACTATTGTTTTTTTTTTCTCTCCTCTTCTTCCAGTAATCCTGTCTTAAAAGATCTGGAAAATGGAGGCCCGCATAAAGGAACTTTGCGGAGTGACTGATAATATCCTTGCAGATTTGCAGAATATAAAGACCCGTTTTACAAATCTACAGGACCTCAATAATCACAATTTGCAAGTGGTTGGACAGACTACCCAGGATTTGCGAGCCAGGATTGAGGTTCTAGAGGGGCGAGTCCAGGCTCCTTCCATAGCCCCGAGTGCTGGGATTCCCAAGTTGCCCCCTTTTCGTTTTGGCGGTGAACGTGAGAAATTCAGGGGATTTATTAATCAATGCAATCTTTTTTTTTCTGCACATGCTTCACAATTTCCCACTGAACGATCTAAGGTGCTTTCTATAATTATGTTGCTTACCAACAAGGCTTTAATGTGGGCAAACCCTCTGATTGAGACTGAGGATGATTGTTTGAATCACCTTGATGATTTTATTTCAGCCATGGGGCAGGTGTTTGATGACCCCAATCGAGGTGCAACAGCTGAAGCAGCCATGTTAGCTTTGCGCCAAGGTAAGCACTCGGTAGCTGAATATGCCTTGGATTTCAGGAGATGGGCCCTTGATACCACCTGGGACAGTTCCGCCAAAAAATCTATTTTTCGAAAGGGGTTATCTCCACTGATTAAGGATGAACTTGCTCGTGCCGACCCTCCCACTGCGTTAGGTGACTTTATTAACTACTGCATCCGTATTGATACTCGTCTGACTGAACGCAGGCAAGAGAGATGGTTCGAAAGCAATCGTACTAACCTTTTCCTACCTTCCTCTCCAGCTAAGGAACCTTTGAGTAGGATTACACGGGAACCTGAACCTGAACCCATGCAGGTAGACTCTTTACAACGACGGGTTAGTGATGCACGCAAGGAACATCGTTTTAAGGAGAATCTATGTTTCTATTGTGGTAAGTCAGGGCACTTCATTATAAACTGCCCCAGCCGTTCTCGTAAGACTACTGCAGCACTCATTCATTGTGAGTGTTGCGAGAGGGGATCTGTCAGGTCCGAGCCTCAGGCTCCAGAGAGATCTGCAGCAACAGATCTTGATTTCTCGGACTTAAACTCCGTTACCTCTGAGGACGTTGACTGTGTAAACGCTGCCATTTTTCAAGTTTCCTCAGCGGTGTCCCAGCTGAGTTGTAAGAAAAACAATTCTCATTGCTTTCTTTCCATCAAACTCTGGGTTGACTCAGCTTGGGTGTCTAGCTCTGCTATGATCGACTCAGGGGCAAGTGGAAATTTTATGGATGTCTCCTTTGCTCTGAAACAGGGAATACGTTCAGTGAAGAAGGCTACTCCAGTACAGATGGAAACTGTGGATGGCTCCCTGCTGACCTCTGGACCAGTGGATCAGGAAACAGAGCCTTTGAGGGTTCTTATGGGTAAAGATCATCAAGAGAAACTGTCCTTTATGCTTATCTCTTCTCCCCACTTTCCCATTATTCTAGGGCTACCATGGCTGCAGGCTCAGAATCCTACCATTAACTGGGAGACCAAGGAATTACACTTTCCAGAGAAACAGATGAGTCCAAAAGTTTCAGCTTGCTCTGTTCCTAAAGGAATCATGTCAGTCCCTGAACTACCAGCTGTATACCAGGACTATGTGGATTTATGTGACAAGAAGAACGCTGACCAGCTTCCTCCTCACCGTCCATATGATTGTCCAATTGAATTATTGCCTGGAGCAGAGATACCTTTTGGTAAGATCTACCCCCTGGCGGGGCCCGAGCTAAAGGCTTTAAAGGATTACATAGATGAAAATCTAGCCAAGGGCTTCATACGCCCCTCTTCATCTCCTGCAGGTGCACCCATCTTCTTTGTAAAGAAGAAAGATGGATCTCTGAGACCATGCGTAGACTATAGGGAACTCAATAAGGTTACTATTAGAAACCGTTATCCATTGCCTTTAATCCCTGAGTTATTGGAGAGAGTGCGACATGCCAAAATTTTTTCTAAACTAGATCTTCGTGGGGCCTATAACTTAGTCCGTATTAGACCTGGGGATGAATGGAAGACTGCATTCAGGTCACACTATGGACACTTTGAATATCTAGTTATGCCTTTTGGTCTGAGTACCGCCCCAGCCACTTTCCAACACTTGGTGAATGACATCTTCAGGGATCTCCTAGATACATTCGTGGTAATTTATTTGGATGATATTCTAATTTTTTCTAACTCCACAGAGGAACATCATGGACATGTGAGAATGGTCTTGGAACGTCTAAGACAAAATCATCTTTACATCAAACTTGAAAAGTGTGAATTCCATAGGACCGAGATTCAATTTCTGGGGTATGTACTGTCTACACAAGGAATTAGTATGGATGGAAGCAAAACCCAAGCCATCAAGGATTGGCCAAATCCTAGAAATGTGAAGGAGGTACAGCGCTTCATCGGGTTTGCTAACTTCTATAGACGTTTCATTAGAAATTTCTCTGAGGTAGTGTCACCTATCACTCAACTTACCCGGAAAGAGTCTAGGTTTTCCTGGACTCCCCAAGCCCAGGAAGCATTTTCCCGTCTAAAAGATAAATTTACCACTGCACCTATCCTAGTACATCCCAACCCCGAGCTTGCCTTCATAATAGAGGTGGATGCTTCAGACTGTGCCGTTGGAGCTATACTCTCTCAGAGAACAGGTGAGAAGAATGTCTTGCATCCCTGTGCCTTCTTTTCCCAGCAGTTGTCTTCGGCTGAGAGGAACTACGATGTGGGCAATAGAGAGTTGTTGGCCATTATTGCTGCCTTCAAAGAATGGAGACACCTTCTTCAGGGAGCTGCACAGCAAATAGTCGTCCTGACAGACCATCGTAACCTTGAGTTTATCAGGTCGGCTAAGTGCCTGACTCCTCGCCAGGCTCGCTGGAATCTTTTCTTAAACCAATTTAATTTTATCATCTCTTATAGACCAGGATCGCGCAATGGAAAGGCTGATGCACTCTCTAGGATTTACTCAGCAGAGACACGTCCAATTACTCCTCCTAAGACTATTCTTCCTGACTCTAGATTCCTAGGAGTAATTCATAATCAAGACCTACTTAAGGACATCAAGGAAGCATACCATGCGGATTCCTTTTTGGCACAACCCCCAAGGGACGTAAGTCTTGTCTTTAAGAATGGTGTGTGGATTCAGGGACAACGCCTGTATATTCCTGAAACAGTCAGATTGAGAGTATTGCAACTCATTCACGATTCCAAGATAGCTGGGCATAGAGGAATTCTAAAGACACAGGAATTTCTTTCTCGTTTCTTTTGGTGGCCCACTTGCAGGAAGGATGTTTTGAATTATGTCACTTCATGTGAGGTCTGTGCAAGATGCAAAACACCTCGCTCCTCACCAACTGGTCTGTTACAGCCTCTTCCCACCCCGTCCCGCCCGTGGGGATCCATTTCTATGGACTTCATTGTGGAGTTACCAACCTCTCAGGGGAAGAACACCATTGTAGTGGTGGTTGACCGTCTAACAAAGGCAGCTCATTTTATCCCTTGTGTCGGCTTACCCACTGCAAAACAGACATCAGATTTGATGATTAAAGATGTGTTTCGCTTACATGGAGTACCGGATGAGGTTATTTCGGATCGAGGGGTGCAATTCACTTCTAGGTTTTGGCAAAATTTCTGTGCAGCATTGGACATTAAAGTAAACCTTTCTTCTGCTTTTCATCCCCAGACTAATGGACAGACCGAACGAACCAATCAAACCCTGGAGCAGTATCTCCGCTGCTTTATCTGCCACCTACAGGATGATTGGGTGGATCTACTTCCATTAGCTGAGTTCTCGTATAACAACTCTCAGAGTGCCTCCACTAAACAGTCTCCTTTTTACTCTAATCTAGGTTATCATCCTAACATTCTACCACGATTTCCCATAGAAACGCCTTTACCAGCAGTAGCTGAAAGAATCACGTCTTTACAGAAGAATATGGATCTTCTAAAGGAAAATCTGGAATCGGCTCAAGAAAGGTACAAGAAAGCAGCAGATAAATTTCGTAAACCTGCACCAGCTTTCAAGGTAGGAGACTTGGTCTGGCTGTCAACCAGAAATCTTAAGTTAAGGATTCCATCATCTAAGTTGGGACATAAGTACATTGGACCCTATAAAATCAGTAAAATTATAAGTGCCGTTGCTTGTCGTCTTCAACTGCCCAGAACTATGAGAATCCACCCTGTCTTTCATGTATCCCTACTAAAGGCTGCGACACCCAATACGTTTCCTGGACGTTCCTCTCCTTGCCCTGACCCAGTGCTAGTCGATGGTCAGGAAGAATTTGTGGTGGAAAGGATTTTAGATTCCAGGTTGTATAGAAATCAGTTACAATATCTGATTAAATGGCAGGGCTACCCAGTGGAGGACAACTCATGGGAACCGGTCAATAACGTTAATGCTCCTCCCTTGCTCCGTCAGTTTCATCAGAGGTACCCACACAAGCCTGGTCTGAGGTCATCCGGAGGTTGTCCTTAAGGGGGGAGTAATGTAAGGTTCTATGTATATATTCCTGAAACTCAGTTTGTTCGTCAGCCATTTTACTTTCTGTCTTGCTGCAGCTATCTTGCCCTCAGTCAAAATGGAGTTTCCAGCTTGCATGTTCCTTCCCTGATTCTCTCCTTTGCTTCTTAAGCAGCCACAGCTGAGCAATCAGTGCTTCAGAATCTAGCCTGCAGTGAACCTGTGACTTGACTCCTGTAAGCCTAGGACCTTGTACTCCAGCTATTCCTACTGAGGAACTCTGAAGCACTTGTGGACTCTGAACCCTGCTCTTTGAAAGACCCACGTTTGCATGGACTTACGGTAACAGAGAAGAAGATCCTGAATCTGTATTGGAGAGTGATTGCTGAGCTTGGATTGCTCTGGCCTGCTGTGTCTCCTGTTTCTGTGTCTGCAAACTGTGTGACTATTTCTGCCAACTTGTATGAAGTAATACAGGACTTTTCTATATCAAACCTGTGTCTCATGTATGTTCATCGCACCCAAGCACAAGACGCTATATGAACTGTACTACATACATTACAGATGTGGTGCAAGGACTCAGGAACCACTTTGACCAGTGGATCCATGGACTGTCAGTTGACACCTTTGAGGAGCTGAGAGACCTGATGATCAAAGACCAGTTCCTGCATCTGTGCCCAGCTGAGGTCCGACAGTTCATCCTGGACCGAGAACCGGAGGACGCAGTCATAACAGCACGGATCGCCGACAGCTATGAGGCCAACCGGAAACCCGAGGTGCGGAAGCCCGTCACCGCCCGCTGGGGAGGGGGTAAGCCTGCAACCAACCCCAGTGCCCCTGCCAGCCGTCCCTCTGGAGGCACTATCCCCTTTGCCAGCGCCAGGCCTACATCCGACCCCTGCCAGTGTTTCTCCTGTAAACGGACAGGACATATCAGCGCCACCTGTCCGGAGAGGCAGAAGAACCCCCCAGCCAAGGCCTCCAGGCCCAACGCCTCTGTTCTTTTGGTGGGTGGTGTGGTGGGGAGGGTTGATGACAACGTGCAGCCCGTCCGCGTGGGGGCCCGTCTTGCTACAGGCCTCAAGGACACCGGGGCTGAACGAACCCTCATCCGACCCGAACTGGCGGCCCCTGAAGAGTTGATTCCGGGGAAAACCTTAACTGTCACCGGGATTGGGGGCGTCCACTACCCCTTGCCGATAGCCCGAGTTTTCATTGACTGGGGTGCCGGGAGCGGGGTGAAGGAAGTGGGGGTGTCCGAAAACCTGCCCACTGATGTTTTACTGGGGACTGATCTGGGGAGGATGGTCGCGTACTATGTCCCTGACACCCCTCCCCAATCTGATAATAAGGTTAACGTTAACCATGATGTTGATGTTGATGATGATGGGAAACTGATTGTGTTACCTGCCAATGCTTTGCGAAGTGATTATGCGACTGATAACCTTTCTTTCCCTAGGAATGATGCTGATAGTGATGTATCTGTGCCATCTGAACCTGTTAACCCTTTCTCTAAAGTGGTAGATGTGTCCACAGGTACAGGAGCGTTCAGCCACGTCGCTCTGCGGAGTGAGACGGCTGAGGAACCCCTAGCAGGAGCAAGCGACAGTGCTCAAGGAAATGGGGAGGTGCATGGGAACCGTGAGGAAGGTGACGCCATGACACTGACCAGTGCCACCGAGGAAGGTAACTGGCCCATAAGTAGCACTGCTCCTGAAGTGTTGGGGGTGGATGGGGAGGTAGAGCCCATAGCAGCGCAGGCTGATGGGTCTATAGAAGTCCCCGGGGAGACTGCATATGTAGCTGCTGTCACCCGCAGTCAGAGTGCCGGATCGCAGGTAGCGCCCTGCCATCTGGACCCTCCTCCGCTATAGGAGAGACTGAACCAGAGGTGGACCCAGAGCCGGTCCCAGAGGGTCCCAGTGAGGAAGGAACCCTAACGTCACTTCTGGCTGCCTCGAGCCAGGAGTTCCAGGCCGCTCTGCACTCAGATGCGAGCCTGGAGAACTTGAGGCACCTCGCCGAGACGCCCACCTCCGTGACTGATAAGGAGAGGGTGTTCTGGGAACGAGGAAGGTTGTACCGGGAGACAGTACCCGGAGATTCCCAAAAGGAGTGGTTGAGGGAAAAACAGCTGGTCGTCCCGCACCAGTTCCGAGGTGAGTTGTTGAGGATTGCCCATGAGATTCCACTTGCTGGACACTTGGGGATCAGCAAAACTAAGGCACGGCTGTCTCAACACTTCTATTGGCCCAAGATGGGGACAGATGTGACTAACTACTGCCGCTCCTGTATCACCTGTCAAAGAGTGGGGAAGGCGGGGCCTGCTCTTAAGGCTCCCCTGATCCCGTTGCCAGTGATAGAGGAGCCTTTCCAGAGGATCGCGGTGGACATTGTGGGCCCGCTGGCCGTCCCCAGCAGCTCTGGAAAGCAATACATCCTTACTGTGGTAGACTACGCTACCCGGTACCCGGAGGCAGTAGCTCTGTCCTCAACTAAGGCAGATAAGGTGGCGGATGCACTGGTGACCATCTTTTCACGGGTAGGATTTCCCAGGGAGATGCTTACCGATCGAGGGACCTAATTTATGTCTCGCCTAATGAAGGCTCTCTGCAGCAAAATGCAGGTGACGCGTATGGAAGCGGTACCTCCCACACCTGCTGTTTGCCTACAGAGAAGTCCCGCAGGCCTCGACGGGGTTCTCCCCATTTGAGCTCCTGTATGGCAGGCGAGTCCGGGGACCCCTTGGGTTGATAAGAGAATCCTGGGAAGATGAGCCAAACCCCACAGAAGTGTCCATCGTGGATTATGTCATGCGCTTCCGCGACAAGATGCAGACCTTGACGCAGTTGGTGCATGACAACATGACGCAGGCTCAGGCTGACCAGAAGCACTGGTACGACCAGAACGCCCAGGAGCGGACCTACCAGGTGGGTCAAAAGGTGTGGGTGCTGGTCCCCGTACCAAAGGATAAGCTTCAGACAGCCTGGGAAGGCCCGTACGTCGTGCACCAACGGCTCAACCCAGTCACCTACGTGGTCACGCTTGACCACACTCGGGGTAGGCGCAAGGCCTTTCACGTCAACATGATGAAGGCCCATCACGAACGTGAAGCCTGCGTCCTACCGGTCTGCAACCTGCCCGAGGACGGGGAGGAGGATCCCCTCCTGGACATGCTGGTCCAAGCCAAGGCCAATGGGTCCTTTGAGGACATGGAGGTAAATGCCTCGCTAACCGCCTCCCAGCGGTTGCGGTTGCTGACCACTCTGGAATCCTTTCGGGCCGTGTTCACTAACCAACCCGGAAGGACCAAGTTGGCAGTCCACGAGGTGGACACCGTGAATTACGCCCCGTTACGGCGGACACCTTATCGGATCTCTGAGGAGGTGCAGCAGATTATGCGCCAGGAGATCCATGAGATGTTGCAGCTGGGGGTGATCCGACCATCCAAAAGCGCGTGGGCCTCACCTGTAGTTCTCGTGCCAAAAAAGGATCGGACCACCCGGTTCTGCATGGACTACAGGGGGCTCAACGCCATCACTACCTCTGATGCGCACCCAATGCCACGCATCGAGGATCTGCTGGAGCGGTTGGCGAATGCCAAGTACATATCCATCATGGATTTAAGCCGGGGATACTGGCAGATTCCCCTGAGCCCTGCGGCGCAGGAGAAATCCGCCTTTATCACCCCTTTTGGACTATACGAGTCCACGGTCATGCCTTTCGGCATGAAGAATGCCCCTGCCAATTTTCAGCGGATGGTCAACCACCTGCTTCAGGGACTGGAGGAGTACGCTGTGGCGTACCTGGATAATATTGCCGTCTTCAGTTCCACCTGGGAGGAACACCTTCAGCATCTCCAGGAGGTGCTCAAGCGTATTCGCCAGGCAGGTCTGACCATCAAGCCGGGAAAATGCCAGATGGGCATGAGGGAGGTCCACTACCTGGGGCACCGGGTAGGCGGGGGTTCCATGAATCCAGAGCCCGAGAAAGTGGACGCGATCGTGTCCTGGCCCACCCCCAGGACCAAAAAGCAGGTGAAGTCCTTTCTGGGCACTGCAGGGTACTATAGGCGTTTCGTACCGAACTATAGCACCATTGCAAAACCCTTGACGGACCTCACCAAGGGCGGTCTACCCCAAACAGTCAGCTGGACAGATGGCTGTGAGGCGGCATTCCGAGCTTTGAAAACAGCCCTGTGCAGCTCTCCAGTGTTGAAAGCCGTCGACAGCAGTCGGCCATTCCTGGTACAGACTGACGCCAGCGAATTTGGCCTCGGTGCTGTACTCAGCCAGGTTGATTCGGGGAACCAGGAGCACCCCGTGTTGTACCTGAGCCAGAAACTTCTGCCGAGGGAAGTGGCATACTCCACCATCGAGAAGGAGTGCCTGGCCCTGGTCTGGGCGCTGCAACGTTTGCAGCCCTACCTGTACGGGCGCACCTTCAAGGTGGTCACCGACCACAACCCTCTGAGCTGGCTGCACACAGTGTCCGGAACCAATGGTAGGTTGCTACGCTGGAGCCTTGCCCTACAGCAGTATGATTTTGCCGTACAACACAAGAAAGGCAGCGATCATGGGAATGCTGATGGGTTGTCACGACGTGGCGAACCCGCTGAGGTGCGCATGGCGGATTACCGACAGGTCATGCCTCCGTAGCGCCCTCTAAGGGGGGGAGGTGTGATGACATCTACTACATTGAGCAGCTTGTGTATAGCTGCGCTTTCCTTCCCCCCAGCCTGCACACAGGTAGTGTAATCTGAGCTGCCAGTGCTGGAGTTTTCCCTCCTCACCGCAGGGAGTCTGCATTGTCTGCCCATGTGCTTTTCCTCCCATAGCAGCCATTATGAGAATTCATTCTTTTTGGTTATAACACGGTGGGAGCTTTCGTTAGAAACACGAAAGTTACCGTTTTGAAACCTGTGTCCATTGGGCATCGTTCCCGTGGTACTGGTGAACCCGTAACTCCAACAGAACCCGAGAAATGGAATTCTCGGATGCCCCATGAACTATCTCACCCAAGTTTGGGCTCATTTGAACCGTCATTTCAAAGTAAGATCATTGATAGGTCTGCCATTATTCTGCTAGAGTTCCCCGCTGAGTTATGGTCCTTATGACTTTCCAGAGCTTCAAACCATAACTTCTATCCCTGGGAGGTGGCCAGAAAAACCATTCCCTTTTGTGAGGTCAGCAGCCCACAGGTATAAGTCTTGCATTTAAGCCCCCCTTGGTCATTCCTGGCTGTGACGACTTGACTAAGAGATCTGCAAATGAACTATGACGTGTGGCTCCTCCCCCGGCCTGTCTTGTCTATACCTATGTAACTACCATGTGAGTTTTTCACTGTTAATCCTGTTTTATTTCTAACTGCATTGTACATAACTGTATTGCCTCAGCTTGTTACATCTTTTAAAACTATAAGCACTGCCTGTTTTTAAGGAATAAACCTATAAAATTATTAGCTTGTTTCTCCTGCTCTATAAACGAATTTGCACGTGCCTGAAGTACTACGCTACTGTTCTGGGTGTTGTGAATGGGTTTGAGATGAGTTCTGAGCAGAGGCTCCCTCTGGTGGTTACAAGCGGTGCTAGTGAAGATTGTGAGGACTGGGAATCAGGTGTTACTGACTGGTCTTATATAAGGGAGTCATTTTCCCATCAGGGTTGCCGGTGATCAATTGTTCTGGTCTGAATCCTTCATTCCAGTTTCCCTTGTAGCCTGCTGTGTCGTGTCTGCATCTCCTGCTATCAGATAAGACGTTTTCTTCTTTTGTGTTTGTACTATATTTTTGCATTTTGTCCTGCACTTCTGTGGGGCCTTCAGGTCCCCTCCGGGGGCTTCTGCCCTCTCAGTTTAGTTCAGCCACTGAGTTTTGTTCTTTTGCTTTTTCCAGTTTTTTCAGTGGCTACTGTTTTGATTTTGTTACACCAGAGAACTAATTTAGGTGGTAGAGGTCGTGTGATCTCAGGTGATTTTGAAATTAGTAGAGTTGGTGTTTTTCAGGGTTTTCTGGGATTGCAGTAAGTACCCTTCCTATCCTTTTCTATTTAGATAGTTTGGGCCCCAGCGTTTGCTCATACTATTTCTTTCTGTGTCAGTATTTCCTCTTGTCTAACCGCCATTACATGTTTGGGGGCTTTCTATTATCTTTGGGGTTCTGCTCCGGGGCAGATAGCTTTCCTATTTCTATCTTTAGGTGTAGTTAGTTTCTCAGGCTGTGACGAGGCGTCTAGGACAACGTAGGAACGCTCCACGGCTGCCTCTAGTTGTGGTGGTTAGTCAGGGTACTGCAATCTCATAGATTCCAACTGCTCTGGTGTATTGCCTTTTTACCTGCTCTCCTCAGCTACCGAAACATAACATCTGGGGTTGCTACGGACCCTCTTGATAAATTGTTCATTAAGTAAATCGTAGCTGGTGGCAGCTAAAAGAAGGGGTGTAAAGTGTTAATCTATGGGGTGGCGTTGGCAGTGACGGAGCAGGTTTTATAAATGTATTGCCTGGCTGCGGCCCGGAGTAATTATAATTCCCTCACTGCAGCGTGCCCAATAGCCAGCACACATCCAAGTGACCCGTCTGGCGACTAATTATCCTAGGTGCAGTTCCCTGACTGACCTGAGGGTAAGGGGGGGCGCCAGAGAGCTGCAAGTTCCTAAGTGGAAGTGGGATAATTATAAATACCTGCAGTTTACTGGGTCGGACGGCAGCAGCCGTCGTGTGTGTGCGTTTTCGTCACATTTGCGGCACGGTGGGATCACGAGCCGTGATACCCCGGGCTACCGTGTGGCGGACCGTGTGCACGTTTCATCACAAAAGCGCAGATGTCTGTACAGGAGCTTCTGATAGGCAAAAGGAGATTTTAATGACCACATAAGAATGCCAAATTAGTATATTCATGGAGGGGAAATATCTCCAAAAGGGGGAGCATTAAAGATGCATCCATCAAGAACAAAACTGTCATAATCCCTAATGCAGGTGCCAAAAAAACGCCAAAAAAATAAATAAATTCACAGTTTGTAAAAACCGGTGAATGATAAGTCCTCACTCATGCTATTTTTGTATTTTATAGGCTCGCTGCTTCCCCGTAGCAATCATCAACAACCTTAAATATGCAGACAATACAACATGGATAGCAACAAGCGTAGACGGAATGAAGGACGTATTACAGAGTATCAAGATGGAAAGCTGCTACTCAACACAAGGAAGACACAAAGAAGACAGATATTGACTACTGCCAGGTACCACCAGGGCACATCTGAGATGGACAACGATGAACTGGAAGTTGGAAGTGACTTCAACCTTCTCTGATCCATGATCATTCAAGATGCAGCGACGACACCGGAAGTCAATAGGAGAATCGCTATGGGCAAATCAACAATGAAGTCAGTGGACGAGGTCCTCAAATCGAGGAACATTTTCTAAAGGTGGTGCTGGAGAAGGATGTTCTCAAAACCATGGATGGTAAGAACAAATCCAGCCAGACATGTCACTCAGAGCAAGGATCACCGATCTACGACTTGTGGACACATCATACGAAGACGGCAATCACTGGAGAAGAACATCATGGTCGGAAGAATAGAAGGAAGAAGGCTTTCTGACATCTGATGTAATAATCCGTCCATGTGACCTGTGCCTATCTGACCAGGGACAGATTACTGTATTACGTCATCGCGATTGCCCATGCACATGGGTGGTTTGCAGGCAATCGCCGCCGGGTGTCAGCTGATTCTGATAGTTGACACCCCGCACTAAGTGCCAGGAGCAGTCACAGACCCATCCCAACACTTTAACCCCCAAAATGCTTTGATCAAACGTGATCGCAGCATTCCGAGAGTGGCAGAGGGCTGACATCCCCTCTGCCTTCAGATCGGAGACCCCTCGGCGTGACACGGAGGGCCATGGTGACCCGATGTCGTCATGATGACATTCGGGTCACCAGAGCTAGGAAAATTGCAGATCATCAGCAGTGCATGAACAGCAAGTCTCCCTGTCACTGCAGCGCTGACGGTTTGTGCAGCACAGGGACGCTGCTGCATCCCCTACACAAGCGATCAGCCTGCAAAAAATGAAAGTCCCATAGTGGGACTAAGTAAAAAAGTTAAAAAAAAAATTGTAAAAATAATTCTGAATATAATAATTGAAAAATCCAAAGATATTGTATGTATGAAAAAATTTATAGAAACAATAAAAGTACACATATTTGGTATTCCTGTATTCGCAACATAATGACCTATAAAACTGTCCCACTAGTGTTAACTTCAGTGAACACCATAAAAAAATATATAATAACAAGGCAAAAAATAAAGCTTTATCATCATACCGCCAAACAAAAAGTGGAATAAAACGAATAGAAATAAACATGGTACCACTGAAAACGTCATTTTGTCCACGAAAAAACAAGCCACCATACAGCTCCATCATTGAAAAAATGAAAATGTTAGAGCTCTCAGAATAAAGTGATGCAAAATATGGTAATTATTTTTTCTATACAATAGTTTTTATTGTATAAAAGCTCCAAAACATAAACCGATATAAATGAGGTATCGCTGTAATCGTACTGACCCGAAGAATGAAACTGCCTTATCAATTTTACCACACATGGAACGGCATAAACCCCCCCAAAAGAAATTCATGAATTGCTGGTTTTTGTTCATTCTGCCTCCCAAAAATCGGAATAGAAAGCGATCAAAAAATGTCATGTGCCCCAAAATGGTACCAATAAAAATGTCAACTTGTCCCGCAAAAAACAAGACCTCACATGACTCTGTGGGCCAAAATATGGAAAAATTATAGCTCTCAAAATGTGGTGATTCAAAAACTAGTTTTTACAAAAAAAAGCGTCTTTTAGTAAGTGACAGCTGCCAATCAAAAACCCGCTGTAAATCTGTTATCGCTGTAACCGCACTGACCCGAAGAATAAAGTCGCCTAATCACTTATACCGCACGAGGAACAGCATAAAAAATAAATAATACCAATTCTTCACCTTTTGTTGATTTTTTTCATTCTGCCTCCCAAAGATCGCAGTAAGGCTCGGCACACATTTATCCTGCGCTCTGCATTGAGTGCTTACATCGGGGTTTCTGTGATGGATCGTACAGGAGAAGGGGTGTGTTGACATCACTCACTTCTGGGGAGGGGAAAGAATGACCCAGCTGGGATTGTCTCTCTGGTGCCACCACTTACTCCAGGTCAGTCAGGGAACTGCACCAAGAGGCTTCCCTTATAGGTACGAGTTATTGATGAGCTTCCAGTGAGGGGGGATATTTATCGCCAATCCAGGCTGTGGATATATATGTAAACCTCCCAGCCATCACTGTCAGAGTTCCTCACTAACACAGTACAGTATGCTGCCACCAGTTCCTCGCTAGATATAAGCCCTGTCCAATAACAGGCTTATATCGGGTCAGAAACTAACTCCGGGTAGCGTATAATAACCAACCAAGCGTGCGGATGTTGAGATTCGTGAATCGAGATAAAAGAACAGCTCAAGATTAATTTTGTATTTAATTGCTGAAAGTCGCACTAGATAGATACAGGTATATATATACAAGAGCAATATACAAGTATACAGTCAGGTTCAACCGGAAGTGGGAGGGGGCCCCCATTCTCACTTTGCATCGAAATATGTTGCTCCCATGCTTGTCTTCGAGATCCAGAATCGGTGCCAGAAGTACCTGCAGCCCCCCAGGCTGTTCCAGTGACAACAGCTGATTTAGAAGACGAGGAGGATCCCCAACTTCCCCAAGAGGGTATGGAAACAGGGCTGGTGAGTGAAACTGACAATGCAACGGAGTGACTCCGACTCCCCTTCCTCCCGCGACAACTGAAACTCCTGCTCCTTCTGATTTGCGACGCTCCGAGCGTTCAATGGCCAGTGTACCCCCTGTTCACTATAATCAAGATGAGTTTATCTGGCAACAAATTGTGCAATGATTGGAAGACTGTCAACAAGAACTTTGGAAGCTCTCGCCCGTGGAATGGTGAGCAAAAAGAGAGGGGGACTGTAAGGGTGTGAAGAACAAGAACAGACAGAAGGAGGTTACCTCCCTTACTCCATGTCCAGAACCATTTGGTGGGGCAGCAGGGTTGCAGGGGAGGAGACTAAGTGGACTGGAAGGCAGAAGAGCGGAAGGCGCGAAAGCAGCGCGCGCAGAGCAGCGTGCGTTGCGGAGAGACTGCATCTTCGCACTGCAGTAAAGAGTGGACCCTCGGCCAGTGCTCTGACTTAGCAGTACGTGACATAGTGAGATCCACTTGCGAGCACGTGAGCGCGGAAGCCTCGGTGTCAGGTGGAGGCTTCCCTCAGGAGAGTACAGAAGCAGAAAACCGTAGCTTCGGCCCTGACTTTCCCCCCGGTGACAGCCCAGGGCCCCTGAGTGTTCCAGAGAGAGACTTCCCAGTTTTCACATCGTCGTTCTTAGCGACTGTCAGCCTGATATATGGAGACTCAGAGCAGGAGACACTCAGCTCTCCCGCGTTATTCCTGTCTCCCGCTTCAACCCCAGAGTTTTCTCGCTGTTTGCCAGGAATAGGAGAGAGACTTTGGAGACTACCAGTGCTGCAGTTGATGGTGTCTACGTTGGAGAAGACGTTCCCTTCAATCAAGGCTTCATCGATCTGATAAGATCCCAGAATACTCTTTTTGCTTCTTCTGTCGTTTAGTGAACTGTTGCTTAATCTTGCTTAGCTTAAGTGTACTGTTGAAATTACGTTTATTCCCCATTACTTCTCCCTGCGAGTAGATATCCTCCCCTGTAAATAAAGCTTTCAACTGTTGGTCTGTCTCTGGTCCGTGGTGACATTCCTAGCTCCTGCACGATTCTTACCTGTTTACAACTGCATGGACCTGGGATCGTCCTGCTGAACGCCCGCTCTTCCTTTTAACATGGGCATAATACTACTCAGACAACACAGGGTGATGGTAAAACAGTGTGGCAATACTTTATTGAACAACAAAACAGTCAGATAACACATAGGTTCACAATACAGTGTATCACCCTTCCGCTGACTCGCCGAGATAATGGCAGCTGTTACTTCAGAGCTCCCATGGTCGACTATCCCAAACATATCCATGGTTAAGCTTTGGTCAAATGGAGCAGATCTGTATTCTTCCAACCGGGGCCAAGGTCTCCAAGGTTGTTTCCTGTAGAATGATAGATCTGTATCCCTCGTAATGGGGCCATGATGTATTGGCAGCTGTCCTGTAGGGTCCCCTGGATGTTTGGATGTCTTGGCAGAATCTCCGGCTGCCTCTCTCTGTCTCTCTTTACAGAGGCATACAACCTATTTTTATACTTAACAAGTGTCCTTCATTCAGTATTGACACAAAGGGTAAGAATGGAGATGAGATTAAGTATCATTACTTGATTATTTAATCTATTTGCATAGTTTTTCCTCCTCTGTTTTTGAAGTCACCAAACTATCTTGCCAACACAATGCATAATTAGCATATCAGTAAACATCACTAGTCAACAAGGATAAGAGCACAATATGTTATATGAAATGTCAATATTACAGGCTTACACAAGCAAAAGTCTATTTTCTTGACCAACACATAAATTCAAAAGTCAACATACAGGTAACAGTCTATTCTTCTTGGTTTGCTAAAAATAGTCATCTGGCTAATTAAGACACAATGCTGTGTCTCCATAATCGTATATAAGGAATGAGGGAAAGTTCTGTGTTCCATATAACCACAAGAAAGAAAGTGTGCTGCTGGGGAATTATGGTAGAACCACTCATGGCAATGGTAATATCGGGTATAGGTAGGTTAGTGGAAGGAGGAAATGCAAGAAGTTCAGTTTTAGAATGAGGACATGATGTTAGTGACAGTAAACAGACAATCCCTGGTATTTTGTAGTAGTGGGGGATGCTGTCACGAGACGTGTATCATTGGGGTTAACAGTAGATAATGCTGGAAACTGAGTCTACTTATGGTTTGTCGAATAGGGACGATGTATAAAGAAAAGAGGACAGGACCTAGGACTGAACCCTGAGGACAGGGCCGCCATCAGGGCATTACTGCCCTGACTGGCGTATGGGGCCTGATGAGCAGAGTGGGCCCGCATCTGGCACAGTCGCTTCTGCTCACTGGGCCCCAGTGGCAGGATTCTGCCGATGCAGTAACTGAACCTGCGTTTGAGACGCAGGTTCAGTTAAACTCTACTGCCGTGCGGACCCGCACGGCGATAGTTAAAAGACTCCAGTCAATCGGAGGCTGGCAGCTGATGTCAGCGCGCACATCGCCGGTGTATGACGTCATTGTCATTCGTCGGCGAGTACACGTTTGAAATGCCTGGAGGGAACATCACCGATGAACCACGGCCAGGTAAGGAGATAGTGTTTTTTATTTTTATTGAAAGCGGCAAGCCACAATACGTTTCGACGGCAGGATGGAGACACATGAACCATGAGTCTCCATCCTGCCCCATCTGTCTACATCCTGCCCCATGATCCTGCACCATGTGACATGGGGCAGGATCTAGACACATAGTGCAGGATTATGGTGTAGGATGGAGACATTGGGAAGGATGGAAACACATGGTGCAGGATGGAGACATGGGGCAAGATAGAGACGTGGGGCAGGATGGAAACACATGGTGCGGGATGGAGACATGGGGCAGGATGGAGACATGGTGCAGGATGAAGACATGGGGCAGGATGGAGACATGGGGCAAGATAGTGACGTTGGGCAGGATGGAAATACATGGTGCGGGATGGAGACATGGGGTAGGATAGAAACACATGGGGAAGGATGGAAACACATAGGGCAGGATGGAGACATGGGGCAGGAAGGAGACATGGGGCAGGATGGAGACAGATGAGGCAGGAACATGGGGCAGGATGGAGACAGATGGGGCAGGATCATGGGGTAGGATGGAGACAGATAATGCAGGATCATGAGGCAGAATAGAAACATGGGGCATGAACATGCGGCAGGATGGAGATATATAGGGAGGTATGAAAACCAGAATGAATCTTAATTTCCCAGATGACTATGTTTTTGCAAACCAAGAAGAATGTATATTGGCTTGTGGATTTAAGTGTTTATTTCTTGTGGGTCAAGAAGACAGATTTGCAAACTGATATACCATTTAACATACTGTGTAAAGGTACTGCCACACTAAACAATCCCGCTAGCGATAGCGATAAAGACGCATACTAATGCGATCGCTAGCGGGATTGTTTCTATATCGCTAAGTGCGGCCACATTTAGCGATATAGTTAACGACGCTATCGCGGTTAGCGATCTTCTTAACGACTTTAGCGGTACAAAAGTACTGCTAAATCGCTAAGAAAAGGTGCCACACTTAGCGATATATACTTACCTGCGGGGCGCCGACGATCTAAATAGGGTCCGGAACGATGTCAGCGACGAGCGAGATCACAGCAGGATCTCAGCAGGGAGCTCGTCGCTGACAGATGCCGCACACAACAACATCGCTAACGGGATCGCTAAATAGTGACGTTTTTTAGCGATCCCGTTAGCGATGTTGTTTAGTGTGGCATACCCTTAAGTCTGTAATAGTGACTTGTACATAGTGTGTGTTTGTCTTTGTTTATTGATGTGTGTTGATATGCTAAGTGTGCATTGTATTTTGGAACCAGCTTGTTGACTTCGAAAGTAGATAGGGAAAGGCTGTGATGGTGGACTGAAGGACACTGGGTAATTCTAAAAATAGCTTGCATACCTCGGGTCTAAAAAACCTCAGAGATCTCATCACTAATACTAAGTTAGGGCCCCGTCTCACATAGCGAGTTCGCTACCGAGATCGCTGCTAAACAGCGATCTCAGCAGCGATCTCGCTATGTCTGACACGTACCAGCGATCAGGCCCCTGCTGTGAATCGCTGGTCGTGTCAGAAACGTCAGGACTTTTTTTTGATCGCTGGTCTCCCGCTGACAGGCACGCATCGCTGCGTGTGACAGGCAGGAGACCAGCGATCTCCTGGTAACCAAGGTACACATCGGGTTTCCAAGCGCGGGGCTGTGCCTGGAAACCCGACGTGTACCTTGGTTACCAGCTCCCTGCATCAGTGCGCTGGTATCCAACGTACACTGCGGGTAACTAAGCGATGTTACCCGCAGTGTTGCTGTCCTGATCGATGCCTGTTTGGCAGCTCAGCAGCGATCATGTAGCGACACACCAGCGATCCTGATCGTTGTCGGGATCGCTGGTGTGTCGCTATGTGTGACGGGGCCCTAACACAGAGCTACCAGCCGGACAGTCTGTAAAACACCCAACGGACAAGAGACAGGACTGCAGCCAATTCATCATGGCACCATCACGAGGGACTCGGGTCTATGATTCTATAGGAAACAATCTTGGGGTTTTCGGCTCCGGTGGGAACGACTCAGATCTGATCCAGTGACCATCTCTGAACCATTGATATGTTTGGAGAAAGCCAGGTTTGGGACCCACTGGTCGCCTGGTTCCATGGAGATGGTCGGATAAGCCAAGTGGTGACTCTCATGTCAACTGGCTTTGGACCTTGTACGGAGTTTATGGACTGTTCTCTGTCATCTCCCTACGCTTGTTGTTACCTCTTCTCTGTGTGTGTATCACAGGTGGAATAGTGACCCTGGGAGCTCTAACGTATCATCTACCATTAACCCAGTGAGTCAACAGAATGGTGAGACCCTGCAATGTGCATCATCTGGGGGTAATTGCTGGGACTGTTCTGTTTGCTGTTGTTTGTTGTGGTTAAATAAAGTATTGCCACACTGTTCTACCCTAACCCTGTGTTGTCTGTGTAGCGTTATGCCCACATTTAACGGGACAGCGGGCTTTAGGCGGGACGATCCCTGGTCCTTGTGGTTTCGACTAGCAGACTTGGGCGCCCGCCGACCCCCGTTTCTCCACAGGAGGTATGGAGACAGATGGGGCAGGATGGAGACACATGGTGCAGGATCATGGGGCAGGATGGAAACAGATGGGGCAGGAACCTGGGGCAGTATGGAGACACAAGGTGCAGGATCATGGGGCAGGATGGAGACACATGGTGCAGGATGGATACAATAGAGTCAGATGGGGCAGGATCATGGACAGATGGGGCAGGATGGAGACAGATGAGGCAGGATGGGGAGATCATATAGGACAGGATGGGACATCACATGGGGCAGAATGGCTGCTCATGAGGGCAGAATGGGAGAACATATTCGGCCAGGATGGGAAACATATGGCTGGTGCCAGGAATGAGACACACAGGAGCCAGGATGAGGGATATTATTACTGCAGTGATGTGTTTATTTTATATTTTGAGGATACTGTTTTAAATGGGGGAGTGGTCCTTTTACTGTGCCTTTTTTTCTACATCTGGAGCAGTATAGAAGTTGGGAAAAAATTAATGTGCTCTGCAAGCGGTGTTCTAGATAACTGTTATTTCCTGCAGAGACGAGCCATGGCGGGAAGAAGTAATGGCGGTCTGTGCTGGAGGAAGATGAAAAGTGAAGATGAAGGACTTCACCTAGAGACGTCACTGGTGAGTCAGTGTATTACCTGTACACTGGCATTTTACACTGTATACTATATGCAGAGTTCCTGTGTACAATGTCACCAGTGGTTACTGTATTACCTTTACACTGACACTATGTACAGTCTTCTGCTGAAAGTGATTTTCTCCACAAACGCTCAAAAATTAGAGCACCACTGGAGAACATGTTTCTGCTGTGTGTGTCAGGGTCGTCGTTATCTGTATTGGGTCTTTCTATGTGTAGTTGTTTCCGCTTCATCCAGGTCACTCTGTAATGTACAATATGTGACAATGTAGAATCTGAACAGGAGAGGGAGGAGATCGGGGACGAGGACGGCTGTAGATTGTCCACAAGCTGCTGGGTGTACTGTCGATGTAGATCTCTGTATTATCTCGCTGCTGCTATGCAGGTAGATGCACGCTCCACTAGATAGCAATGGAGTAGAGGGAGGACAGCACACAGCAAGGGCAGACCTGCAGCGCAGCAGAGAGGCTACCACCAGGTGGCAGCAGAGTAGTCAAACAAGCCGGTTTGATATTATTCTGTAGCGCAGTACCAAAGGGATAAACAAGCACAAAGTCAGAAACAAGCCAAGTGGGTCAATACCGGACAGGAGCAGATAAGCCAAAGACAAGAGACAAACAGCAGGTCAGGGTCCAAGCCAAGTCAAAAACAGGGAGTCAACACATGAGTCGGGATGGGCATAGGGGATAAACAGACATGGGTTCAGTCAGCAAAAGCAGTAGGACAAATCAGGACAAACGGAGTCAGCTACACACGCCGTAGGCAGAAACTATAACGGACACGGCCTGCAGGATAAAACTGAGAAAAATAGCAAACCTAAAACCAGACAGGCTAAGAAAGTTAACCCCTGACATGACCAGACTGGGAAAATAGAAAGACAGGACTCAAAACCTGGTCTGGATCATGACATGTAGGTCCTATAAGTGGAGATGTCCTGACCGGGGAGACAGTTACTTATAGAGAAGGAAAGAAGGTTGTGGTCAGAGAGCCAAGAGGGGAGTTCGTAAAGTCAAACATTGAGCAGATTAGGGAGAAGACTAAATCCAGAGTATTCCCATCTTCATGCATAGGAGAGTTAGTAACCTGTGAGAGAAGGTTGGAGATAAACGGTAAGTGGCTGATGTTGAGAGCGGATCATCAATGAGGAAGGTAAAGTCCTCGATGATGAGATCGGGAAGTCACAGAATAGAAAGTGTGGAAGCCAGGTGGAAAAGTGATCCATGAATCGGTATGATTGGCCCAAAGAATGACACACAACCGCAGGAAGAAGGGACGGAAAAGTCTGACAGTATGGACCTCAAAGGAAGGAAACATAAGTGAGGGAACTGGAGGGATGACCAGGAAAGCACATTGTGATGAAAGGAGCAGACCAACACCTCCACCTTGTCTGTTAGCCCCCTTATGAGAGAGCAGCAGCAGCAGTGGTGTCAGACTGTTGGAACCAGGTTTCAGTGAGAAACAGAAGGTCAAGGGAATTAGAAAGAAAGAAATGGTGAATGTGGAGTAGTTTGTTGCACACTGATAGGGAGTTGTAGAGGGTAAAGTTACAACAGATAGGAGAAGGCTGCACTGATGGTGATAAGATTAGCAGGGTTTCTATGTCCCACAGGAAGAGCTTAGATATAGTAGTGGAAGGATGGCCCGGATTAGGGGAGATGTCACCAGTGACTAGAAGGAGGAAAAAAGACAGCAGGCGGATCATTGATTTATGGAAGCATTTTGTGCACTGTGTGGTGGTAGAGGACGGTTTTAAGTGTTTCAGAAATGTGAGAAGAGCCTGAGAGCTGAACATGGGAGATGGGAGGAGAGAGGGGCTGATGTGGAGAGAGTGCGCACAAGGCGTAAAACGAGAAAGAAAGCAGTGAGGACATAGAGGAGGCAAATAGATATAGAACATAAATAATGCAGCACAACTGAATAAGAAGCGTAGTGCGAGTATCTTCCATCACTCACCTGTCTCCAGCCCTGCACAGCTGCCATGTTTAGCTGAATACACTGCCATGTTTAGCTGCATACACTGCCATGTTTAGCTGCATACACTGCCATGTTTAGCTGCATACACTGCCATGTTTAGCTGCATACACTGCCATGTTTAGCTGCATACACTGCCATGTTTAGTGCATCACTGCCATTTAGCGCATCATGCCATGTTTAGCTGCATACACTGCCATGATATTGCACACGTGCTCTCCCTACATCAGATCTGAATATATAGGAAGACTCTACTCACATTATGGCCGAATTTACCTCGTCAAACAATCACGGTAATTAACTAACCGGACCAGAGCAGGTGATCTATGCGAGATAAACCGGTGCCGGTCGGACGGAAAGCACCGGAAACATCAAGTGATGAAGAAAACTGAACATATACAGACACAAGAAGAATTAGTAATTACCAGATACGAGATCTGCAAATAACAAGGGACATGTTCACACGTGACAGATGTGACACAAGCAGATCGGATGCATCTAATCCTGTGCTGTGTGATACTGTCTGACGTATCTCATCGTGTCCTGTGATATGACCTGATGTATCTCCTCCTGTTCTGTGTGATGGATCTGATCCCATCCTGTGTGATGTATCTCATCCCCTCCTGTGTGATGTATCTCATCCCCTCCTGTGTGATGTATCTCATCCCATCCTGTGTGATGTATCTCATCCCCTCCTGTGTGATGTATCTCATCCCCTCCTGTGTGATGTATCTCATCCCATCCTGTGTGATGTATCTCATCCCATCCTGTATGACGTATCTCATCCCTCCTGTGTGATGTATCTCATCCCTCCTGTGTGATGTATCTCATCCCTCCTGTTGATGTATCTCATCCCATCCTGTGTGATGTATCTCATCCCTCCTGTGTGATGTATCTCATCCCATCCTGTGTGATGTATCTCATCCCATCCTGTGTGATGTATCTCATCCCTTCCTGTGTGATGCATCTCATCCCTCCTGTGTGATGTATCTCATCCCCTCCTGTGTGAATTATCTCATCCCATCCTGTGTGATGTATCTCATCCCTCCTGTGTGATGTATCTCATCCCATCCTGTGTGATGTATCTCATCCCATCCTGTGTGAGTATCTCATCCCATCCTGTATGACGTATCTCATCCCTCCTGTGTGATGCATCTCTCCCGTCCTGTTTATGTATCTCATCCCATCCTGTGTAGTATCTCATCCCATCCTGTGTGACGAATCTCATCCTTTCTGTGTGATGTATCTTATCCCTCCTGTGTGATCATTCTCATCCCATCCTGTGTGACGTATCTCATCCCATCCTGTGTGACGTATCTCATCCCATCCTGTGTGACGTATCTATCCCATCCTGTGTGATGCATCTCATCCCCTCCTGTGTGACGTATCTCATCCCATCCTGTGTGATGTATCTCATCCCATCCTGTGTGATGTATCTCATCCCATGTGATGTATCTCATCCCATCCTGTGTAACATATCTCATCCCATCCAGTGTGATGTATCTCATCCCCTCCCGTGTGAGATCTGATCCCATCCTGTGTGATGTATCTCATCCCATCCTGTGTGATGTATCTTATCCCTCCTGTGTGACGGATCTGATCCCCTCCTGTGTGATGTACTCTCATCCCCATCTGTGTGATGTATCTCATCCCTCCTGTGTGATGGATCTGATCCCCCTGTATGTGATTGTATCGATTCCTCCTGTGTGATGTATTCATCCATCTGTGTGACGTATTCATCCCATCTGTGTGATGTATCTCATCCCTCCTGTGGATGGACTGACACCTCTGTGTGATGATCCATCCCTCCTGTGTGATGGATCTGATCCCTCCTGTGGATAGTATCTCAACCCATCCTGTGTGATGTATCTCATCCCCCCCTGTGTGATGTATCTCATCCCATCCTGTGTGAGTAATCATCTATCCTGTGTGACGGATCTGATCCCTCCTGTGTGATGGATCTGATCCCTCCTGGTGATGTATCCATCCATCGTGTGACGTATCTCATCCCAATCTGTGTGACGTATCTCATCCCAATCTGTGTGACGTATCTCATCCCCTCCTCTGTGACGTATCTCATCCCCTCCTGTGTGATGCATCTCATCCCCTCCTGTGTGATGCATCTCATCCCGTCCTGTGTGATGTATCTCATCCCATCCTGTGTGATGTATCTCATCCCATCCTGTGTGATGTATCTCATCCCATCCTGTGTGACGTATCTCATCCCATCCTGTGTGATGTATCTCATCCCATCCTGTGTGATGTATCTCATCCCATCCTGTGTGATGTATCTCATCCCATCCTGTGTAACATATCTCATCCCATCCTGTGTGATGTATCTCATCCTGTTGTGTGATGTATCTCATCCTATCCTGTGTGATGCATCTCATCCCCTCCTGTGTGACGTATCTCATCCCATCCTGTGTGATGTATCTCATCCCATCCTGTGTGATGTATCTCATCCCATCCTGTGTGATGTATCTCATCCCATCCTGTGTGATGTATCTCATCCCATCCTGTGTGATGTATCTCATCCCCTCCTGTGTGATGTATCTCATCCCCTCCTGTGTGATGTATTCATCCCATCCTGTGTGATGTATCTCATCCCCTCCTGTGTGATGTATCTCATCCCATCCTGTGTGATGTATCTCATCCCATCCTGTGTGATGTATCTCATCCCATCCTGTATGACGTATCTCATCCCCTCCTGTGTGATGCATCTCGTCCCGTCCTGTGTGATGTATCTCATCCCATCCTGTGTGATGTATCTCATCCCATCCTGTGTGACGAATCTCATCCTGTTCTGTGTGATGTATCTCATCCCATCCTGTGTGATGTATCTCATCCCATCCTGTGTGATGTATCTCATCCTCTCCTGTGTGATGCATCTCATCCCATCCTGTGTGACGTATCTCATCCCATCCTGTGTGACATATCTCATCCCATCCTGTGTGACGTATCTCATCCCATCCTGTGTGATGCATCTCATCCCCTCCTGTGTGACGTATCTCATCCCATCCTGTGTGATGTATCTCATCCCATCCTGTGTGATGTATCTCATCCCATGTGATGTATCTCATCCCATCCTGTGTAACATATCTCATCCCATCCAGTGTGATGTATCTCATCCCCTCCTGTGTGATGGATCTGATCCCCTCCTGTGTGATGGATCTGATCCCCTCCTGTGTGATGTATCTCATCCCATCCTGTGTGATGTATCTCATCCCCTCCTGTGTGATGGATCTGATCCCCTCCTGTGTGATGTATCTCATCCCCTCCTGTGTGATGTATCTCATCCCATCCTGTGTGACGTATCTCATCCCATCCTGTGTGATGTATCTCATCCCCTCCTGTGTGATGGATCTGATCCCCTCCTGTGTGATGTATCTCATCCCCTCCTGTGTGATGGATCTGATCCCCTCCTGTGTGATGTATCTCATCCCATCCTGTGTGATGTATCTCATCCCCTCCTGTGTGATGTATCTCATCCCATCCTGTGTGACGTATCTCATCCTATCCTGTGTGACGGATCTGATCCCCTCCTGTGTGATGGATCTGATCCCCTCCTGTGTGATGTATCTCATCCCATCCTGTGTGACGTATCTCATCCCAATCTGTGTGACGTATCTCATCCCAATCTGTGTGACGTATCTCATCCCCTCCTCTGTGACGTATCTCATCCCCTCCTGTGTGATGCATCTCATCCCCTCCTGTGTGATGCATCTCATCCCGTCCTGTGTGATGTATCTCATCCCATCCTGTGTGATGTATCTCATCCCATCCTGTGTGATGTATCTCATCCCATCCTGTGTGATGTATCTCATCCCATCCTGTGTGATGTATCTCATCCCATCCTGTGTGACGTATCTCATCCCATCCTGTGTGATGTATCTCATCCCATCCTGTGTGATGTATCTCATCCCCTCCTGTGTGATGCATCTCATCCCCTCCTGTGTGATGCATCTCATCCCGTCCTGTGTGATGTATCTCATCCCATCCTGTGTGATGTATCTCATCCCATCCTGTGTGACGTATCTCATCCCATCCTGTGTAACATATCTCATCCCATCCTGTGTGATGTATCTCATCCCATCCTGTGTGATGTATCTCATCCCATCCTGTGTGATGTATCTCATCCCATCCTGTGTGATGTATCTCATCCCATCCTGTGTGATGTATCTCATCCCATCCTGTGTGACGAATCTCATCCTGTTGTGTGATGTATCTCATCCTATCCTGTGTGATGCATCTCATCCCCTCCTGTGTGACGTATCTCATCCCATCCTGTGTGATGTATCTCATCCCATCCTGTGTGATGTATCTCATCCCATCCTGTGTGATGTATCTCATCCCATCCTGTGTGATGTATCTCATCCCATCCTGTGTAACATATCTCATCCTATCCTGTGTGATGTATCTCATCCCATCCTGTGTGATGTATCTCATCCCATCCTGTGTGATGTATCTCATCCCCTCCTGTGTGACGTATCTCATCCCCTCCTGTGTGACATATCTCATCCCATCCTGTGTGACGTATCTCATCCCCTCCTGTGTGACGTATCTCATCCCCTCCTGTGTGACGTATCTCATCCCCTCCTGTGTGATGTATCTAATCCCCTCCTGTGTGATGTATCTCATCCCCTCCTGTGTGATGTATCTCATCCCCTCCTGTGTGATGGATCTGATCCCCTCTGTGTGATGTATCTCATCCCCTCCTGTGTGACGTATCTCATCCCCTCCTGTGTGACATATCTCATCCCATCCTGTGTGACGTATCTCATCCCCTCCTGTGTGATGTATCTCATCCCATCCTGTGTGACGTATCTCATCCCATCCTGTGTGACGTATCTTATCCCGTCCTGTGTGACGTATCTCATCCCCTCCTGTGTGACGTATCTCATCCCATCCTGTGTGACGTATCTCATCCCATCCTGTGTGACGTATCTCATCCCGTCCTGTGTGACGTATCTCATCCCCTCCTGTGTGACGTATCTTATCCCGTCCTGTGTGACGTATCTCATCCCATCCTGTGTGACGTATCTCATCCCCTCCTGTGTGATGTATCTCATCCCCTCCTGTGTGACGTATCTCATCCCCTCCTGTGTGATGTATCTCATCCCCTCCTGTGTGATGGATCTGATCCCCTCCTGTGTGACGTATCTTATCCCGTCCTGTGTGACGTATCTCATCCCCTCCTGTGTGATGTATCTTATCCCGTCCTGTGTGACGTATCTTATCCCCTCCTGTGTGACGTATCTCATCCCATCCTGTGTGACGTATCTCATCCCATCCTGTGTGATGGATCTGATCCCCTCCTGTGTGATGTATCTCATCCCCTCCTGTGTGACGTATCTCATCCCCTCCTGTGTGATGTATCTCATCCCCTCCTGTGTGATGTATCTTATCCCGTCCTGTGTGACGTATCTCATCCCCTCCTGTGTGACGTATCTTATCCCCTCCTGTGTGACGTATCTCATCCCCTCCTGTGTGACGTATCTCATCCCTCCTGTGTGACGTATCTCATCCCCTCCTGTGTGACGTATCTCATCCCCTCCTGTGTGATGTATCTCATCCCCTCCTGTGTGATGGATCTGATCCCCTCCTGTGTGATGTATCTCATCCCCTCCTGTGTGACGTATCTTATCCCGTCCTGTGTGACGTATCTCATCCCCTCCTGTGTGACGTATCTTATCCCGTCCTGTGTGACGTATCTCATCCCCTCCTGTGTGATGTATCTTATCCCGTCCTGTGTGACGTATCTCATCCCTCCTGTGTGACGTATCTTATCCCGTCCTGTGTGACGTATCTCATCCCATCCTGTGTGACGTATCTTATCCCGTCCTGTGTGACGTATCTCATCCCATCCTGTGTGACGTATCTCATCCCCTCCTGTGTGACGTATCTCATCCCTCCTGTGTGATGTATCTCATCCCATCCTGTGTGACGTATCTCATCCCATCCTGTGTGACGTATCTCATCCCATCCTGTGTGACGTATCTCATCCCCTCCTGTGTGATGTATCTCATCCCCTCCTGTGTGACGTATCTCATCCCCTCCTGTGTGATGTATCTCATCCTGCTGTGACCCCGGCACCTGCGGTGTGTGCAGGATCTCATCCTCTGGCAGATGATGGGAGTGCTGATGCCAGTGATATTGGGGTGATGGTTGGTGATGATGGTGCGGTTCGCGGTGGGTGCTGGTAATGGCGGTATTAGGAAGCGATGCTGAGGTCTTGTTGCTATTAGCAGACACAATTATCTGGTAATGGGGGATTACGAGTCCCCGGAGCACCATTACTCACAGACACCATACAGGGAGATAATGGGATTTATACAACAGCCCTCGGGGGAGATGTATAATGTCAGCACAGCAGAGGAGGGGGGTAGTAGTCCGGCCTCACCAGCCGTCACCGCCGTGTGGATCCACGAGAGCTGAACAGCGAACACATCGTACATCCACCAAACACGACTGTACAAAAGTGCAGAAAGTGCATCACCTAAGCGGAGTCCATGTAGGTGGAATGACACCGATACATGAGACATGGACAACCTAGATGCACGAGATGGCAACGACACCGATGCACGAGACGCGGACGACACCACGTGAGTCAGAGTGGTCAAGGAGTCCAAGGTCAGAAGCCAGGAGGGTACGTTATAAACAGAAGGAAGAGACAAAAGTGTAGTCAGGTAATGTCCTGAGGTCAGAGTACCGGGAGGATAACGGATCAGAGCAGAAGGGGTTAAACAGGCGGATTGTCAGAACAAACTCCAAGGTCAGGCAACAGATCAAGCATATAGAACTCAAGGCACAGGAGAGCACAGAGCACAACCTCACAGGATGAATGTACGTCTGGCAGTGGTCTGGGAGAAGTTGCTCTGTTAAGTAGGCATAGCAATTACCTGGGATAGTGAACACCTGAGACAGCTGACGCCTCCTAGTCATAGATTGGCTAGTCGAGCCGTCAATCAACACACTGACAGCTCAGCACGCCTCTGTACCAGATTGGATGGTCATGCTGTCAATCAAAGTACTGACAGCTTCAGTACGCCCCTGTATCGTATTGGAAGGCCGAGCTGTCAGAAACTGCATCCCAGACACCCTGAGGGGTGGAACCGTGACCGTACCCCCTCTTCTAGGGGGTCCACCGGACCCCAGGCTTCCCTGGAAATTTTAGATGGATGGCCCTGACTAACCGATTGGCCTTCATATCTTGAGCAGGGACCCAGGATCTCTCCTCTGGTCTTTATCCCCTCCATTGAATGAGGAACTGGAGGGAATTAAGGACCTTCTGAGAATCCACAATCCTCTGAAACTCATATTCCAGGCCACGGTCTACTGAAAGCGGAGGAGGCAGGGATGAGGGAGACAATGCAGAAGGGACATACTCCTTTAACAGGGATTTATGGAATATGTTACGGATGTAAAGGGATGGAGGAAGCTTTAACCTAAATGCCACAGGTTTGACCAACTCTAGGATCTCATATGAACCAATAAACTTTGGACCCAACTTCGCCGACGGCACTTTAAGTTTAATGTTCCTAGACGACAACCAAACCTTATCCCCAATCTTGAAAGCAGGACCCACCGACTGTCTCCTATTGGCCTTTCGTTTTTGGCGAATCTGAACAGTCCCAATATTCTTTTGAACCTCCCTCCAGACATCTCCAAGTCTACACAGTGACCTCCTCCCCAGGGCATTCAGAACTGATCCTAGAAAATTCGCCAAAATGGGGATGAAAACCATAATTACAGAAGAACGGTGCGGTCCCGGTAGATTAATTTACACAACGGTTAAAAGCAAACTCAGCGAGAGGTAAAAACGAAGACCAGTCCTCCTTTCGCGCTGCCATGAAGCACCTTAAAAGTTGTTCCAAAGATTGAGTTGTCCTCTCAGTCTGACCATTGGTTTCAGGGTGATAAGCAGATGAAAACGACAGGTCAAGCCCTAGTTTATTGTAAAAAGCTCTACAAAATTTAGAGACAAATTGTACTCCCCTATGAGACACAATGTTCAGAGGGATTCCATGTAACCTTAATATATGAGAAATAAACAACCTGGAGAGTCTCTGCATTAGGTAATCCTGACAAAGGAACAAAATGAGCTTGTTTGCTGAATCGATCAATTACCACCCAGATAGCAGTCTTCCCATCAGATAGAGGCAAATCTGTAATGAAATCCATGGACAAATGAGTTCATGGTCTTCTGGAATAGGCAATGGAGCCAATTTCCAGCCGGCCGCCTATGACTGACTTTGGTGTGTGCGCAGACTTCACAAGATCCTTAATGTCCTTATGCATGGATGGCCACCAAAAAAGTCTAGCGATGGCTTTCCTGGTGGCAGTAACCCCAGGATGACCACTTAAAACGGAAGCATGAAATTCCTGTAACACCCGCAATCTTAGGTACACAGGCACAAATAATTTTGACTGTGGGGAAGTAGAAGGAGCCAACGAGACTATGAGATAAAGCATCAGGTTTCACATTCTTAGACCCTGGCCTGAATGTAATAGAAAAATTAAATGGAGAGAAAAACAAGGACCATCTGGCCTGTCTAGGAGTTAACCTTTTATCCGATTCAATGTAAGCTAAATTCTTGTGATCCGTAATCACAGTAACTGGATGAACATCCCCCTCCATAAAATGCCTCTATTCCACAAAGGCCAATTTGACAGCAAGTAACTCCCGATTCCCAACATCATAATTTGTCTCCGCCGGTGAAAATTTTTGAGAAAGAAAAGCACATGGAAGCAGGTTAGTCAGAGTTTTGGGCCCCTGAGATAAGACTGCCCCCACTCCGATCTCCGAAGCATCCACCTTCACAATGAACGGTTCTTAGAGATCAGGCTGGATCAGAATGGGTGCGGACATAAAACACTTTTAATCTTTCAAAAGCCCTGATAGCATCGGTAACTAAACCTTAGATTCCCCCTTACGTGTAAGGTCAGTAATAATATTTATTTTTTAATCTTTATATAGCGCTAACATATTCCCAGCGCTTTACAGTTTGCACACATTGTTGTCGCTGTCCCCGATGGGGCTCACAATATAGATCTGTATGTTTTTTGAAGTGTGGGAGGAAACCGGAGAACCTGGAGGAAACCCATGCAAACTCCTTGCAGATGTTTTCCTTGGTGGGATTCGAACCCAGGACTCCAGCGCTGCAAGGCTACAGTGCTATCCACTGAGCCACCGTGCTGCGGCTTAGCAATCTGTGAAAACTCCTTGATAAATTTTCTATAATAGTTGGCGAATCCCAGAAAATGCTGCAAAGTGTTAAGATCACAAGGTTTATCCCAATCAATTATGGCCTGCACCTTCCCAGGGTCCAGTTTAAACCCTTCTGCTGACAAGATAAACCCCAAGATTTCCTGCACAGAAAAGAACGCATTTCTCTAATTTAGCAAACAGAGAGTTCTCCCTTAACCTCTGTAACACAACACAAACGTTCCTGGTGAGTGTCCAAGTCTGGAGAGAATATTAGAATGTCATCAAGGTATATCACAACAAATCTTCCAATGCAATCAGAGAAAATATCATACATAAAATTTTGAAACACAGCAGCTGCATTAGATAATCGGAAAGGCATGACAAGGTTTTCAAAAAGACCCTCAGACGTTAAAAACGCCGTTTTCCACTCATCACCCTTCCGGATGTGTATCAAATTGTAAGCCCCTCAAAGATCAAGTTAAGAAAACACCCTGGCCCCAGAAGCTGATTATATAGGTCAGGGATGAGTGGAAGTGGGTAGGTAGTCTTAACAGTGATCTTGTTTTGTTCTCTGAAATGAAGGCAAGGACGGAGACCTCCATCTTTGTTGCTAACAAAGAAAAATCCAGCAGCTACAGGGCAGGAGGAAGGATGACCCTTCCGTAAACTTTTGTTAACATATTCTTTCATGGTGGTCCGTTCAGGCCCTGAAATTGTGTAGGCGAGCTTTTGGCAATTTGGCACTAGGAATAAGGTCAATAGCTCAATCATAGGGTCGATGGGGAGGTAGTATTTCCGCCTCTATTTCCGAGAACACATCTCCAAAGTCCTTCAGCTACCCCAGAAGACCCTCCAGACTAGCAGAGCATGTTTGTACATTCTTCAGACATTTCTTGGAACAGTTGCGGCCCCATTTCACAATCTCCTTCAGACACCAATCAATAACTGGATTGTGAATCTGTAGCCATGGAAACCCCAGTACCAAACAAGCAGGTAAATTATCCAACACAGAACAGGAGATGGATCCAGAGTGGAGAGCTCCCACTTGGAGAGTGAAATACACTATTGCTCTCTTGACCAAATTGTGAGCTAACGGTGTCTTGTCAAGGGCAATGATTTGAATGGGTCTTTCTAAATTAACGGTCACTAACCCTATCTTCCGAATCAGTCCCGAATCAATAAAGTTAGCAGCAAACCCACAGTCAATGAACGCCAATGTTTATAACACCTGGTTGTCGAAGGAAATCATTGTATTTATTAGTACTTTATCTGAGGAAGAAAAAGGTACCTGGCAGTCTGAGTGAACTCCTCAGCCGTCACCCAGACTCAGACGTTCTCCTAATGGTTTGGTGGCTTGAGGACGAGTTGGGCAATTCTTAAGAAAATGTCCAGAGAGACCACAGTATAGACAAAGTCAGATCTTGACTCCGTCTTCTCTCCGCAACACGAAGACTGGCAACTCTAACCTCAGGTAAATGGACCAGCTCCAGGGACATAGTACATGCGGCCTACTGTTCAGCTTGTCTCTCACGAATTGTGTGGTCCATTCATATGGCCTGAGTCATGGCCTCCATCAGAGAACAAGGGGCGTCATGGAAGACCAGAACATCCTTGAGTGTCCCGGAAAGGCCTCTTTGGAACTGGCACCTGAGAGCAGCATCATTCCATAGAACTTCGGTGGACCTCTGCCGGAACTCAGCTGTGCGACCCCCCCATGTGTCAGTTTCATGATCTTAGCCTCCGCGACCTGGATTCTTTCGGGTTCGTCATATATCTGACCTAAACTGCCAAAAAAGGCATCAATGGAAAACCGTTCTGGGGCTTGTGGGGACAAAGAAAATGCCCAGGTCTGAGGACCCCCTCGCAGTAGGGACATGATTATTCCCACCCGCTGAAACTCCTCCCCTGATGACCGGGGCGCAGGGTAAAAAAACACTTACAGCTTTCCCTGAATACCCTAAACTGGTCTTTCTCTCCGGAAAATTTATCAGGGAGGGATATGATAGGTTCCGGAGAGAACAACTGTACATCAGAGGGTACTGACATCACAGCCAGTGGGGATCTATGTGAGGTCTTCTTCAAGTTATTTATCTGACCCTGCAACTGATATTGTGATGATTCCAGACTCAGGCAATCCTTCGCCAGATCCTGAGTCATCTGCATCAAATTTCCCACCTGGACACAAAGTGTGTGAACAGGATCAATACTGAAGCAAAAAAAAACGTAGTGGCCAGACGTAATGTGACGCTAGTCACTTCTCACGGCTAAGCCGTGAGTCAGAGTGGTCAGGAGTCCAAGGTTAGAAGCCTGTGTGTAGCCCAGCTGCGCTTGGAGCCACATTTACCCAGGAGGATGCACCAAAGGTAACTCCCACAATACCTGATATTCATTCACAGCTTCACCAATCCCTGGAGCCACCAGAGGGAGCCCTTTTAGAGTAGATATAAGGATGGTGAAGCCACAGCAGTTAGTTCAGACCAGATTAGCCTGAGAGCTGAGAAAGTTCAGTCTAGAGCTGAGACAGCAGACAGACAGTCTAGTCACCTCAGACAGAGCTGATTAGCTGGGAAAGTTGTGAAGCTGTTAGTTCCCTTGAAGTGTGGAGAGTCAGCTCCTAGAAGTGTGCACAGATCAGTAGACGGAAGGTCCTGATAGCTGCTTCAGACAGAGCTCAGAAAGAAGGAAGGAAAGGGGACAGCAGTGACTGAGAGAACCTAAAGACTGCATCCTTGAGCTTAGTTCAATGTGTGGAGGCTAGTAAGAGTGGAGAAAGATAGCCACTTCAGCCTGGTCAGAACTGAGTCAACTGAGTGTAGTTTCAGTGAGCAAGCGTGCCGACGCTTTGAGAGCGGTTAAGAGAAGGAAGAATCAGCTATCTACTGCTAGTGTGCTTAAGTTAAGGGTTAGAGTAGGACGAAAGGCGAGTGGAAGAGAAGAAGAGAGTAACGGATGTTGAAACAGCATTGATAGCTTACCTCTACTCTGAACAACCGGACACCAGGTCCGAGCTTGCTAGCATCTACACGACTAGTAGGAGATACCGGAGACCCTGCTGGACTACAGGTCGCAGGGGCCCAGGAGTGCTGATACGTAACCGGGGTCAGGAAGACGGGGGTCTAGCAGGACGCTGCATACAGAGACACTGTTCTATCCAAGAGAAGGCTCGACCACAAAGTCACTCGGGCGTATAAGTGAAGACAGAGTTAGACTTCGTTTCATACAGGTCAGAAACTCACACTACTGGAGTAAGGAGGCCCTACACCTACTCAGTGGGAATACTGGACGTGCATCCTCCACCCTGCCAGCTTCCCGGGACGTGCCTGCCATTCCATCAGTAAAGGTACAGAAAGAGACTTTCGTGTGTGTGTCTGCATTATTGCTCCTGCGGCTGAAAGTCCCTTCTCCGTCCTGCACCCCAACACCGCCATTTACCCTGAGGGACCCAGTCTTGCCTGTGGAAGACTTAACACCTTGCTGCCCAGTAACAACCCCTCAGTGGATCTACCCTGCAGCGCTGGTCACCCTGACCAGGTACCACAGGTGGCGTCACGAACAAACTGTAAATACTTTATTCCCCTGTAAATATCCCACATTTGAGGTGAGCTCCAGGGCCACGGACCGAGCTGTGCTACCCGTGACATCCCCCATTGAAGTGAACGGGCTCGGTGCCGAGTACCCCACAGGCCCTGGCGGGCGACTCACCAGTAGGGTACGTCATAAACAGAAGGAAGAGACAAAAGTGTAGTCAGGTAACGTTCCGAGGTCAGAGTACCGGGAGGATAACGGATCAGAGCTGAAGGGGTTAAACAGGTGGATTGTCAGAACGAAGTTCAAGGTTAGGCAACAGATCAAGCATACAGAACTCAAGGCACAGAGAGCACAGAGCACAACCGCATAGGATGAATGTACGTCTGGCAGTGGTCTGTGAGAAGCTGCCCAGTTAAGTAGGCATGGCATTTACCCGGGATAGTGAACACCTGGAGACAGCTGACGCCTCCCAGTCACAGATTGGCTAGTCAAGCTGTCAATAAACACACCGACAGCTCAGCATGCCCCTGAACCAGACTGGATGGCCATGCTGTCAATCAAAGTACTCACAGCTGCAGCACGCCCCTGTACCGGATTGGACGGCCGAGCTGTCATAGACTGCATCCTAGACACCCTGAGTGGTGGAACCGTGACAATTATGCCAAGTATTGTCTATAAAAGGAGGTTGGGGGCCCATATCTGCACATAGAATCATAGAATGGTAGAGTTGGAAGGGACCTCCTGGGTCATCTGGTCCAGCCCCCTGCTCAAAGCAGGATTCTCTAAATCATCCCAGACAGATGTCTGTCCAGCCTCTGTTTGAAGACTTCTATTGAAGGAGAACTCCCCACCTCTCGGGGCCCACAGGGAATTTCCCTGTTACCCTATGGGCCAGTCCGAGCCTCGGTGTGACAGTATGGTACCGGCTTTATGGAGTACTGTTATATAGAGATATGGCGCTGTTATACAGACTCTGTGTGACAGTATGTAATTTGATGCGGGGCGATAGCTGGGATAGCAGTCACGGACTCGGAGTCAGTGATAGGACAAGATTAGGAACCTGTTCAGACTATACGGATTCTGAGTCACTTAACAGAATAGATATTGTTGCAGGTTCAGATACCACTAGTGTGGTTTTTGGTTCAGGTACCGTCCGAGCGGCTTCAGACTCAGGTATCACCGGGACGGTTTTTGGTTCAGGTACCGCTAACGCGGTTTCAGGCTCAGGTACCGCTGGAGCGGCTTGAGACTCAGGTACCGCTGGAGCGGCTTCAGGCTCAGGTACCGCCGGTGCGGCTTCAGACTCAGTTACCACCAGAGCAGCTCCAGACTCAGGTACCGCTGAAGCGCCTTTAAGCTCAGTTACCAGTGGAGCGGCTTCAGGGTCGTGTACCGCAATGCAATTTCTGGTAACACGTGTAACATGAACAGGTTCTGTATTAAACAATAAGGTTAACAAGAAAACGGACAGGGACCTGGCAACTGACTAGTTGCACCAACACTAACTAACCAAAGGGGAAGCATAGCTCAGGCACCTCCCTACTGTGGAGCGTGCCTTATATACCTGATGCCTCCAAGCTATTGGCTGAAGGCATTTCCAAATTGCGCAATGTCCCTTTAAGAATCAGAGAATGCACTCGCACACTCTAGGTTTGCTGCTGGGAAACATGCACGGCGTGCAGTGCCGAGGGAATGGGGACACTGCCACGTGACCGGGGTGGTGAATATGTCGGGATCCCTGCTGGGAAGAGGAGTGAGACCACACAGGGACACCAGCATTGAGATTACAGTACACCCCCTTCCACCACCTCTTCTTCAAGCTCGTAAGGAATCTCCACAGAAGAAGTCGGGCACGACTATTCTCCTTCTACTCCCATGATCTCTCCCGTCCACTGGAAAAACTGTTTCACCTCTCACCACTTCTTTCAGGTCAGGATGCTTCTCACCAGCAAGACATCCTGAGAGGAGACTGAAGTCTTTCCCTGTCCGGCGTGACCAGGCCCTATCTTAGAAGAATTAAAAACAAGTTGGAGTTTTTCCTTCTAGTCAATAAATTGGAAAGTCCTGGAAAGCGCAACTGCCTTGACGTTCTTGTCTGGAAACCACTTGAGAATTGAAGACAACTTCTCAAGGTCAGTCTTCAAACTGGTGTCCATAAAGACGGTCCATGTGGAAGCAACGTGTCAGCTTCCTTCTCATCAAAGACACCAGTGCATGACCAACAAATGGATGACAGACCCGGCAGAGAAAATGGCGGCCGGACTGGACATATAAGGACAAGACACTTTTTGTGACAAGATTTGCCCCAACTAAGCACCTCACTGGCTCTCCAGTCTAGGATGTGCTTATGAGTATGTAGCCACAAAAGACCCAGGAGAAGTGGATACAACATACCAGACATCACATAAAAAGCGATCTTCATGCACAGCATTCCTATCCGAAGTTCCACCTGCTCAGAAGCAACTAGAACAACTTTGGATAGGGCCTTTTTCTTGAGGGAGGGCACCATCAAAAGACTCTGGAGGCATCGGACGGGAATCTGATAGCAATCCGCCACAGCTTGCTGCAAAAAAATCCTATCAAAACAGAGACGAGGTAGGCTGTCTCAATGAACCAGGAGCCTCCATATGATATAGATACCGTCAGAGTCAACAGTGGAGAGGAATTACTCTCATCCAGGGTAGCGTTTTCTACAGACCCCAGGCTCTGAAGTTTCTCTGAATGTATGAGATATTCCGTGCTACAGCAGCAGAACAATCCCCTGGCACAAGGGTTTCTGGCTGCAGCTTAGCCAGCCTAACATGATCAACCTGCATGGGTTCAAAGTAGACAGCATTCTCAGAAGGTTGGGGATCAAGTGTTCTCTGGAAGGATGGAGCCAAACTTAACAGTTTCCTTTCACGCTTCACCTCTCTGGTCTGTTCCTGGAACTTGAGGTCTATCTGGATTGCCAGGGAAATCAAGATGTCTAGAGTAGCAGGAATGCCTCAACCATCCAATTCTTCCTTGTTCCTTCTGGACAAACCCTCCAAGAAGGTGGCTACCAGAGTCTCATCTTTCCAGCCTAGCTGGGAAGACAGGCTACGAAACCAGAATGCATACTGGCTTACAGACAGACCTCCCTGATGCAGTCTGGGAAGAGAAGATGCAGCAGAAGACATATGACCCAGCTCATCGAAGACTTTATGGAAGGCCACCAGGATCGCCTCCAAATCCGAGGTCACAGGATTCCCTCTCTCCCACAAGGGGTTGAGCCATACTAGGGACTTTCTTGCTGGGTAGGACATTAGGAATCCCACTTAGCCCCATCAGAGGGAAACTGAGGGCCAATAGTTCATAGTGCAGCGTGCATACCTGGCGAATCTTGAGTCCCGAACACTGCGTTCCTAGCCGGGGATGATCTCATTTATGGTACACGAGCTGGTGATACCTATTCTGCGTTCCATGGCTCCCTGGGCCGGGGGGTGACCTCACTTCCGGTAGGCGGGCCGGTGAGACGCAACCTGTGCTCCACAATCTATGCCATTAAAGATGCTAAGGGACAGTGCTGCGTACGATTGTGGTGACATTGGTGGAGCGCAACTTACGGTCCACATATGTACCCAACATACACAGGGGCGGCAGTGGGACATGGCTTGATAAGGGCGCCAAATATAAAAATACAGCGCCGGTACCCGGACTCTGCCACAAACAGCATTTATTATGGCCAGGGGGAAGCCCTCAACCCTGGATCCCCTGATGAACCCCTGTACTTCCTAAGAGGGAAATGCGTCGGGAATAAGAGGAAGCTAAAACGGCTGATTAGTATCAGGACTGTGTGGAATCTTTTTTCATGGCTATTGATATCGGATTATGCACCATTTATGTGCTGGTTCTGAAACTGGGAGGGAAGAGAGTGGATTAATACCACTATTGTGTGGGATTTCTGTGCGGCGATTGCACCCATTTTTTGGACATAGAGAAAATCACATTGGGCATCAGGTTATTGAAGACCTAATGACCTGACAGCACCTCGTCGTCTGATATCTCACAGGCCCCACTCGATTGTTCTGTTAGTGGTTCTTGTGCTATAAGACTACATGATTATTGTGGGCGCTGTGCGTTATTGATTATAGAATGTTTTGTCTAAACTGTAGCCCCCAAAAATGACGATTACTGTGATTCCACACTGAGGTGCTATCGTTCTTATGGGGTATTAATGTGACTGCACATCTCGGCTTCATCCCTCCCGGAACATAGAGCAGTAACCACGGGATCCTCATCTCTCTGTGACGGGGTCGTCTCGTCAAACACTCGTCCTCCAGTCACTCCAGATTAGATTATGAGCATGGGTCGACCAATCAAAGTATGAGTCAGACACAAGGCTGGTTCAAACTTAGAGCACGCTCAGGAATGGTACTAGTAGCACCGATCTCAGCAATGTCCTGTCTTTATTAGCATACACGGGATTATATAGACATAACAAACAGGATGACCCACGTGGGGTAAGTTATATTCATCTAATATCCGGCCAGCCCTGATTGGCCCATGTCTCCAGACAGATGTTGATGTCGTCTTCAATGGTTAAATGTCATTGTGGTCGTCATCAATGGCTTGATCCAACTTCGTCTGTCAGAAGTAGGCGTTGATCTGGGTCAATGTCTCAGGAACAGATGTTGGCGGATACTGGTGCTATCTTTGAACTAAGTTTCGATATGACTTGTCTTCAGAGCACAGAATAGAGGCAAAGCACACAAGCATATATATATATATATTTATATATATATATATAAGAAAATATAAGAATATAGAAATGGACATATGACATTAGACATTGGGCATATTATAATTGTCCTTTGCAATTGCAATCATGGGCAAACTGTTTATGTCTAGCACCTACCATCCCTGATTAATTACGTCTTATTCTAGCAGGTTATAAAATGTAACGACAGGAAATGTAGCCGCGTGGGTTCATTTCTACATCTATGTAACACTCAATAAGTGTGACATTTCATATTAAGGTTCAGCCTTGCAACACTCCTTGATGTGGTCTGGCCCAGACGTCTTGACATTTCCTGAAGCTGATGAAAACACGTCTCAGAGGAAACGGGTGTAGGATGGGTCGATGCTGGCTCTATCTTAACTGAAGCATTGTTATATTTGATATATCTGGTTTCACTCGACAAGGAAAATTTATGTTTCAAAATGGATGCAGAACACAAAATGGTGGCAAAGCACATGTAAGCATATATATGTGTGTATAAAGTAGGAAAGTATATTTTACCTTGACAATCCCCCCTAAACACTAAATTTTCCCTTGACGAGGTGACCTTTGAGACTGTCCATGTGTGGGGAGAGGGGAGGTGGATTTCTTCACCCAGCTACCTCAGAGACTGCCCCCTTATGGGACGCCCCCAGACAGCTGGGTCTCTATGTTGGTTAACACATGGAGTTCTCCCATCTGTCCCTAAACTAACTCTTTTGATTGTATCGCGTCATAGAGGGTTTTGCCAAGAGGATCAGGCGGGGTATATTGTTCCATATCCCCTACATTCATATACATCTCTTCCTGAAAAATGAAGGTACCTGAGGGGTTGGTTGCATTGGTTACAGCTTTCCTATATATGGGTACCACACAAAACAGAGCTGAATACTGTAATACTAATCGGTGTGCCAAATCTATAAACTTTGAAATATTACTCATCATGCACCATCCACTAAAGCTAAGTGATGTCTAATGAACCTGTTATCATCATCATCTACACGGCTAAGTCTGTTCCAAGCATCCGTTACTGCAAGGATGCAAGCAAATGTCATTAGTAGCATCATTCCTCTTCTGGAGGCTCTCCAAGGACCTTCTTACAAGGCGATGCGTGGATCCAAGTTTCCTTGCCTTGTAGCTTGACTGCGGTATTTGTCGTCAGTAGAACTTGGAAAGGTCTGTCAAATCTCGGATCCAGACTCTCTCTCACGTGTCTTTTAATGACTACCCAGTCTCCGGGCTGCAGGCTGTGACTCCCAGGATCCTGGTTTGGATCTGGAAGAGAACTGAAGACATTATCATGTACTTTCTTGAGTCTTTTATGCAAATCCCTTACATATGAGAACTTCAATGTCCCATTTAGTCCTTCTACTTTTCCACTGCTTTGTGGATGATATGGGGTGTGAAAACTTGTTGAATTCCCAGAGCTTTCAAAACTTTATTCATTATTTCACCTGTGAAATGTGTACCTCTGTCACTTTCGATCACCTCTGGTACTCCATACCTGCACACCACCTCCGCAAGCAGCTTCTTTGCGGTTGCCGCAGCCGTAGCCTTGGCAATCGGGAAAGCCTCCGGCCAACCTGAGAATAAATCAAAACACACCAACACGTACTCCCATGATCCTGATTTTGGCAGCTGAATATAATCAATCTGCAGTCTCTGGAAAGGATAGAGGGCCGAGGGGCGTGTTTGGGTGGTGTCTTGACTACCCTTCCCTGATTATGTGTAGCACATACCATGCATCCCTGGATCAAACCTTCTATACAGGTGGAAAAGCCTGGTGCTATCCAATGCTTCTGCATCACGCTCATCACAGCAGTTTTGGACTGGTGGGTTGGCCCATGTAACATCTGGGCGACCGCAGGGTACAACGCTCTTGGAAGGCATCGGCGCATCCCTCTTCCCCATACCCCATTTGCTTCATTCAGACATGCACCTTCTTTTTTCCACTTTTCTACTTCCTCCTGGCGCACCTGAGCCTGCATCTGGGATAAGGCATCCTCCGACACAAAGGGATTTTTGGGAGCGCTTACCTGGTGCATCGTTACCCCTTGGAGTGGTCTACTGGCTGCTGTTTTTGCTGCTGCATCGGCCATTTCGTTTCCTTTACTCACCTGATCAGTGCATCTGGTATGTGCTTTAACTTTTATGACAGCTACTTCTTTTGGTAATTGTAATGCATCAATTAACTGCTGGACTGCGTCAGCATTTTTAATGGGATGTCCTGCTGCCGTCAGGAATCCTCTAGACTTCCAAATTGGACCAAAATCATGAGCTATACCGAATGCGTATCTAGAATCTGTGTAGGTGTTAACAATTCTACCTTCAGCTATCTTACAGGCCTCGGTCAGAGCCTTAAGTTCAGCCTCCTGAGCCGACTGATATGGGAGTATTGGTTCTGCTTTGATTACTGCATTCAGGGAGACGATGGCATACCTGGTGTGGAAGGTACCTGAGTCATCTTGGTGGCGAGATCCATCTACAAAAGATTCAAAATCAACATCAAGTCTTTCAGTTTCAAACACTGTGGGTAGGCCTGCTGTTTCCTGTGCCATAAGTGAACACAATCATAAGGAATCTCCTCTCTTGGATCTTCTTTGTACAATACCGTACAATACCTGACCTCCCCCCTAGATCCGAGAGAGGTAACAATGTGGCAGGATTAAGTGTGGTACATCTCTGCAAAGAAACATTTGGAGGCATTAAAAGTGCACATTGCAATCGAAGGTGACGTGCAGCTGAAAGGTGTGCCGGTTGCACCTGGTTCAGTATGGTGTATACATCATGAGGTGTAAGTGCTGTCAGTGGATGATCAAGAACGATATCTGACGATTTGTGAAGCAATAGTCCTACAGCATGTACTGCCCGTACACAGGACGGGCACTCTAGCCACTGCATCTAGTCTTCCACTGAAACAGGCCACTGGCCTTTGATTGTCACCATGTAACTGAGTCAATACTCCTGCCGCGTGTCCCTGCTGTTCATGGAGATACAGGGTGAATGGTTATACGAATTAGATTCGTCCTGTATCATGGGTCCTCCTTTCTGTGAAATTGTTGCGGCCAGTCCTCCAGCATAGTGGAGTTGATTATTTGCAGCATCTACTATGACCCCAACATGTTGTTTCGTAAAATCCCCTGTCCTTATCCTAAAGAGTACATCATGACGGTGGGGTCCAGGAATAACATTGGAATATATTTCCTGAAAATCTTCTCTTCCTCTGTACTAGCAACGTCTAGCGACATGATTTTACAAAGAGTGCTCTGCTTCAGTTCTGGTGTCATAGTGACAGTTCCAACCGGATAATACTCAATACGTGCTTGTAATTGTAACAACACATCACTTTCCTGAAAGATTACATTGACCCCGTGGTGATACCATTAACTGTGTGTGTACAGTGGTTCCTTGAATTTGCAGGGGAATCTTTTTAGTGACGGGGAGCAGGATAGTTGTCTGTAATTACTGAATTTTCTGCCCCGTGTCCACTTGGAACTCAACCTCATGTCCCCCTGGTAGATTCACCTGTTACTGTGCAATTAGGAATGGGGGGTAAGGAGACAAGGGGTTCATGTGCAAGCTACCATTATCCTATGGGAGCGCCTCTAATTGGTCTTGGGGGCCTCCTGCAGGCGGGTCATTTGGATATGGATTAGTTGGACAGGCTGGATATGGATTAGTTCTGCAATCCCTCCTGAAATGTCCTGGTTTCTTACACCCGTAGCACAATTTCTGTCCATCTCCTGGCACAGTCTCCTCTCCCTGTTATTTGCAGGACGAGTACCTACAGCGTGTATCCTCGCTCCTCTTTTTGCCTGCGCCAAATCATGCCGTGCCCCCTGTGCCATTCTGGCCAGATCCTCCGCTTCAACTGATCTCCAATCCGGTCTACCCACTTTCAGCTTTCTGTCACTTCCTTTCTCTGCCTGTCTATCTTTCTTCTCACATACACTGACCTTCTATTCACATGCCTAGCCCTTCGATTCTTACGTACTGTGTCTATTCCAAAAACCTATTCAACAAAATCTGAAAACTACTGCACTCTGGCTCTGCGTCTCTATGCTGAATGCCTGATGGGAGGGGTAAGTCGGGTCGCTGCGCAGTTTGTCAGTGTGCTCTCCCTCAGCCTTCAGCTTCCTTATCTGTAGAATGACCTTGGTGTACAGCAAAATACCATCTCGCTGCTACCAACACTTCCTCCCTCCCTTATTACCTTTGCTTGCTGTCACTGACTCCTGCATTCTTAGATCCGTTCCTACAAATATAATACTTGTATATCTCATTTATCAATCTATTGTATCTAGCTTCATTTGCCAATTTTTCCCTTAAATTTAGTGTGTTGATCCCTTGAAATCATTCCTATCACAGTTGAATATTTGATAGAAATCGAACTTAAAGATAACCACAGGCTGTAATATTAACCCAAAGGTGGGCATACTGGCACGAGGTCAGGATATAGCTCAAAGGATATGTAACAGAAGGTTCATGACTGCTGGCTAATCTTGTCCTTCTTGTAGTGGGAGGCGTGAATCCAGGTGCTCTTGCCCTCGAGCTTCGGGTAGTAGGAGTGGTCAGGACCACAGTGTAGGGACCCTCGAATCTGGGCTGAAGACAGTCTCTTCTCACAAATTTTTTTTTTTATATATATAAGGTCATCAGGCGAGAAATCATGCACCGTGTCACCTGTAAATTCTGGGAGAGAAGCAGACACTGCAGAGTGGGTGTTAGTTAACTTTTAGACAAAGCAATCACAAATTTGCTATTTTATCATTGGTTTCAAATAATTTGGTGCCTAATGTCTTCTGTTTTTAACATACAGCATGATGGAGTATTGAATGTATGGTGGCCCGAAGGGTGGCCCGTGACTCATTTGAATTTAGAGGATCATGGACTGGACCTACTGCATGGATGATGATATCAGCGGGAAGGTCCCTGCATGGGTTGTCAGAGTCTGTCCAGGTGGCAAAGGGTCATAAGTGTGTATATGAGCCATGCATTCTGCAGTGACGATGGGACCACCAACTTGGGCTATTAATAGAGCCAGACCCCCTTTATTGGAGCAGTTGGAGTTGGCAGGACTAACTATAGCACCAACCCGATGTGTCAGGATATCACCGTACCCTATGGATAATGTCACTGGATTTCCGTTGCGGTCTGTGTAATGCTGTGAATGGCAGGGATACCAGTTTTCAAGTACACAGGGAGCTGGGGGCCTGACCGGGGTTTCCGTGAATCTTACAGAGCGACTGTCCTCTCTGAGGATTTGTGAAGGAGAGGAAGGTGCCCCATCTCTGGAGTAGGGGTGGAATAGGCCCTAGGACCAGGGGTTAACAATGATGGTGGGGGAATGGAGGAGGGAAAAAAGATACTGGTGCTGCTGGGGATAGTGGTGGCTGTTAAGGGGCCACCCCTCTTCTCTCTCCTGATCCTCCTTCCCTTCATTAGATCCCATAATATCATGGCGGCGGCTCCTGATCATTGTTTGAAAAACTGAAGATTCATGCATTGCAGCAATGGCCGGGTTGGGGTGTGTGAAAGGGAACAATGGTGTTGCATCTGGTGCCATATTGGGAGCTGTGGCCTGCACAGGTGCGGGCGGGGGCTGGTAGTAGGCCCTGGTTGGTATCAGCAAGGGATATAGGCCTGACTGGGTGTGCTTGGGTGTCTCAAGATGGCCGCCGGAGGAGATGGGGTGTTGGTCATTTCCAGGTGTATTAAGATGGCTGCCAGGTGCAGCAAGATGGCCGCTGGAGGAAGGGGAGGGACCATTTACGGGTGTGCCAAAATGGCTGCTAGAGGAAGTGGGTGTCCCAAGATGGCTGCTGGGTGTAGTGGGAGGGGCATTTCCCAGTGGGGGCCAGGGGCGGGGAGCCCCACAAACACGACAGGACTCCGCCCAGGGCGGGTTCTGTTCTCCACACACACGACACACCCACCCTTCCGGTGATTTGGTGTCGACTCCATTATAGGGCGGTGGCTGGGGCGCACTGGGTACAGTGACGGGCATTATGGGGCTGACGGCCATTTTTATTACATCAACAAGGTCACATTCTGAACAATTTATGTATCCAAACAAGGGCTTGGAACCTTCTGATCCTCCTGCACCGTCTACCTCTCTCCAGCCTTCAACTTTCAAATCATTTGCTACTCTAAGATGTGCTTGTGCTTGGTGCAGGAGTCCCTGATCACTTAACATTCCTTTTCTCTGGCTTACAAAATCTTTCCACACTGAAGGCTGAAGCCTCCCTGTACTGGGTAGGCCCATCATTTTGTATAAACTCCTCACATTTTTTTAACAGCCTTCTTGCCATCCCGTGACTGAAACAATCTCACCAACTCCCAAAGCACCACCTCTAACTTGTGGGGATTTTCTGATTTAAACATGCGCATCATGATGTTAACAGAGTGCAATGATCTGTCGCGACTCAGACCACCGGCGTCACTTGCAGGTCACCACCCGTCAATACAGAGTCCCCGCTCTATGCACTGACAAGACAAAGAGTCCCTGCTCTATCTGTCTCTTCCCTAACTGTGGATGGTGACTTTACAGCACAGTTCGCCGTGACACTCTTCACAGCACAGAGTCCCCGCTCTATGTGCTGGCACCTGGGCTTCTCCTAATGAGACTTCCCAGGTTAGACAAAGAGTCCCTGCTCTATTTGTCACCTCCCAGACGAAGAGCCCTACTCAATTCGTCCTTTTCCCTTGGAGGAATTTGATTATGCGCACCCCTACCACAATTCTCTACAAGATACTAGAAATTTGGACACTTTCAAATTGTCACGTGAGGCAGCTATACCCACATCAACACTATACATCTACAGTCACGGGAGACAGCTATCTAGAACAGAGTACAGTGACCGGAGGAGGAGGAAGTGGTGCACACGAGTACGCGCAGGCACGCGACGTCACTCGGTCTGACAGTGCTGGTTCGGGACGTGGCGCGGGGTCGCCCCCAGTCTCACCACTCGACTGGTCACTCACCCAGACCCAGACAGAAAACACGACAGGACCTACAGTGACTGACACACAGGCAAGTGGGACATATAAATATATGCCCCCAACTTACCGTGCTCGACGGAGGGTGATCAGTCCTCAAATTCAGTCACCGCGGGTACCACCGGGAAATCTATGAGACGGGTCTGGCAAGTAGCGAGCCGCTGGCCACGCCCCACGTTGGGCGCCAATTGACGGGGTCGTCTCGTCAAACACTCGTCCTCCAGTCACTCCAGATTAGATTATGAGCATGGGTCGACCAATCAAAGTATGAGTCAGACACAAGGCTGGTTCAAACTTAGAGCACGCTCAGGAATGGTACTAGTAGCACCGATCTCAGCAATGTCCTGTCTTTATTAGCATACACGGGATTATATAGACATAACAAACAGGATGACCCACGTGGGGTAAGTTATATTCATCTAATATCCGGCCAGCCCTGATTGGCCCATGTCTCCAGACAGATGTTGATGTCGTCTTCAATGGTTAAATGTCATTGTGGTCGTCATCAATGGCTTGATCCAACTTCGTCTGTCAGAAGTAGGTGTTGATCTGGGTCAATGTCTCAGGAACAGATGTTGGCGGATACTGGTGCTATCTTTGAACTAAGTTTCGATATGACTTGTCTTCAGAGCACAGAATAGAGGCAAAGCACACAAGCATATATATATATATATTTATATATATATATATATATATAAGAAAATATAAGAATATAGAAATGGACATATGACATTAGACATTGGGCATATTATAATTGTCCTTTGCAATTGCAATCATGGGCAAACTGTTTATGTCTAGCACCTACCATCCCTGATTAATTACGTCTTATTCTAGCAGGTTATAAAATGTAACGACAGGAAATGTAGCCGCGTGGGTTCATTTCTACATCTATGTAACACTCAATAAGTGTGACATTTCATATTAAGGTTCAGCCTTGCAACACTCCTTGATGTGGTCTGGCCCAGACGTCTTGACATTTCCTGAAGCTGATGAAAACACGTCTCAGAGGAAACGGGTGTAGGATGGGTCGATGCTGGCTCTATCTTAACTGAAGCATTGTTATATTTGATATATCTGGTTTCACTCGACAAGGAAAATTTATGTTTCAAAATGGATGCAGAACACAAAATGGTGGCAAAGCACATGTAAGCATATATATGTGTGTATAAAGTAGGAAAGTATATTTTACCTTGACATCTGTTACACCTCCATGTCACCTGCGGCACTGACTCCCATTGTTCTTGTGTGTGTTTTGTGTATATTTTAGTGTGTAGGATATTCAGGGTGTAGTAGGGTCCCTTGGACAAGCGGGGGCGCCATCACGTCTACAACTAGGGAGCCAACCTCCGAGGCTGGCAGGTAGGGTGAACCTTACTGCTCATCTAGGGAGAGATTGGCCCTTTGACAAGTTATTACACTTTCTTTTCCCTGTTGATCCTCTATGTTTGACCCATTTAAAATATATTAATAAAGGTTAATTTTTAGAGGTCTATTAATAGAGAACACACCATCACCTGGAGGCGGAGCAAAGGCAGACAGCTGATTAAAGGGGGCGAGGACAGAGGATAACAGTGCCACCTAGAGGCGGAGCAGAGGAAGACAGCTGATTAAAGGGGGCGAGGACAGAGGATAACAGCGCCACCTGGAGGCGGAGCAGAGGCAGACAGCTGATTAAAGGGGCGAGGACAGAGGATAACAGTGCCACCTAGAGGCGGAGCAGAGGAAGACAGCTGATTAAAGGGGGCGAGGACAGAGGATAACAGCGCCACCTGGAGGCGGAGCAGAGGCAGACAGCTGATTAAAGGGGGCGAGGACAGAGGATAACAGCGCCACCTGGAGGCGGAGCAGAGGCAGACAGCTGATTAAAGGGGGCGAGGACAGAGGATAACAGTGCCACCTAGAGGCGGAGCAGAGGCAGACAGCTGATTAAAGGGGACGAGGACAGAGGATAACAGCGCCACCTGGAGGCGGAGCAGAGGAAGACAGCTGATTAAAGGGGTCGAGGACAGAGGATAACAGTGCCACCTAGAGGCGGAGCAGAGGAAGACAGCTGATTAAAGGGGGTGAGGACAGAGGATAACAGCACCACCTGGAGGCGGAGCAGAGGAAGACAGCTGATTAAAGGGGGCGAGGACAGAGGATAACAGTGCCACCTAGAGGCGGAGCAGAGGCAGACAGCTGATTAAAGGGGACGAGGACAGAGGATACAGTGCCACCTAGAGGCGGAGCAGAGGCAGACAGCTGATTAAAGGGACGAGGACAGAGGATAACAGTGCCACCTAGAGGCGGAGCAGAGGCAGACAGCTGATTAAAGGGGCGAGGACAGAGGATAACAGTGCCACCTAGAGGTGGAGCAGAAGAAGACAGCTGATTAAAGGGGACGAGGACAGAGGATAACAGTGCCACCTAGAGGCGGAGCAGAGAAGACAGCTGATTAAAGGGGGCGAGGACAGAGGATAACAGCGCACCTAGAGGCGGAGCAGAGGCAGACAGCTGATTAAAAGGGGCGAGGACAGAGGATAACAGTGCCACCTAGAGGCGGAGCAGAGGAAGACAGCTGATTAAAGGGGCGAGGACAGAGGATAACAGCGCCACCTAGAGGCGGAGCAGAGGCAGACAGCTGATTAAAGGGGACGAGGACAGAGGATAACAGTGCCACCTGGAGGCGGAGCAAAGGCAGACAGCTGATTAAAGGGGCGAGGACAGAGGATAACAGCACCACCTGGAGGCGGAGCAGAGGAAGACAGCTGATTAAAGGGGGCGAGGACAGAGGATAACAGTGCCACCTAGAGGCGGAGCGGAGGCAGACAGCTGATTAAAGGGGACGAGGACAGAGGATAACAGTGCCACCTAGAGGCGGAGCAGAGGCAGACAGCTGATTAAAGGGGACGAGGACAGAGGATAACAGTGCCACCTAGAGGCGGAGCAGAGCAGACAGCTGATTAAAGGGGGCGAGGACAGAGGATAACAGTGCCACCTAGAGGTGGAGCAGAAGAAGACAGCTGATTAAAGGGGACGAGGACAGAGGATAACAGTGCCACCTAGAGGCGGAGCAGAGGAAGACAGCTGATTAAAGGGGGCGAGGACAGAGGATAACAGCGCCACCTAGAGGCGGAGCAGAGGCAGACAGCTGATTAAAAGGGGCGAGGACAGAGGATAACAGTGCCACCTAGAGGCGGAGCAGAGGAAGACAGCTGATTAAAGGGGGCGAGGACAGAGGATAACAGCGCCACCTAGAGGCGGAGCAGAGGCAGACAGCTGATTAAAGGGGACGAGGACAGAGGATAACAGTGCCACCTGGAGGCGGAGCAAAGGCAGACAGCTGATTAAAGGGGGCGAGGACAGAGGATAACAGTGCCACCTAGAGGCGGAGCAGAGGAAGACAGCTGATTAAAGGGGGCGAGGACAGAGGATAACAGCGCCACCTAGAGGCGGAGCAGAGGCAGACAGCTGATTAAAGGGGACGAGGACAGAGGATAACAGTGCCACCTAGAGGCGGAGCAGAGGAAGACAGCTGATTAAAGGGGGCGAGGACAGAGGATAACAGTGCCACCTAGAGGCGGAGCGGAGGCAGACAGCTGATTAAAGGGGACGAGGACAGAGGATAACAGCGCCACCTGGAGGCGGAGCAGAGGAAGACAGCTGATTAAAGGGGTCGCGGACAGAGGATAACAGTGCCACCTAGAGGCGGAGCAGAGGAAGACAGCTGATTAAAGGGGCGAGGACAGAGGATAACAGCGCCACCTGGAGGCGGAGCAGAGGAAGACAGCTGATTAAAGGGGGCGAGGACAGAGGATAACAGCGCCACCTGGAGGCGGAGCAGAGGAAGACAGCTGATTAAAGGGGGCGAGGACAGAGGATAACAGCGCCACCTGGAGGCGGAGCAGAGGAAGACAGCTGATTAAAGGGGGCGAGGACAGAGGATAACAGCGCCACCTGGAGGCGGAGCAGAGGAAGACAGCTGATTAAAGGGGGCGAGGACAGAGGATAACAGCACCACCTGGAGGCGGAGCAGAGGAAGACAGCTGATTAAAGGGGGCGAGGACAGAGGATAACAGCGCCACCTGGAGGCGGAGCAGAGGCAGACAGCTGATTAAAGGGGGCGAGGACAGAGGATAACAGCACCACCTGGAGAAGGAGCAGAGGAAGACAGCTGATTAAAGGGGGCGAGGACAGAGGATAACAGCGCCACCTAGAGGCGGAGCAGAGGCAGACAGCTGATTAAAGGGGGCGAGGACAGAGGATAACAGCGCCACCTGGAGGCGGAGCAGAGGCAGACAGCTGATTAAAGGGGGCGAGGACAGAGGATGACAGCACCACCTAGAGGCGGAGCAAAGGCAGACAGCTGATTAAAGGGGGCGAGGACAGAGGATAACAGTGCCACCTAGAGGCGAAGCAGAGGCAGACAGCTGATTAAAGGGGACGAGGACAGAGGATAACAGTGCCACCTAGAGGCGGAGCAGAGGAAGACAGCTGATTAAAGGGGGCGAGGACAGAGGATAACAGCGCCACCTGGAGGCGGAGCAGAGGCAGACAGCTGATTAAAAGGGGCGAGGACAGAGGATAACAGTGCCACCTAGAGGCAGAGCGGAGGCAGACAGCTGATTAATGGGGACGAGGACAGAGGATAACAGCGCCACCTGGAGGCGGAGCAGAGGAAGACAGCTGATTAAAGGGGTCAAGGACAGAGGATAACAGTGCCACCTAGAGGCGGAGCAGAGGAAGACAGCTGATTAAAGGGGGCGAGGACAGAGGATAACAGCGCCACCTGGAGGCGGAGCAGAGGAAGACAGCTGATTAAAGGGGGCGAGGACAGAGGATATCAGCACCACCTGGAGGCGGAGCAGAGGAAGACAGCTGATTAAAGGGGGCGAGGACAGAGGATAACAGCGCCACCTGGAGGCGGAGCAGAGGCAGACAGCTGATTAAAGGGGGCGAGGACAGAGGATGATGTGTGGCCCAGCTATGTCAGGCACACATAATACAGGAAAATGCACAGGAAGGTAACCGCAAAAGCTTGATATCCATTCACGTCACTCACACTTACAGACACACCCACCAGGGGTATAAGAGGTAGTGACACGTAGCAGTCAGTGCTCATTCAAGCCTTGGGAGACTCAGGAGTGAGTCATCCCCCAGATAGTTTCCTGTCTGAGAAGAGCTCAGATCAGTCTGTTTCCTGTCTTCGGACAGTTCAGTGTTCAGTCTGTGCAGGAGGAGAGGAGTTCAGTCAGTCAGCTTCCTGTCTTAGGACAGTGTAGTTCAGTGTCAGTCCAGTCTGGACTTGGAGGATACTGAGAGCTGTTCAGTGAGCTCTGGAGAAAGCTGACATTTCCATCAAAGCTACAAGTGCTTATGTTAAGAGCGAGAGCAGGGCGAAGAGCACAGTGGAGAAGATAGATGCTAGTGCACCAGGTACCGGATTACCTGCACTAATTCACCGGACACCGGGGTCCTAAGCGTTGCTAGCGCTTCACGCCTAGTAACAAGATAACCGGAGGCTTTCTGGACTACAGGTCGCAGAAGGTAGCCCTAAGCGCTGATACGTAAACGGAGTCAGGGGGAACAAGGACTTTTAGCAGGGCCCTGCATAGAGGGACTTTGTTCTTTCCAACATCTGAGAATCAGAGACCGAAAAGGCTCCACCACAATGTCGGCCGGGCGTTACAGCTATTGAGAAAGCTGGAGATTGCAGAGTTAACTTCGCTTTATGCAAGTTTGGACTCAGATATATATGAAGTAAAGGAGGCCTCTAACCTGCTCAGTGGTTTCCCGAATGTGCATTCTCCACCCCGACCAGCTTCCCGGGACCTGCCTGAAACACCTACAAGTAAAGGTATGAAAAGAAGCTGCATTGTGTGTGATTGAATTCTTATCTACACCCTGCATCATCACCATAGACTTCCAGGGACCCGTCTCACCAGTGGGAGACTTACCACCCAGCTGCCCCCATAACATCCCTGCGAAGATCCTTATAGCAGCGCTGGTCCAATTGATCAGATACCACAGGTGGCGTCACGAACTACCTATCCTTATAATCCCCTGTAAATATCCCCCATTGCATGATCGCCCAGGGCCACGGACCGAGTCCCGCTGCCAGTGACAACTCCCATAGACTTCTATGGGCTCGGTACCGAGTACCCCATAGCCCTGGAACCCACACCGCCTGGTGTGTGCGACTCAATAACAGTGCCACCTAGAGGCGGAGCAGAGGCAGACAGCTGATTAAAGGGGGCGAGGACAGAGGATAACAGTGCCACCTAGAGGCGGAGCAGAGGCAGACAGCTGATTAAAGGGGGCGAGGACAGAGGATAACAGCACCACCTGGAGGCGGAGCAGAGGAAGACAGCTGATTAAAGGGGGCGAGGACAGAGGATAACAGTGCCACCTAGAGGCGGAGCAGAGGCAGACAGCTGATTAAAGGGGACGAGGACAGAGGATAACAGTGCCACCTAGAGGCGGAGCAGAGGCAGACAGCTGATTAAAGGGGGCGAGGACAGAGGATAACAGCACCACCTGGAGGCGGAGCAGAGGAAGACAGCTGATTAAAGGGGGCGAGAACAGAGGATAACAGTGCCACCTGGAGGCGGAGCAGAGGCAGACAGCTGATTAAAGGGGGCGAGGACAGAGGATAACAGCACCACCTGGAGAAGGAGCAGAGGAAGACAGCTGATTAAAGGGGGCGAGGACAGAGGATAACAGCGCCACCTGGAGGCGGAGCAGAGGCAGACAGCTGATTAAAGGGGGCGAGGACAGAGGATGACAGCACCACCTAGAGGCGGAGCAAAGGCAGACAGCTGATTAAAGGGGGCGAGGACAGAGGATAACAGTGCCACCTAGAGGCGGAGCAGAGGCAGACAGCTGATTAAAGGGGACGAGGACAAAGGATAACAGTGCCACCTAGAGGCGGAGCAGAGGAAGACAGCTGATTAAAGGGGGCAAGGACAGAGGATAACAGCGCCACCTGGAGGCGGAGCAGAGGCAGACAGCTGATTAAAGGGGGCGAGGACAGAGGATAACAGCGCCACCTGGAGGCGGAGCAGAGGAAGACAGCTGATTAAAGGGGGCGAGGACAGAGGATAACAGCGCCACCAGGAGGCGGAGCAGAGGAAGACAGCTGATTAAAGGGGGCAAGGACAGAGGATAACAGCGCCACCTGGAGGCGGAGCAGAGGCAGACAGCTGATTAAAGGGGGCGAGGACAGAGGATAACAGTGCCACCTGGAGGCGGAGCAGAGGCAGACAGCTGATTAAAGGGGGCAAGGACAGAGGATAACAGCGCCACCTGGAGGCGGAGCAGAGGAAGACAGCTGATTAAAGGGGGCGAGGACAGAGGATAACAGCGCCACCTGGAGGCAGAGCAGAGGAAGACAGCTGATTAAAGGGGGCGAGGACAGAGGATAACAGCGCCACCAGAGGCGGAGCAGAGGAAGACAGCTGATTAAAGGGGGCAAGGACAGAGGATAACAGCGCCACCTGGAGGCGGAGCAGAGGCAGACAGCTGATTAAAGGGGGCGAGGACAGAGGATAACAGTGCCACCTGGAGGCGGAGCAGAGGCAGACAGCTGATTAAAGGGGGCGAGGACAGAGGATAACAGCGCCACCTGGAGGCGGAGCAGAGGAAGACAGCTGATTAAAGGGGGCGAGGACAGAGGATAACAGCGCCACCTGGAGGCGGAGCAGAGGAAGACAGCTGATTAAAGGGGGCGAGGACAGAGGATAACAGCGCCACCAGGAGGCGGAGCAGAGGAAGACAGCTGATTAAAGGGGGCAAGGACAGAGGATAACAGCGCCACCTGGAGGCGGAGCAGAGGCAGACAGCTGATTAAAGGGGGCGAGGACAGAGGATAACAGTGCCATCTGGAGGCGGAGCAGAGGCAGACAGCTGATTAAAGGGGGCGAGGACAGAGGATAACAGCGCCACCTGGAGGCGGAGCAGAGGAAGACAGCTGATTAAAGGGGGCGAGGACAGAGGATAACAGCGCCACCTGGAGGCAGAGCAGAGGCAGACAGCTGATTAAAGGGGGCGAGGACAGAGGATAACAGTGCCACCTAGAGGCGGAGCAGAGGCAGACAGCTGATTAAAGGGGCGAGGACAGTAGGATAACAGTGCCACCTAGAGGCGGAGCAGAGGCAGACAGCTGATTAAAGGGGACGAGGACAGAGGATAACAGTGCCACCTAGAGGCGGAGCAGAGGCAGACAGCTGATTAAAGGGGGCAAGGACAGAGGATACAGCGCCACCTGGAGGCGGAGCAGAGGCAGACAGCTGATTAAAGGGGGCGAGGACAGAGGATAACAGTGCCACCTAGGGCGGAGCAGAGGCAGACAGCTGATTAAAGGGACGAGGACATGAGGATAACAGTGCCACCTAGAGGCGGAGCAGAGGCAGACAGCTGATTAAAGGGGCGAGGACAGAGGATAACAGCGCCACCTGGAGGCGGAGCAGAGGCAGACAGCTGATTAAAGGGGGCAAGGACAGAGGATAACAGCGCCACTGGAGGCGGAGCATAGGCAGACAGCTGATTAAAGGGGGCGAGGACAGAGGATAACAGCACCACCTGGAGGCAGAGCAGAGGCAGACAGCTGATTAAAGGGGACGAGGACAGAGGATAACAGCGCCACCTGGAGGCGGAGCAGAGGCAGACAGCTGATTAAAGGGGGCAAGGACAGAGGATAACAGCGCCACCTGGAGGCGGAGCAGAGGCAGACAGCTGATTAAAGGGGGCGAGGACAGAGGATAACAGCGCCACCTGGAGGCGGAGCAGAGGAAGACAGCTGACTAAAGGGGGCGAGGACAGAGGATAACAGCGCCACCAGGAGGCGGAGCAGAGGAAGACAGCTGATTAAAGGGGGCGAGGACAGAGGATAACAGCGCCACCTAGAGGCGGAGCAGAGGAAGACAGCTGATTAAAGAGGTCGAGGACAGAGGATAACAGCGCCACCGGGAGGCGGAGCAGAGGAAGACAGCTGATTAAAGGGGGCGAGGACAGAGGATAACAGCGCCACCTGGAGGCGGAGCAGAGGAAGACAGCTGATTAAAGGGGGTGAGGACAGAGGATAACAGCACCACCTAGAGGCGGAGCAGAGGCAGACAGCTGATTAAAGGGGGTGAGGACAGAGGATAACAGCGCCACCAGGAGGCGGAGCAGAGGAAGACAGCTGATTAAAGGAGGTGAGAACAAATAACAGCGCCACCAGAGGCGGAGCAGAGGAAGACAGCTGATTAAAGGGGGCGAGGACAGAGGATCACAGTGCCACCTGGAGGCGGAGCAGAGGCAGACAGCTGATTAAAGGGGGCGGAGGACAGAGGATAACAGCGCCACCAGGAGGCGGAGCAGAGGAAGACAGCTGATTAAAGGAGGTGAGAACAAATAACAGCGCCACCAGGAGGCGGAGCAGAGGAAGACAGCTGATTAAAGGGGGCGAGGACAGAGGATCACAGTGCCACCTGGAGGCGGAGCAGAGGCAGACAGCTGATTAAAGGGGGCGAGGACAGATGATAACAGCGCCACCAGGAGGCGGAGCAGAGGAAGACAGCTGATTAAAGGGGCGAGGACAGAGGATTACAGTGCCACCTGGAGGCGGAGCAGAGGCAGACAGCTGATTAAAGGGGGCGAGGACAGAGGATAACAGCGCCACCTAGAGGCAGAGCAGAGGCAGACAGCTGATTAAAGGGGGCGAGGACAGAGGATAACAGCTCCACCTGGAGGCGGAGCAGAGGCAGACAGCTGATTAAAGGGGGCGAGGACAGAGGATAACAGCGCCACCTGGAGGCGGAGCAGAGGCAGACAGCTGATTAAAGGGGGCGAGGACAGAGGATCACAGTGCCACCTGGAGGCGGAGCAGAGGCAGACAGCTGATTAAAGGGGGCGAGGACAGAGGATAACAGCACCACCAGGAGGCGGAGCAGAGGAAGACAGCTGATTAAAGGGGCGAGGACAGAGGATTACAGTGCCACCTGGAGGCGGAGCAGAGGCAGACAGCTGATTAAAGGGGGCGAGGACAGAGGATAACAGCGCCACCTAGAGGCAGAGCAGAGGCAGACAGCTGATTAAAGGGGGCGAGGACAGAGGATAACAGCTCCACCTGGAGGCGGAGCAGAGGCAGACAGCTGATTAAAGGGGGCGAGGACAGAGGATAACAGCGCCACCTGGAGGCGGAGCAGAGGCAGACAGCTGATTAAAGGGGGCGAGGACAGAGGATCACAGTGCCACCTGGAGGCGGAGCAGAGGCAGACAGCTGATTAAAGGGGGCGAGGACAGAGGATAACAGCACCACCAGGAGGCGGAGCAGAGGAAGACAGCTGATTAAAGGGGGCGAGGACAGAGGATAACAGCGCCACCTGAAGGCGGAGCAGAGGCAGACAGCTGATTAAAGGGGGCGAGGACAGAGGATCACAGTGCCACCTGGAGGCGGAGCAGAAGAAGACAGCTGATTAAAGGGGGCGAAGACAGAGGATAACAGCGCCACCTGGAGGCGGAGCAGAGGCAGACAGCTGATTAAAGGGGCAAGGACAGAGGATAACAGCGCCACCAGGAAGCGGAGCAGAGGAAGACAGCTGATTAAAGGGGGCGAGGACAGAGGATAACAGCGCCACCTGGAGCCGGAGCAGAGGAAGACAGCAGGTTATAGGGGGAGAGGAGAACAGCAGACAGCCAGTTATAAGGGGTGAGGACAGAGGATAACGGCGCCATCTGGAGGCTGAGCAGAGGCAGACAGCTGATTAAAGGGGGCGAGGACAGAGGATAACAGCGCCACCAGGAGGCGGAGCAGAGGAAGACAGCTGATTAAAGGGGGCGAGGACAGAGGATAACAGCGCCAACTGGAGGCGGAGCAAAGGAAGACAGCAAGTTATAGGGGGAGAGGAGAACAGAGAGCCACCTGGAGGCGGAGCAGAGGAAGACAGCCAGTTATAGGGGGAGAGGAGAACAGAGCACTGCCTGGAGGCAGAGCAGAGGAAGACAGCTGGTTATAGGGGGAGAGGACAGAGGATAACAGCGCCACCTGGAGGCAGAGCAGAGGAAGACAGCTGGTTATAATGGGAGAGAAGAACAGAGCGCCACCTGGAGGCGGAGCAGAGGAAGACGGCCAGTTATAGGGGGAGAGGAGAACAGAGCCACCTGGAGGCAGAGCAGAGAAGCACAGTTATAGGGGGAGAGGAGTGAGGAGAACAGAGAGCCACCTGGAGGCAGAGCAGAGAAGCACAGTCAGTTATAGGGGAGAGGACAGAGGAGATTAGAGCACCACCTGGAGGCAGAGCAGAGAAGTACAGTCAGTTATAGGGGAGAGGACTGAGATCAGAGCGCAACCTGGAGTCAGAGTAGAGAAGCACAGTCAGTTATAGGGGGCGAGGACTGAGGAGATCAGAGCGCCACCTGGAGGCAGAGCAGAGAAGCACATTCAGTTATAGGGGGAGAGGACAGAGGAGAACAGAGTGCCACCTGGAGGCAGAGCAGAGGAGCACATTCAGTTATAGGGGAGAGGACTGAGATCAGAGCGCCACCTGGAGGCAGAGCAGAGAAGCACAGTCAGTTATAGGGGGAGAGGACAGAGGAGAACAGAGCGCCACCTGGAGGCAGAGCAGAGGAGCACATTCAGTTATAGGGGAGAGGACTGAGATCAGAGCGCCACCTGGAGGCAGAGCAGAGAAGCACAGTCAGTTATATGGGGAGAGCACTAAGGAGAACAGAGCGCCACCTGGAGGCAGAGCAGAGAAGCACAGTCAGTTATAGTGAGAGAGGACTGAGGAGAACAGAGCACCACCTGGAGGCAGAGCAGAGAAGCACAGTCAGTTATAGGGGAGAGGACTGAGGAGATCAGAGCACCACCTGGAGGCAGAGCAGAGAAGCGCAGTCAGTTATAGGGGGAGAGGACTGAGGAGAACAGAGCACCACCTGGAGGCAGAGCAGAGAAGCACAGTCAGTTATAGGGGGAGAGGACTGAGGAGAACAGAGCACCACCTGGAGGCAGAGCAGAGAAGCACAGTCAGTTATAGGGGAAGAGGACTGAGGAGATCAGAGCGCCACCTGGAAGCAGAGCAGAGAAGCACAGTCAGTTATAGGGGGTGAGGACTGAGGAGAACAGAGCGCCACCTGGAGGCAGAGCAGAGAAGCACAGTCAGTTATAGGGGGAGAGGACTGAGGAGAACAGAGCACCACCTGGAGGCAAAGCAGAGAAGCACAGTCAGTTATAGGGGGAGAGGACTGAGGAGAACAGAGCACCACCTGGAGGCAGAGCAGAGAAGCACAGTCAGTTATAGGGGAAGAGGACTGAGGAGAACAGAGCGCCACCTGGAGGCAGAGCAGAGAAGCACAGTCAGTTATAGGGGAGAGGACTGAGGAGATCAGAGCACCACCTGGAGGCAGAGCAGAGAAGCACAGTCAGTTATAGGGGGAGAGGACTGAGGAGAACAGAGCACCACCTGGAGGCAGAGCAGAGAAGCACAGTCAGTTATAGAGGGAGAGGACTGAGAACAGAGCACCACCTGGTGGCAGAGCAGAGAAGCACAGTCAGTTATAGGGGAAGAGGACTGAGGAGAACAGAGCGCCACCTGGAGGCAGAGCAGAGAAGCACAGTCAGTTATAGGGGGAGAGGACTGAGGAGATCAGAGCGCCACCTGGAGGCAGAGCAGAGAAGCACAGTCAGTTATAGGGGGAGAGGACAAAGGAGATCAGAGCACCACCTGGAGGCAGAGCAGAGAAGTACAGTCAGTTATATGGGGAGAGCACTAAGGAGAACAGAGCGCCACCTGGAGCCAGAGCAGAGAAGCGCAGTCAGTTATAGGGGGAGAGGACTGAGGAGATCAGAGCGCCACCTGGAGGCAGAGCATAGAAGTACAGTCAGTTATAGGGGGAGAGGACAGAGGAGATCAGAGCGCCACCTGGAGGCAGAGCAGAGAAGTACAGTCAGTTATAGGGGGAGAGGACTGAGGAGAACAGAGCGCCACCTGGAGGCAGAGCAGAGAAGCACAGTCAGTTATAGGGGAGAGGACTGAGAACAGAGCGCCACCTGGAGGCAGAGCAGAGGAGCACAGTCAGTGTCAGTGGAGGGTTAAAAGTTGACCAGCGATTTCTCATTTTTACAACAAAATTTACAAAAACATTTTTTTTAGGGACCACCTCACATTTGAAGTCACTTTGAGGGGTCTATATGGCAGAAAATACCCAAGAGTGACACCATTATAAAAACTGCACCCCTCAAGCTACTCAAAACTACATTCAAGAAGATTATTAACCCTTCAAGTGCTTCACAGGAACTAAAGCAACGTTGAAGGAAAAAAATGGACATTTTAATTTTCTCCATCAAAAATTTTATTGTAGCATCAATTTTTTCATTTTTACATGGGCAACAGGAGAAAATGGATCCTAAAATTTGTTGGGCAATTTCTCCTGAATACACAGATACCTCATATGTGGTCATAAACCACTGTTTGGGCGCACGGCAGGGCTCAGAAGGGAAGGAGCGCCATTTGACTTTTTGAATGGAAAATATGCTGGAATATTTAGCGGTTGCCATGTCGCATTTGGAGAATCCCTGTATGCCTAAACATTGGAGCTCCCCCACAAGTGACCCCATTTTGGAAACTAGACCCCCAAGGAACTTATCTAGATGCATAGTGATCACTTTGAACCCCCAGATGCTTCACAAATTGATCCGTAAAAAAAAAGAAAGTACTTTTTTTTCACAAAAATTTTCTTTAACCTGTTTTTTCATTTTCACATGGGCAACAGGATAAAATGGCTCCTAAAATTTGTTGGGCAATTTCTCCTGAGTACACAGATACCTCATATGTGGTCATAAACCACTGTTTGGGCGCACGGCAGGGCCCAGAAGAGAAGGAGCGCCATTTGACTTTTTGAATGGAAAATTAGCTCCAATCGTTAGCGGACACCATGACGCGTTTGGAGAGCCCCTGTGTGACTTAACAGTGAAAAAACCCCACATGTGACACCATTTTTGAAACTAGACCCCCAAGGAGCTTATCTAGATGTGTAGTGAGCACTTTGAACCCCCAAGTGCTTCACAGAAGTTTATAAACGCAGAGCAGTGAAAATAAAAAAATAATTTTTGCTTCTCAAAAATCATTTTTTAGCCCGCTATTTTTTATTTTCCCAAGGGTAACACGATAAATTGGACCCCAAAAGTTGTTGTCCAGTTTTTCCTGAGTACGCTGGTGCCCCATATGAGGGGGGAACCACTGTTTGGGCGCACGGCAGGGCTCAGAAGGGAAGGAGCGCCATTTGACTTTTTAATAGAAAATTAGCTCCAATCGTTAGCGGACAGTTTGGAGAGCCCCTGTGTGCCTAAACTTTGGAGCTCCCCCACAAATGACCCCATTTTGGAAACTAGACCCCCCTAAGGAACTTATCTAGTTGCACAGTGAGCACTTTGTACCCCAGGTGCTTCACAGAAGTTTATAACGCAAAAAATGATTTTTTAGCCCCCTATTTTTTTATTTTCACAATGGTTACAGGAGAAATTGGACCCCAAAAGTTGTTGTCCAGTTTGTCCTGAGTACGCTGGTACCCCATATGTGGGGGGGGGGGAACGACTGTTTGGGCACACGTCAGGGCTCGGAAGGGATGTAGTAACGCTTTGAAATGCCGACTTGATGGAATGGTCTGCAGGCATCTTGTTACGTTTGCAGAGCCCCTGTATGCCTAAACAGTAGAAACCCCCCACAAGTGACCCCATTTTGGAAACTAGATCCCCCAAGGAACTTATCCAGATGGTGGTGAGCACCTTGAACCCCCACATGCTTCACAGAAGTTTATAATGCAGAGCCGTGAAAATAAAAAAATATTTTTTTCCTCAAAAACTGATTTTTTTAACCCAAATTTTCTTATTTTCACAAGGGTAACAGGAGAAATTGGACCCCAAAAGTTGTTGTACAGTTTGTCCGGAGTACACTGGTACCCCATATGTGGGGGGAACCACTGTTCGGAAACACGTTGGGGCTCGGAAGGGAAGTAGTGACGTTTTGAAATGCCGACTTTGATGGAATGGTCTGCGGGCATCTTGTTACGTTTGCAGAGTCCCTGATGTGCCTAAACAGTAGAAACTCCACCGCGGTGTAGCGCAGTCCGTCTAATGAACCCAGCCTAATTCTAACCCTAAGGCTGGGTTCACATTGCGCCAAGGCAGTCCATTAACGCTGCCATTGAACCCCATTGTTCGGCGCATCGCAACGCATGCCATAAAGCGGTATGCGTTCGCGACGTGCAGTCATTCAGTGACGGAGCCTTGGACGCAGCCTGCAGCGTCTGGGCTCCATCACCGCTAGCACAGATGAATCATCTGCTGATTCATCTGCGCTAGTGGGTATAGCATAACGCGATCATGTTATGCTATACCCAGGGGCGTACATAGAAATCATGGGGCCCCATAGCAAAAGTCTGAATGGGGCTCCCCCCCAAAAAAAAGCCAGAGCCATTGTAAATGTAAAGTGCCAGCACAGTGAGGGGACACATTTAACAAAAAAAACGTATTATGCCCCCATAGATTGTGCCCCCATAGATGCTCCATAGATTATGCCCCCATAGATGCTCCATAGATTGTGCCCCATAGATGCTCCATAGCTAATGCCCCCATAGATGCTCCATAGATAATGCCCCCATAGATGCTCCATAGATAATGCCCTATAGATGCTCCATATATTATGCCCCCATAGATGCTCCATAGATTGTGCCCCCATAGATGCTCCATAGATTATGCCCCCATAGATGCTCCATAGATTGTGCCCCCATAGATGCTATAGATAATGCCCCCATAGATGCTCCATAGATATTGCCCCCATAGATGCTCCATAGATAATGCCCCCATAGATGCTCCATATATTATGCCCCCATAGATGCTCCATAGATTGTGCCCCCATAGATGCTCCATAGATTGTGCCCCTATAGATGCTCTATAGATTGTGCCCTCATAGATGCTCCATAGATAATGCCTCCATAGATAATGCCCCCATAGATGTTCCATAGATTGTGCCCCATAGTATAGGTTCCTTATACTGCCGCAGCTGCTGAAACCAAAAAAAAAAAAAAGACATACCTCCCGGCACCTGAGATATTTACCTGTCACCCAGTGCACCGCTGACCGCCGCTGTCTTCAGGGTCCTCCGCAGTGAATGCTCAGGCAGAGGGCGCGGCGCGCACAAACTACGTCATCGCGCCCTCTGCCTGAGCATTCACAGCTAGAGAGGACGCGAGGACACAGCAGCACAGCGGTGGAACGGGACAGGTAAATATCCCTTATACTCACCCTCCCACCAGCGCGGTCTCTGCAGCCCCCTGCTCTTCTCCCGCGGTCTCCGGCGCCAGTATGTGCATATTCATGACTTTAATAAGCGGTACCACCTGACCGCTGAACACAGGCACCGGAGACCGTGGGAGAAGAGCAGGGGGGCTGCAGAGACCTCGCCAGGAGGAGGTGAGTATATAGCTGTAATGTATGTAGTACAGTTCATATAGCGTCTTGTGCTTGGGTGCGATGAAAACACAGGAGTCACAGATTTGATATAGAAAAGTCCTGTATTACTTCATACAAGTTGGCAGAAATAGTCACACAGTTTGCAGACACAGAAACAGGAGACACAGCAGGCCAGAGTAATCCAAGCTCAGCAATCACTCTCCAATACAGATTCAGGATCTTCTTCTCTGTTACCGTAAGTCCATGCAAACGTGGGTCTTTCAAAGAGCAGGGTTCAGAGTCCACAAGTGCTTCAGAGTTCCTCAGTTGGAATAGCTGGAGTACAAGGTCCAAGGCTTACAGGAGTCAAGTCACAGGTTCACTGCAGGCTAGATTCTGAAGCACTGATTGCTCAGCTGTGGCTGCTTAAGAAGCAAAGGAGAGAATCAGGGGGGAACATGCAAGCTGGAAACTCCATTTTGACTGAGGGCAAGATAGCTGCAGCAAGACAGAAAGTAAAATGGCTGACGAACAAACTGAGTTTCAGGAATATATACATAGAACCTTACAATAGCACAGCTGCGCTCCGCCTCCCCGCCGACCCCCTGGTAGTACTGTGTCAGCACAGCTGCCAAACCGCAGCGACCGTCGCGGGCCCCCTCACCTGTCCGGGCCCCATAGCAGCTGCGTGGTCTGCTACAATTGATGGTACGCCACTGGCTATACCGTTACCAGCCCGTCAACGCTATGCGTCGAATGGGCTGGTTTACTGCAATGTGAACTCTGGAGGGCACACTGTGCATGCGCCCGCCATTTTCCAAGATGGCGGCGTCCATGAAGATTCCCGGACGGACGCTGGGACTGACCCAGGGACATCGGAGGACCGGGAGAGGGGAGTAGGGGGGGTCGGAAGGGGAGTGGGGGTGGTCGGAAGGGGAGTAGGGGGGTCGGAAGGTGAGGGGGGGATCGGAAGGTGGGGGCAGCGGAGGCCAGGAGGAGGGGAGCAGATAGTGACGGCGGTGACAGCTCGCCGCCATCAATCAGTGGTGGCGGCCGATCGCCGCCGTGACTTGGTGTGGGGGGGTCGGATGTCGGTCTCCAGCCATGGCAGATGCTATTGCAGCATCGGCCATGGCTGGATTGTAATATTTCACCAAATTTCATTGGTGAAATATTACAAATCGCTCTGATTGGCTGTTTCACTTTTAACAGCCAATCAGAGCGATCGTAGCCACGTGGGGGTTAAGCCAACCCCCCTGTGGTGAAGCACAAAGGGTCCTGTGCCTGCGGGTCGGGTGACCTTTCAGTGACAACGCGATCCTTTCATGACACAGGGTATGCGTCAGGTCGGATTGGCACCGACTTTCATGACGCATACGCTGTGTCACAGGTCGGGAAGGGGTTAAGCTGAAGGTTCCATCTTGGAAACTGTGTCCCAGGTTTATCGGTCCTTATAAGATCGTAGCCATCGTCAATCTGGTAGTAGTCCGCCTTGCTCTGCCACCTACCTTTAGAATCCATAACGTTTTTCTTCATTCGCTTCTCATAAAATACTTAGCATCTGAGGTACTGTCAAGGTAAAATATAATTTTCTACTATACTTTTATATTCATAGTGTGTATATGTATTTTGTAAACACGAAGTTTCCCTTAAATGATATTATTCAGATTGAAACTTATTTTAGGACAATGTTAGTATCTGCTGGTGTCTGTCTCCACCTTGTGTCCTATCACTGTATTACACTAACTATCTAATAACTTGAACTGGATCCACTGAAATGCCCCCCACCTTTGGAGAATGGAGGAAACACATGATACACGAGAACAATAGAATCTTTCTTCAAGAAACGAAACTGAGGATGACAACACGATCAAGGAGGACTTAGAAGAAGATCTAAGGACCAATTAGGATGATCAGATGCTGAATGTGTACATATATAGACATGATTCAGCATATCTCTTTCTCCTCAATCCCGCCTTTACTCCACCCCAATATTCTGTGTATGTAATCTTATGTACGTGAATAAAAAGTTCAGTGCTTACTGGAGATGGCCGCCTAATAGCACCATTTTCTTTAGGGCACGTTCTGAAGTCTGAACCAGCGTATTGCCTGATTCATTCTCGGTCGACCCGTGCTCTTAGTCTAATTTGGAGTGACTGGAGGATGAGTGGTTTGTCGTTACGACCCCGACAATTGGCGCCTAACACGTGGGGCCGTGGATTGCCGCCCGTCCGGACCCGTCTTGAGGACTTTGCGGTGGTGCCCGCGGTGACTGAATGCGAGGACTGCAGCCTCCGTTGAACACGGTAAGTTGGGATCATATACTTTATATGCGTCCCACTTGCCTGTGTGTCAGTCACTGTTTGGTCCTGTCGTATTGTCCATTTGGGTCTGGAGGGGTGACTGGTTGAGTGGTGAGACCAAGGGCAATCCCACGCCACGAACCAGCAAGTGTGACCGAGTGACGTTGCATGCCTGCAACGTGCTTGAGTCAAAACACCACGTTCCTCCTCCTCCAGTCACTGTACTTTTATGCAGATAGTTGCCTCCCGTGATTATTTGGTAGTGTCTAAATTTCTAGCATCTTGTAGAGAATTGTGGTAGGGGTGCGCATAACCAAATTTCCTTAGGAGACGAATAGAGGAGGGCTCTTCGTCTGAGAAAGTGACAAATGGAGGGGGTACTCTTTGTCTAACCCGGGAAGTCTCATTAGGAGAAGCCCAGGTGTCAGCATATGGAGGGGGACTCTGTGCTGTGTAGAGTGTCACGGTGTACTGCGCTTTAACGTCACCATCCACAGTTAGGGAAAAGACAGAATAGAGGGGGACTCTTTGTCTTGTCACAGTATTGAGGGGGACTCTGCAGTGACGGGTGGTGACCTGCGAGTGACGCCGGTGGTCTGAGTCGCGACAGATCATTACACTCTGTTAATATTATGATGCGCATGTTTAAATCAAACAAAACCCACAAGTTAGAGGGTGGTGCTTTGGGAGTGGTTGAATTGATGAAATCACGTGGAGGCAAGAAGGCTGTTAAGAGAATGAGCTTGCCGAGTACAGGCAGGCTTCAGCCTTCAGTGTGGAAAGACTTTGTCGCACAGAATGAGGGAAAGTTGAGAGATCAGGGGCTCTTGTATCAAGCCCAAGCACATTTAAGAGTAGTAAATGATTTGAAAGTTGAGGGTTGGAAAGAGGTAGATGGAATAAGGAGGTTCGGAAAGTGCTGAGCCTTTGTTCGGATATGTAAAATGCTCTGCATATGATCTTGTTGATGTAACTAAAATGGCCGCTCCAAGCCCTCGGCCACCGCCCTATAATGGTGCCGATCTCAGAACAAAGGGAGGTTGGACCTGTCATGTGTGTGGTGAACAGAATCCGCCCTGGGCGGAGACCTGCCGTGTTTGTGGGGCGGGTCGCTCCTGGTGTAATGCCCAGTCCATCGCCCCTCCCACACCCAGCGGCCATTTTGGTAAACCCAGTGGCCATCTTAATACACCTGGAAATGACCAACACCCCATCTCCTCCGGCGGCCATCTTGGGACACCCAAGCACACCCAGTCAGGCCTATATCCCTTGCTGATACCAACCAGGGCCTACTACCAGCCCCCGCCCGCACCTGTGCAGGCCACAGCTCCCAATATGGCACCAGATGCAACACCATTGTTCCCTTTCACACACCCCAACCCGGCCATTGCTGCAATGCATGAATCTTCAGTTTTTCAAACAATGATCAGAAGCCGCCGCCATGATATTATGGGATCTAATGAAGGGGAGGAGGATCAGGAGATAGAAGAGGGGTGGGCCCCTCAACAGCCACCACTATCCCCAGCAGCACCAGTATCTTTTCTTCCCTCCTCCATTCCCCCACCATCATTGTTAACCCCTGGTCCTAGGGCCTATTCCACCCCTACTCCAGAGATGGGGCACCTTCCTCTCCTTCACAAATCCTCAGAGAGGACAGTCGTTCTGTAAGATTCACGGAAACCCCGGTCAGGCCCCCAGCTCCCTGTGTACTTGAAAACTGGTATCCCTGCCATTCACAGCATTACACAGACCGCAACGGAAATCCAGTGACATTATCCATAGGGTACGGTGATATCCTGACACATCGGGTTGGTGCTATAGTTAGTCCTGCCAACTCCAACTGCTCCAAGAAAGGGGGTTTGGCTCTATTAATAGCCCAAGCAGGTGGTCCCATCGTCACTGCAGAATGCATGGCTCATATATACACTCATGACCCTTTGCCACCTGGACAGACTCTGACAACCCATGCAGGGGACCTTCCCGCTGATATCATCATCCATGCAGCAGGTCCAGTCCACCATCCTCTAAATTCAAATGAGTCACGGGCCACCCTTCGGGCCACCATACATTCAATACTCCATCATGCTGGTATGTTAAAAACAGAAGACATTAGGCACCAGGAATTATTTGAAACCAATGATAAAGTAGTAAATTTGTGATTGCTTTGTCTAAAGAGTTAACTAACACCCACTCTGCAGTGTCTGCTTCTCTCCCAGAATTTACAGGTGACACGGTGCATGATTTCTCGCCTGATGACCATATATATATAAAAATTTATGGGAAGAGACTGTCTCCAGCCCAGATTTGAGGGTCCCTACTCTGTGGTCCTGACCCACCCCTATGCCCGAAGCTCGAGGCAAGAGCACTGGATTCACGCACTCCATTGCAAGAGACAAGATTAATCAGCAGTCATGAATTCTGATATACTACCTTTGAGCTATATCCTGATCTCCAGTAGTGCCAGTATGCCCACCTTTGGGTTAATATTACAACCCTGTGGTTATCTTTAAGTTCGATTTCTATCAAATATTCAACTGTGATAGGAATGATTTCAAGGGATCAACACACTAAATTTAAGGGAAAAATTGGCGGATGAGGCTGGATGCGGTGGATTGATGGATGAGATATACAGGTGTTGTGTTTGTGGGAACGGATCTAAGAATGCAGGAGTCAGTGACAGCAAGCAAAGGTATAAGGGAGGGAGGAAGTGCTGGTAGCAGCGAGATGGTATTTTGCTGTACACCAAGGTCATTCTACAGATAAGGAAGCTGAAGGCTGAGGGAGAGCACACTAACAAACTGCGCAGCGACCCGACTTACCCCTCCCATCAGGCATTCAGCATAGAGACGCAGAGCCAGAGTGCAGTAGTTTTCAGATTTTGTTGAATATGTTTTTGGAATAGACATAGTACGTAAGAATCGAAGGTCAGAGTATGTGAGAAGCAAATAGACAGGCAGAGAAAGGAAGTTACACTAGAGGACAGAGTTCAGGAAAGAGCCAAAAGATTATTTCTGGACTCTAAGAAAAACTTGGGTGGAAATGGGTTTTGTCAAAGAAAACAAGACTAGTGAGAAAGTTCTGGCAAGTTTAATATGAATGGCATAAAAAAAAAAAAAGAATGACAAGGAAAAACTGAAAGTGGGTAGACCGGATTGGAGATCAGTTGAAGCGGAGGATCTGGCCAGAATGGCACAGGGGGCACGGCATGATTTGGTGCAGGCAAAAAGAGGAGCAAGGATACACGCTGTAGGTACTCGTCCTGCAAATAACAGGGAGAGGAGACGTGTGCCAGGAGATGGACAGAAATTGTGCTACGGGTGTAAGAAACCAGGACATTTCAGGAGGGATTGCAGAACTAATCCATATCCAGCCTGTCCAACTAATCCATATCCAAATGACCCGCCTGCAGGAGGCCCCCAAGACCAATTAGCGCCGCACCCATAGGATAAGGTGGCTTGCGCATGAGCCCCCTTGTCTCCTTACCCCCCATTCCTAATTGCACAGTACAGGTGAACCTACTAGGGGGACATGAGGTTGAATTCCAGGTGGACACGGGGGCAGAAAATTCAGTAATTACAGACAACTCTCCAGCTCCCCGTCACTAAAAAGATTCCCCTGCAGATTCGGGGAACCGCTGTGCACACACAGTTGGTGGTGTCACCGCGGGGTCAATGTGGTCTTTTGGGATGTGGTGTGTTGTTACGGTTGCGGGCGCGTATTGAGTGTTGTCCGGTTGGGGCTGTCACTGTGGCACCGGGACTGGGGCGGAGCACTCTTTGTGGAGTCGTGTCGCTAGACGTTGCTAGTACACAGAGGAAAGAGGAGGATTTTCAGGAAATGTGTTCCAATGTTATTCCTGGACCCCACCGTCATGATGTGCTCTTTGGGATGGGGACAGGGGATTTTGCGAAGCAGCATGTTGGGGTCATAGTGAGTGCTGCGGGTGATCAACTCCGCTATGCTGGAGGACTGGCCGCAGCAATTTCACAGAAAGGCGGACCCATGATACAGGACGAATCTAATTCGTATATACAAACGTGTGGTCAGGTAGAAAAGGACAGGTCCCAGCAACCAGAGCAGGACAGTTGCCGTGTCAATATGCAATATATGCAATGAAATCACAATATATTTCTACTAATATGCCTAGGTCCCAACAATTACTTACTGAAGCTGTCCAGAATGTAATCCTGTATGTTTTCCCTGTCCACTCCGAACAATGTATTAAAAAAAAAAAAAAAAAAAAAGTTAGAAGAATTCAGCTTGTTCTGTATCAGAAAAAAAAAACCAGCCAGGAGTAGTTCTAGCCCACATTTTGCAAGCAGACAGCTGCAGGTCCAAGGACAGTTCTTATCAGTGCCCACATAGCAAACTCCAGCCCCCCTTCAACTTAACCCTGTGTACGGGTTGGTACAAAAATTATGGGCAGTTAATGCAGCTACTGATCTGGAAACTCCAGTGGTGTCTAATATATATATATACACTTTTGTTCCAGATATCTCAGGATGCTGCTTAGTTTACAGTTATTGATTTTGCCAATGTTATTTTTATAATATGTTGATGATTTACTGATTTGTGTTCTTCCAGGAAACAGTGTCGTATTGCAACAATATTACTTATGTTGTTTCTGTATCAAGCAGGTTGTAAGCGTTGAAGGATAAACTGCAATTCTGTAAATCTTCAGTTATCTTTTTGGAATACTGCATTATACCGGGGGGAACGACATCGGACCAGCGCTCGCAAAGAAGCTGTACAGAATTTTCCTATTCCTGTTAATGTTGCGCTCTTAGGATATTTCTTAGACTGATTTTCTACTGCAGCAGTGGATACATGCTGTATCAATCCTCATGCAGCCTCTCTGTGACTGTATCACCATTGTGCTTTTTAAACTAACTCCTGAAGGTATAGACGGTTTTTATTTTTCTCTCAAAAACAGGATTGTGGCAGCTCCAGCGCTAGGAATCCCCAACTATGAACTACTATTCACCCTGTATCTCCATGAACAGCAGGGACACGCGGCAGGGGTATTGACTCAGTTACATGGTGACAATCAAAGGCCAGTGGCCTGTTTCAGTGAAAGACTAGATGCAGTGGCTAGGTGCCCCGTCCTGTGTACGGGCAGTACATGCTGTAGGACTATTGCTCCACAAATCATCAGATATCGTTCTTGATTATCCACTGACAGCACTTACACCTCATGATGTATACACCATACTGAACCAGGTGCAGTCGGCACATCCCTTTCAGCTGCACGTCATCTTCGATTGCAATGTGCACTTTTAATGCCTCCAAATGTTTCTTTGCAGAGATGTACCACACTTAGTCCTGTCACATTGTTACCTCTCTCGGATCTAGGGGGAGGTCAGGTATTGTACGGTATTGTACAAAGAAGATCCAAGAGAGGAGATTCCTTATGATTATGTTCAGCTTATGGCACAGGAAACAGCAGGCCTACCCACAGTGTTTGAAACTGAAAGACTTAATGTTGATTTTAATCTTTTGTAGATGATCTCGCCACCAAGATGACTCAGGTACCTTCCACACCAGGTATGCCATCGTCTCCCTGAATGCAGTAATCAAAGCAGAACCAATCTCCTACATCAGTCGGCCCAGGAGGCTGAACTTAAGGCTCTGACCGAGGCCTGTAAGATAGCTGAAGGTAGAATTGTTAACATCTACACAGATTCTAGATACGCATTCGGTATAGCTCATGATTTGGGTCCAATTTGGAAGTCTAGAGGATTCCTGATGGCAGCAGGACATCCCATTAAAAATGCTGACGCAGTCCAGCAGTTAATTGATGCATTACAATTACCAAAAGAAGTAGCTGTCATAAAAGTTAAAGCACATACCAGATGCACTGATCAGGTGAGTAAAGGAAACGCAATGGCCGATGCAGCAGCAAAAACAGCAGCCAGTAGACCACTCCAAGGGGTAACGATGCACCAGGTAAGCGCTCCCAAAAATCCCTTTGTGTCGGAGGATGCCTTATCCCAGATGCAGGCTCAGGTGCGCCAGGAGGAAGTAGAAAAGTGGGAAAAAGAAGGTGCATGTCTGAATGCAGCAAATGGGGTATGGGGAAGAGGGATGCGCGATGCCTTCCAAGGGCGTTGTACCCTGCGGTCGCCCAGATGTTACATGGGCCAACCCACCAGTCCAAAACTGCTGTAATGAGCGTCATGCAGAAGCATTGGGGGCACCAGGCTTTCCACCTGTATAGAAGGTTTGATCCAGGGATGCATGGTATGTGCTACACATAATCAGAGAAGGGTAGTCAAGACACCACCCAAACATGCCCTCGGCCCTTCTATTCTTTCCAGAGACTGCAGATTGATTATATTCAGTTGCCAAAATCAGGTTCATGGGAGTACGTGTTGGTGTGTTTTTGATTTATTCTCAGGTTGGCCGGAGGCTTTCCCGATTGCCAAGGCTACGGCTGCGGCAACCGCAAAGAAGCTGCTTGTGGAGGTGGTGTGCAGGTACGGAGTACCAGAGGTGATCGAAAGTGACAGAGGTACACATTTCACAGGTGAAATAATGAATGAAGTCTTGACAGCTCTGGGAATTCAACAAGCTTTCCACACCCCATATTACCACAAAGCAGTGGAAAAGTAGAAGGACTAAATAGGATATTGAAGTTAAAAATCTAAAAGGCCATGGCTGAAACAGGGCAATCTTGGCCTGAATGTTTACCATTAGCCCTATACTCAGTAAGGTACACTCCAAATAGAAAAACTGGACTTTCTCCGTATGAAGTACTATTTGGCAAAGTGCCTAGCTTAGGATGTTTCTTTCCCCAAGCACTGGAAATGAGTAACCATGTATTAAGCTCATATGTAAGGGATTTGCATAAAAGACTCAAGAAAGTATATGATAATGTTTTCAGTTCTCTTCCAGATCCGAACCAGGATCCTGGGAGTCACAGCCTGCAGCCTGGAGACTAGGTAGTCATTAAAAGACACGTGAGAAAGAGTCTGGATCCGAGAATATAGCTCCACTGATATCCAGAAAGAGAAGGAGTCTGGGTCAGCTGCACACCGGTTATGCTGAGGATCCCAAAGTTTATATGGATTCCATAGGTGTTCCTAGGGGGGTCCCAGACGAATACAAAGCTCAGAATCAGATCCTGGCGGGTTTCCGTTCTCTCATCCCAACTGTGCAGATCAATTACAATGTAGATTGGATAAAATATATATACTACACCAAGCAAAGATTTATCAATATCAATTTTAGTCAAGATGCTTTCCAGGGTATAGTTGAGAAACTGGGCCCAAAACAAAAGACTGACTCTTCAAAATAGACTGGCCATTGACATGATTCTAGCTGAAAAAGATGAAGTCTGTGGGATGATAGGGGAAGAATGTTGTACTTATATTCCTCAGAATTCTGGAGTCAATGGTAAAACTATAGTGGCCCTTACAGAGATTAAAAATCTGGCTCAGGAAATAAAAGCCAATGCAGAAGTAGATACCTCTTTCTTCTTAAGATGGCTTGGAGGACTTAAAGGATTTCTCCAACAAGCCTGCTTAGTGGTAACAGGGCTTTTGGTGCTAGGATTGATAATTCTATGTTGTGTGATATCTATGTATAGGAAAGCTGTGACCAATGCAGCCGCCTCCTCAGGTACTTTCTTTCATCAGGAAGTTGTGTCGCTACTATATGAAGACACTGATAAGGATAATATGGAGAAATATACTCCGCAGGATAAACCTGATAAAACCCCCTATAACAAAATACAAATGGAAATAAGAGATTTAGTTTAGGGATAGTGGGAGAACTCCATGTGCATGTTTGGTAGGGACTTGGTTGTTTGGGGGTGGTCCATAAGGGGCCAGTTTCTAAAATGACCAAGCGAAGAAATCCATTACCCCTGTCCCCACACATGGACAGTCTCGAAGGCCGCATATATTAAGGGAAAAACTTAGTGTTTAGGGGGGATTGTCAAGGTAAAATATAATTTTCTACTATACTTTTATATTCATAGTGTGTATATGTATTTTGTAAACACGAAGTTTCCCTTAAATGATATTATTCAGATTGAAACTTATTTTAGGACAATGTTAGTATCTGCTGGTGTCTGTCTCCACCTTGTGTCCTATCACTGTATTACACTAACTATCTAATAACTTGAACTGGATCCACTGAAATGCCCCCCACCTTTGGAGAATGGAGGAAACACATGATACACGAGAACAATAGAATCTTTCTTCAAGAAACGAAACTGAGGATGACAACACGATCAAGGAGGACTTAGAAGAAGATCTAAGGACCAATTAGGATGATCAGATGCTGAATGTGTACATATATAGACATGATTCAGCATATCTCTTTCTCCTCAATCCCGCCTTTACTCCACCCCAATATTCTGTGTATGTAATCTTATGTACGTGAATAAAAAGTTCAGTGCTTACTGGAGATGGCCGCCTAATAGCACCATTTTCTTTAGGGCACGTTCTGAAGTCTGAACCAGCGTATTGCCTGATTCATTCTCGGTCGACCCGTGCTCTTAGTCTAATTTGGAGTGACTGGAGGATGAGTGGTTTGTCGTTACGACCCCGACAGTACCATCTCCTCTACCACCGTCTCCAGCCATTATCGATGGTAATCAGGAGTTCCAGATAGCAAAGGTCTAGACACTTGTCTTATTCGTCGGTCGCTTCAGTATCTGGTACATTGGAGGGGATACGGTCCTGAGGAGAGGATATGGGTACCGGCCTCTGACGTCGATGCGGCCAGACTAGTTAGGGCTTTTCATGCTGCACACCCGGATGAACCTGGCCCTGAGGTCCCTCGTAGAAGAGGGGGGTACTGTCACGGGGTTACCGCAATGGATCGGAGCCAGAAGACTGTGCCTGGTTGCTCCTACTACGCTGAGAAGAAGCACTTCTCCAGTGTTCTAAATGTATTTATCTCTTCCAGCAGAACAGGGGTTAATCAGCCATATTGGAAAACTCCTACATTCAGCTGTGCTCGGTTAGCCGCTCCTTTTTTCCTATAACCTGGCTCGATTACCAAGTCATCGTCAGAGTTAGCAATTGCTGCATGGCATTGGAGTGGGAGAAGTTGGTATGAGAAGGAGTGCTGGAGGAGTTTATTAGCGACTGTAGTCTGGCTTGTATGCGTGTTAATTCCTTATCCTTCCCTGTTTTGCCTTCTTCCCCTTCCTGCACACCCTGGTGAATTCCTCTATTATATGTGAGTGGATATTTTGTGTGTGTGGAGTTTTCAGTTTACCCTTGTCTTTGTTACCCTGTCTGTCAGGTTGGTGCACTGCGGTGCACAGTAGCGCTCCTTTTTCCCCCAGGTGATGGAAGGGGTCTGATGAAGGGCTGTTCTTGGAGATAAGGCAAGGGCAGAGGCCCTGGCATCTTCGCCATCTGAAGTATCCTGGTGAGCTAGGGCACCCCTAGTGTTAGGGCCAGAAAAGGTGACCCTGGTCCCAGGTCACTCACCGGTCGAATTGTGACAATCGGCCTTTACAGACTGTGGGCAGCGGAGGCTGAGGGCAGCGGAGGCTGGGGGCAGTGGAGGCTGGGGGCAGTGGAGGCTGAGGGCAGTGGAGGCTGGGTGCAGCGGAGGCTGGGGCAGCGGAGGCTGGGGGCAGCGGAGGCTGGGGGCAGCAGAGGCTGAGGCGCAGGGCAGCGGAGGCTGAGGGCAGTGGAGGCTGCAGCTCATATTGCGCATGTGCACAATCCCCGCAGTAGGACAGTGATACGGCTTGTCAATCACGCCAAGGGGGTGGAGCCAGAGATTCTATCACCTGGCAGTCTACAGCCGAACTCCTAAAATACTCAGAAGGAATTTTCTGGGCTAGACTTGCAAAGCAAGTACACCAGGCTCACCCGGGCCACACCATCCATTCCTTGATGCACACAGATTGTGTTGTTAGTTCTGGTGACAGATAATGAACATCAGCCACCTATCATGGTGGTGGGGCCCCTGCAGGCCCCATTTTGCAGCCTCGGTATATACAGCATACAGATCTGAGGATAAATAGTATAAGGGATGTTTAATAGTACAATATAGCGCACGTATAATATACAGCGGGAATATACAGAGCCCCCGTTATCACTGCGGCCCGTGAGCGCCTCCAGCATGAAGCAGAGCTGTGCGGGTCAGCGGTAAGATCCGAGGCGGAGCTGTAGATCCCTCGTGACCACTAGATGAAGGGAGTTTGGGACATTTGGGGTCTGACCCCGCGGGCGCTCTCATGGCGGCCATACTGGACAGCCTCCTCCTCGATGGGGGCAGCGTTCTAGGGTGGGGGTCGACCGCTGGTCTTAGTGAGGTGGGCGTCCTCTCTTCTGGACTCCTTAATGGCGGCTGCTGCGGCTTTTCCGAGGTGGCTTGGA
>JARQOD010000002.1:642983441-643008441 GCA_033576555.1 Oophaga sylvatica | reverse complement strand
CACAGCCGGAGAGTTAACTACACCTAAAGGCAGAAAGATGAAAGCTATCTGCCCCGGAGCAGAATCCCCAAAGAAATAGGAAGCCCCCAAACATGTAATGGCAGTTGGAAAAGAAGAAAATACGGACACAGACAGAAAATAGAATGAGCAAACGCTGGGGCCCAATCTGTGTAGATAGAAAAGTATAGGAAAGAATTCTGACTGCAACCCAAAAAACCCTGACAAAAATACCAACACTTCTGATTAACAAAAAACCTGAGATCACACGATCTCTACCACCTAAATCAGATCTCTGGTGTAACACACAGCAATTCAGCCAAAAAAGTGACAAAGGAACAGAGCAGAAGTGCAAATACAAAATGAGCACAATTGCAGCACCAGACCCCAAAAGGGGACCAGGCTGCAGTCCCTGCAAGCAGCAAAACAGGCAAGGAAAATCCAACAAGAGGAAAAAAAAATAGCAAATCACTTATCTGAAAGAGAGCAGGAATGCAAGCTGAGCTCCAAGCAAAACCAGGAAGAACAATTGATTACCAGCAAGGCTGATGGGAACCCAGGTCACTTATATCAGACCATTCAGAGCCAGCTGAAGGCCATTCAGCAATTAATCATTACCCTCAGCAACCAGCGGAGGGAGCCCCAGCTCAGAAGTCGCCTCCAGAGTATTCACAACAGGGCCCGGTCAAGCAGAGCGCAGTGCTCGTGAGGAGGAGCGGGGGCCCGGCCAAGCAGAGCGCAGTGCTCGTGAGGAGGAGCGGGGGCCCGGCAAAGCAGAGCGCAGTGCTCGTGCGGAGGAGCGGGGGCCCGGCCAAGCAGAGCGCAGTGCTCGTGCGGAGAAGAGGGGGCCCGGTCAAGAAGAGCGCAGTGCTCATGCGGAGGAGCGGGAGCCCGGTCAAGCAGAGCGCAGTGCTCGTGCGGAGGAGCGGGGACCCGGTCAAGCAGAGTACAGTGCTCGTGCGGAGGAGCTGGGGCCCGGCCAAGCAGAGTGCAGTGCTCGTGCGGAGGAGCGAGGGTCCGGTCAAGTAGAGTGCAGTGCTCGTGCGGAGGAGCGGGGGCCCGGTCAAGCATAGCGCAGTGCTCGTGGGGAGGAGCGGGGGCCCGGTCAAGCAGAGTGCAGTGCTCGTGCGAAGGAGCGGGGGCCCGGCCAATCAGAGTGCAGTGCTCGTTTGGAGGAGCGGGGGCCCGGTCAAGCATAGCGCAGTGCTCGTGGGGAGGAGCGGGGGCCCGGTCAAGCAGAGTGCAGTGCTCGTGCGAAGGAGCGGGGGCCCGGTCAAGCATAGCGCAGTGCTCGTGGGGAGGAGCGGTGCAGGTACAGGACCCTGGGGTGCGTTCTCCATTGCTGACAGATGCACCGCAGCACCCGTGTGAGACAGAGACTGCTGCAGCGCTCCCTGCTTTTGCTGCACAGATTTATGGACTAGGGGCTCAGCGGGCAGAACCGGTGACCGCCCGTTGCCGCCAGAAGCCGGACCGTGATTTGTGGGAATTCATCTGAGGACACCACGCCGGAAGTTGCCGGTACTACAACCCCCATCAGACTGTGTGGATAAGGACCAGAGAAGACCACGCTAAGTGCTATTTACATATCAGACTGTCGCGTTAACCCTTTACTTCCCTTGTTTATTGTTTACTAACTCCCTGCGAGGAGACCAGCGCCATCCTTTTCGTTAAAATGTAAATACCCTTGTTATAGCGTATTGTTCTGCAACCCCTGCGTTACTGCATTCCCGCACCTGCTTACACTTGGCGTAGTCGGCAGGATGCAGTCTACGGGCGCACTGGCAGCAGACCAAACTGTCATGGGGGCCCCAAAGTCCAGCTTGCCGCGGGGGGGCCATGCTCGGCAATCTCCCTGAATTTACGGACTGAGCGGGTTATAGGCTTGTTAAGGATGCATGCCGTGGCCCCTGCTGTACCGGCAGAGATTGCTCTGATGGCCCTGGACGGTGAGGCGAGGTGTTCTGTAATGTTTCGCCCCCCTCATGAACGGGACACCCTGACCAAGGTGCTACAGATCTTGGAAGAGATGCATGGAGATCCCACCAATGTTGGGGAATTGCGGATGCGCTTGTTCCGCGGTGTCCAGAGGGAGGGGGAGACAGTGACACAATACATTAATGCGCTGCAGGAGGTGCACATGCATATCGCCCAACGGGATGATGTGGGGGTAATAGGAGTGGGGCCCCCAGACGTGATATTGAGGGACCAGTTCATGGCGGGCCTCAGAGACATGTCGCCTAGGCAAGCTTTGAGGGAGCGCTTGCGTAAGACTTTCTTAGGAGTTGGGGCTGAAGCGCGCGTAAGAGAGCAGGAGCAGGGGAAAGCAGCCTTGGCAGGGATGGTCCGGAGCAATGAGGTACCCGCCTCGCCCGCGGCTGAACCAGAGTGGGCCCAAGAGATCCGGAAGGAAATACGGGTCATGCGAGAAGAGTGGTCCAGCCTCAGAAGGGCCCCCAGGAGAGACACCGAGACCCGCTGGGTAATTGAACACCGCCAGGGAACGGAACAACCCCGAGCAGAGAGGAATGCGACTTGTTCCAAGTGTGGGGACGTCGGACACTATGCCCGAGGGAGTGCGAGACGGGGGCGGCCTATGACTCAGCAGCCGTTAAACTAGTGGGCTGCGTGACTGGGGGACACCGCCCGGAGCCTGAGAGACCAAGGAGGAGAGAGGGCAGTCCCGAAAGTTTAATTTCTATGAGTCCCCTCATCAGGGCCACCATCAGGGTATTGCTGCCCTTACTGCTGTATGGGGCCCGGTGAGCAGCAGTACACAGAGGGGCCCGCTGGTCCGGGGCCCTGCTTATGCACTTCTGCTCACCGGGCATTAAAGTGGTGCACGCTCCGGCGCACACGTCGGCCCTGGGGCCCGGGAGCTTTCTCTGAGCTGTGCACGGCCGTCTAACCTTGACGGCTGCACTGCTCCCGCACCCTCCTGCTAAGTACTTTCTCTCAGGTGACGGCGGCGCGTACACGATAACATGTACCGGACGCTGTAAGCAGAGCCGCACCACTGTGAGGTAAGTATACACAACAAATGGGTGAGGGGAGGAGGGGGGACTGCACATGATGAAGTGGGGGGAAGGGGGACTGCAAATGATGAAGGGGGTAAGGGGAACTGCACATGATGAATGGGGGAAAGGGGGACTGCACATGATGAAGTGGGGGAAGGGGGACTGGACATGATCAAGTGGGGGCAAGGGGGACTGCAAATGATGAAGGGGGGGTAAGGGGAACTGCACATGATGAATGGGGGTAAGGGGGACTGCACATGATGAAGTGGGGGGAAGGGGGACTGCACATGATGAAGTGGGGGAAGGGGGAACTGCAAATGATGAAGGGGTAAGGGGACTGCACATGATGAAGTGGGGGGAAGGGGGACTGCAAATGATGAAGGGGGGTAAGGGGAACTGCACATGATGAAGTGGGGGGAAGGGGGACTGCAAATGATGAAGGGGGGTAAGGGGAACTGCACATGATGAATGGGGGAAAGGGGGACTGCACATGATGAAGTGGGGGGAAGGGGGACTGGACATGATGAAGTGGGGGGGAGGGGGACTGGACATGATGAAGTGGGGGGAAGGGGGAACTGCAAATGATGAAGGGGTAAGGGGACTGCACATGATCAAGTGGGGGGTAAGGGGGACTGCACATGATGAAGGGGGGGTGAGGGGAACTGCACATGATGAATGGGGGTAAGGGGGACTGCACATGATGAAGTGGGGGGTAAGGGGAACTGCACATGATGAAGTGGGGGTAAGGGGGACTGCACATGATGAAGTGGGGGTAAGGGGAACTGCACATGATGAAGGGGGGTAAGGGGGACTGCACATGATGAAGGGGGGTAAGGGGAACTGCACATGATGTAGTGGGGGTAAGGGGAACTGCACATGATGAAGTGGGGTAAGGGGGACTGCACATGATGAAGGGGGTTAAGGGGACTGCACATGATGAAGTGGGGGGTAAGGGGAACTGCACATGATGAAGGGGGTTAAGGGGACTGCACATGATGAAGGGGGTAAGGGACTGCACATGATGAAGTGGGGTAAGGGGACTGCACATGATGAAGTGGGGGTAAGGGGAACTGCACATGATGAAGTGGGGGGTAAGGGGACTGCACATGATGAAGGGGGTTAAGGGATCTGCACATGATGAAGGGGGTAAGGGGGACTGCACATGATGAAGGGGGGTTAAGGGGGACTGCAACATGATGAGTGGGGTAAGGGGAACTGCACATGATGAAGGGGTAAGGGGACTGCACATGATGAAGGGGTAGGGTAAAGGGTGGACTGCACATGATGAAGGGGGGTAAGGGGACTGCACATGATGAAGTGGGGGTTAAGGGGACTGCACATGATGAAGTGGGGGTAAGGGGACTGCACATGATGAAGTGGGGGTAAGGGAGACTGCACATGATGAAGGGGGGTAAGGGGAACTGCACATGATGAGTGGGGGTAAGGGGAACTGCACATGATGAAGGGGGGTAAGGGGACTGCACATGATGAAGGGGGTAAGGGGACTGCACATGATGAAGTGGGGGTGTAAGGGGACTGCACATGATGAAGGGGGTAAGGGGAACTGCACATGATGAAGTGGGGGTAAGGGGACTGCACATGATGAAGGGGGGTAAGGGAATGCACATGATGAAGGGGGTAAGGGGACTGCACATGATGAAGGGGGTAAGGGGACTGCACATGATGAAGGGGGTTAAGGGGACTGAACATGATGAAGGGGGGGTAAGGGGAACTGCACATGATGAAGGGTAGGGACTGCACATGATGAAGTGGGGTTAAGGGAAACTGCACATGATAAGGGGGGTAAGGGGACTGCACATGATGAATGGGGTAAGGGGAATGCACATGATGAAGGGGGTAAGGGGAATGCACATGATGAAGTGGGGGTAAGGGGACTGCACATGATGAAGGGGGGTTAAGGGGACTGCACATGATGAAGGGGGGTAAGGGGAACTACATGTGAGGGGGTAAGGGGACTGCACATGATGAAGGGGGTAAGGGGACTGCACTGATGAATGGGAATGTGAGGGGTTAAGGGGACTGCACATGATGAAGTGGGTAAGGGGACTGCACATGATGATGGGGGGGGTACATATGGGGGTAGGGACTGCACATGATGAAGGGGGTAAGGGAACTGCACATGATAAGTGGGGTTAAGGGGGACTGACATGATGAAGGGGGGGTAAGGGGATCACATTAAGGGGGGTAAGGGGACTGCACATGATGAAGGGGGGTAAAGGGGATGCAAGATGAGGGGGGTAAGGGGATGACTGGGAAGGGGGGTAAGGGGACTGCACATGATTGAGGGGGTAAGGGGACTGACAGATGAAGTGGGGGTAAGGGACTGCACATGATAAGTGGGTAAGGGATGCACATGATGAAGGGGGGTAAGGGGACTGCACTGATGAGGGGGTTAAAGGGACTGCCTGATGAAGTGGGGGTAAGGGGACTGCACATGATGAAGGGGGTAGGGGACTGCACATGATGAAGGGGGGGTAAGGGGACTGCAATGATGAAGTGGGGTATGGGGACTGCAATGATGAAGTGGGGGTAAGGGACTGCACATGATGAAGGGGGGTAAGGGGACTGCACATGATGAAGGGGGGTAAGGGATGCACATGATGAAGTGGGGGGTAAGGGGACTGCACATGATGAAGGGGTAAGGGGACTGCACATGATGAAGGGGGGTAAGGGACTGCACATGATGAAGGGGGTAAGGGGACTGCACATGATGAAGGGGTAAGGGACTGCATGATGAATGGGGGTAAGGGACTCCATGATGATGGGGATGCACATGATGAAGTGGGGGTAAGGGGACTGCACATGATGAAGTGGGGTAAGGGGGACTGCACATGATGAGGGGGTGGGGGGTAAGGGGACTGCACATGATGAAGGGGGGTAAGGGATGCACATGATGGGGGTAAGGGGAACTGCACATGATGAAGGGGGTAAGGGGACTGAATGATGGGGGTAGGGGAACGACATGAGAAGGGGGTAAGGGGCTCCAGATGAAGGGAAGGGGATGAATGGAAGGGGTGGGACTGACATGAGAAGGGGGTAGGGACTGCACTGATGAAGGGGGTAAGGACGCACATGATGAAGGGGGTAAGGGAACTGCACATATGGGGGGGTAAGGGACTGCATGATGAGGGGTAAGGGGATGCACATATAAGGGGGTAAGGGGACTGACATGATGCAGGGGGGTAAGGAACCACATGATGAGGGGTAAGGGACTGCACATGATGAAGTGGGGTAAGGGGAACTGCACATGATGAAGGGGGGTAAAGGGGAACTGCACATGATGAAGTGGGGTAAGACTGCATATGATGAAGTGGGGGTTAAGGGTGACTGCACATGATGAAATGGAGTGTAAAGGGGACTGCACATGATGAAATTGGGGGTTAAAGGGGACTGCACATGATGAATGGGGGTTAAAGGGGACTTGCACATGATGAAATGGGGGTTAAAGGGGACTGCACATGAAGTGGGGGGTGTAAGGGGGGGGACTGCACATGATGAAGTGGGGGTAAGGGGACTGCACATGATGAAGTGGGGGTAAGGGGACTGCACATGATGAAGGGGGTAAGGGGGACTGCACAATGATGAAGGGGGTAAGGGGACTGCACATGATGAAGGGGGTAAAGGGGACTGCACATGATGAAGGGGGGTAAGGGGACTGCACATGATGAAGGGGGTAAGGGGACTGCACATGATGAAGGGGGGTAAGGGGACTGCACATGATGAAGGGGGGGTAAAGGGGACTGCACATGATGAAGTTGGGGGTTAAAGGGACTGCACATGATGAAGGGGGTAGGGATGAATAAAGGGGTAATGGACTGCAATGAAGTGGAGGGTTAAAGGGGACTGCACATGATGAATGTGGGGGTAAAGGGGACTGCACATGATGAAGGGGGATAAGGGGACTGCACATGATAAGTGGGGGTAAAGGGGACTGCACATGATGAAGTGGGGGTAAAGGACTGCACATGAGAAGTGGGGTAAAGGGACTGCACATGATGAAGTGGGGTAAGGGACTGCACATGATGAAGTGGGGTAAGGGGACTGCACAGATGAATGGGGGGTTAAATGGGACTGCACATGATGAAGGGGGGTAAAGGGACTGCACATGATGAAGTGGGAAGGGGACTGCACATGATGAAGGGGGTAAGGGACTGCACATGATGAAGGGGGTTAAGGGACTGCACATGATGAAGGGGGTAAGGGACTGCACATGATGAAGGGGTTAAGGAGGACTGCACATGATGAAGTGGGGTAAGGGACTGCACATGATGAAGGGGGGTAAGGGACTGCACATGATGAAGGGGGTAAGGGGACTGCACATGATGAAGTGGGGTAAGGGGACGCACATGATGAAGTGGGGTAAGGGACTGCACATGATGAAGTGGGGGTAAGGGGACTGCACATGATGAAGGGGGTAAGGGGACTCACATGATGAAGGGGGTAAGGGGACTGCACATGATGAAGTGGGGTAAGGGGACTGCACATGATGAAGGGGGTAAGGGGACTGCACATGATGAAGTGGGGGTAAGGGGACTGCAATGATGAAGGTAGGGGAGTAAGGGGAACTGCACATGATGAGTGGGGGGTAAGGGGACTGCACATGATGAAGTGGGGGTTAGGGGACTGCACATGATGAAGTGGGGTAAAGGGACTGCACATGATGAAGGGGGGTAAAGGGACTGCACATGATATGGGGATAAGGGACTGCACATGATGAAGGGGGTTAAAGGGGACTGCACATGATGAAGGGGGTAAGAGGGACTGCACATGATGAAGGGGGGTAAAGGGGACTGCACATGATGAAGGGGGTAAAGGGACTGCACATGATGAAGTGGGGGTAAGGGACTGCACATGATGAAGGGGGGTAAATAGGACTGCACATGATGAAGTGGGGTAAAGGGACTGCACATGATGAAATGGGGTAAGGGACTGCACATGATGAAAGGGGGTTAAGGGGACTGCACATGATGAAGGGGGTAAAGGGGACTGCACATGATGAAGGGGGTTAAGGGGACTGCACATGATGAATGGGGTTAAGGGGACTGCACATGATGAAGTGGGGGTAAGGGACTGCACATTGATGAGGGGGTAAGGGGACTGCACATGATGAAGGGGTAAGGGGACTGCACATGATGAGGGGGTAAGGGACTGCACATGATGAAGGGGGTAAGGGGGACTGCACATGATGAAGGGGGTAAGGGGACTGCACATGATGAAGGGGGTAAGGGACTGCACATGAGTGGGGTAAGGGGACTGCACATGATGAAGTGGGGGTAAGGGACTGCACATGATGAAGGGGGTAAGGGGACTGCACATGATGAAGTGGGGGTAAAGGGGACTGCACATATGAATGGGTAAGGGACTGCACATGATGAAGTGGGGTAAGGGACTGCAAGATGAGGGGTAAGGGGACTGCACATGAGAAGGGGGTAGGGGACTGCACATGTGAAGGGGGTAAGGGGACTGACATGATGAAGGGGGAAGGGGACTGCACATGATGAAGGGGGTAAGGGCTGCACAATGATGGGGTAAGGCTGCATGATGAAGGGTAGGGACGCACATGATGAAGGGGAAGGATCACATGATGAAGGGTAGGGACTGCACATGATGATGGGTAAGGGGACTGATGGATGGGGTAAGGGGACTGCACATGATGAGGGGTAGGGGACTGCACTGATGAAGTGGGGTAAAGGGGACTGCACATGATGAAGTGGGGTAAGGGGATGCAATGATGAAGTGGGGGTAAAGGGGACTGCACATGATGAATGGGGGTAAGGGGACTGCACATGATGAAGTGGGGTTAAGGGGAGCACATGATGAAGTGGGAGGGTTAAAAGGGGGGGGCACATGATGAATGGGGTTAAAGGGGACTGCACATGATGAGGGGGGTAAGGGGGACTGCACATGATGAAGTGGGGGTAATGGGGGACTGCACATGATGAAGTGGGGGTAAGGGGGACTGCAATGATGAAGGGGGTAAGGGGGACTGCACATGATGAAGGGGGTAAGGGGACTGACATGATGAAGTGGGGGTTAAAGGGGATGCACATGATGAAGGGGTAAGGGGACTGCACATGATGAAGTGGGGTAAGGGGACTGCACATGATGAAGTGGGGGTAAGGGGTACTGCACATGATGAAGTGGGGGGCTAAAGGGGACTGCACAAGATTAAATTGGGGGTTAAAGGGGACTGCACATGATGAAGTGATAGGGGTTGCCCAGGCCAGGAAGCATCAAGTGAAGGGAGAGTTCTAGGAAAAGTGATAGTCCCTGCAGCTGCTAAACTCATTCTACCGCCTGGTCAGACTGTGCTCACGTTGCCAGTACGAGCTTGTACACTTCTCGAAGGGGTGGAAGTACAGAAAAAGCCAACCTTTATGGATCAGATACCCTCGGGACTCTTCATTGCTCGGATATTAGCCACCATCCATAACGTTGTGGTGCAGTGCGTCAACCTGGGAGAAGAAGACCTCACCCTCTTGTCTAAGAGTGAAGTGGCTCAGTTGCAGGGAATGCCGGAAGAGCTGGTGCAACTGGAGGCCGTACAGCTGACAGCCATACAAGGGGACCCCTGTACCATAGCTGTCACAACGACACCGGATCATCCGCTTGAAGGCATGAAGGAGGGTCGTCAAATTTTGGAACAGATGTGGGCTAAACTGACGGGACTCTCCCCGCAACAGGTGGAGGCTGTGCAGGAGCGTTACCAGGAGGTCTTCGCTCATCATGAAGATGACTTTGGTTGCACCATGGCTATAACCCACGAAATTCCAACAAAGTGCTGCCCCAATCCGGGAGAGATGTCGACAGATACCGCCTAAGATGTACAAGGAAGTAAAAGAGATGCTGGCCCGCATGGCGAAGTATTGGTACAAGATCGCTTATCGGGCTGGAGCTGAGAATACGCACGCGGATGCTCTTTTGACAGTGACCCATGAGCTGCCTAAACACGACTGAGATGAAGAATTGGAAGCCAAAGAGATTCCTGGTTTTCGGGACCTTGCTAGGTTGTTGGTGGCGGCGCAGGGACAGATCGGAGAGGCGTCTGGAGAACAGGTATTGTGACGACCTCGGGATGACTGGGTGCAACTTCAGCAAGCAGATAAGGATCTTGCCCAATTGAGACAGTGGGTGGCTCTGAAGCGACTTCCGAGCCAGAGCGAGAGAGACGCTCTGTTCCCGGGGACTCTGCAGATTCTGAGACAGTGGGAGAGGCTCCAGTTGGAGGATGGTTTGCTGTATAGAAGAGTGTAGCTAGTGCGGGAGCTGGGGATCACCTGGCAAGTGGTGCTCCCAGAGAAATTGCTCTGTGTAGTGGCTGCTGAGGCCCATGAGAGAGGGGCTTACTTTGGTCCGGAGAAGATGTTCCAGTGGTTACAGAGGCTGGTATATCACCCCCACTTTAAGACTGCAGTAGAAGAGGCCTGTCAACGATGTCGGAGCTGTGAACTAACCAAACCTCCCGAGAAGAAAACCCAGACGAAGACCATCGTGACTTCTGCCCCCTTAGAGTTATTGATGATCGATTACTTAACCGTGGGCCCAGCCCATCTCAGGTATGAACATTGCCTGTGTCATGCTACTGCAGTGCAGTACACAGCGTAGCAACACTGAGCAGCAGCACAAGCGCCACCAGGTGGCGAAAGAGTGGCCAGACAAGCCGAATCAGAAACAGTCAGGAGCACAAGTACCAGAGTTCACAGCAGTACACGTGGTCAGAAACAAGATAGAGAGTCAGCAACGTTCGGAAGCGGATAAGACAAAGACAGAAGAAGTCCGAATGCAAGCCAAGTCAAAACCAGGGAGTCAACAAACTTACAGGGAAACACTGAGCCAGGACAGACAGAGGGAATAAACAGACACGGGGCAAATCAGGATGTACCAGACTCAGATACACACGCTGAAGGCAGAACTATAGCTGACACCGCCTCTGCCTGCAGGATGCAGCAGAGCTAAATAGCAAACCTGAGACCAAACTGAGGCTGAGAAAAGTTAACCCCTGAAATGACCAGAACGGGAACATGGAAAGACAGGACCCGGTCTGGATCATGACAGCCTGGTGATGACTGAACATTTTACCAAGTTCGCTGTGGTGACTCCGACTTCGGATCAGACTGCCGAGTCAGCGACACAGGCCATTTGCAGAGACTTCATCTGGTGTACGGTTTCCTGAAAAAGATCCATTCTGACCAAGGCGCTTGCTTCCAAGGCCGAGTCATGGAAGAGTTACATCGTCTGTACCGGATTGAGAAATCAAGGACGACGCCCTATCATCCTTAGGGGAATGGAGCCTGTGAACGCTTCAATCGGACGTTAATTCAGATGCTCCGAACATTGGAAGAAGATCGGAAAATACAGTGACCGGAGTACATGGCTGAATTGGTCTGGGTGTACAATAATCGAGTACACAGTACAACGGGATACACTCCGTATACCCTGCTGTTTGGGCGAAAGGGACGGGAAATTACAGAAATGGAGTTGGATCCGGAAAAAGACTACCCGCAGACGGGGGTGTCTTCCTGAGTCCAAGAACATCAACATCAGCTACAGACTCTTCACCAGCTGGTGCAGACGAAGTTCCGAGACCTCCAACACCATAAAATGATGCCTATTCAAGGGACAGCTCCAAAGGCAGGAGATCGAGTATTGAGACAAGCGGCCCCGGGGCAAGTTGGTGCATCAATGGGAGAAAACCCCATACTGAGTGAAATGCCGAGTTAGGTCTGATGGGCCAGTGTATGAAGTTCAACCCGAACGGGAAGAAGGTACTCCTACCCGAATAGTCCACCGCAGCATGTTGCGTCCTTTCTTGTCACAGGGTCCTGAAGAAGGAGAGAGTGCAAGACACCACCGAAACGCTCACCCCAATGGTTCTCGACTGTGATGAGGAAGAGACACTTACCTCGTTCTTAGACTTGAATAGTCCACCATCCGCCAGCCCCAGGGAAGTGTGTAGGCCTGAAACCACAGAGACGGACGATTCACTGGATCAAGATATGCTTCCGTCTTCTACCGGACAACCTGAACTACGCCGTATCGAGTGGACAACAGCTGGAATACCTCCCACTCGTTATGAACAAGACCAGTTTATTTGGCAATGAATTATTCAAGAAATGGAAGAGTAAACGTCTGATGAAGGAACTCTCGCCCGTGGAATGGCGAATTAAAGGAGGGCGGGAGTGTAAGGAAGAAGACTGGGCTGCGGGTATCTGCGTCATGCCGGGTCCAGAACTGTCGAGGTTGCATCCAGTGTTGCCGGGGGGAAAGAATGGGGAATGGTACAGGTCCCATGACCCGGGGGGAGGGTGTGTGGCTAAGCTGGGCAACGAGCAGGAAGCGCGGAAAAGAGGGTAGTTTCCAGTCGGCGGTGAGAGCCGAGGGAGGTGTGCAGCAAGCTCTGCAGCGAGAGAGACAGCGCGGAGTCGGGCCCCAGCAAAACTTACGCAAACGCTCCAGTTGGGCAGTGAGTGTGCAGAGCTCCTCGCGCCCGGCCAAGCGAAGTGCAGTGCTCGTGCAGAGGAGTGTGGGCCAGTTAGTTACAGGACCATGAGGTGCGTTCTCCATTGCTGACAAACGTGCAGCAGCACACGCTTTGGACAGAGACTCCTGCAGCACTCCTTGCTTCTACTGCACAGATTTATGGACTAGGGATCAGCGGGCAGAACCGGTGACCGCCCGTTGCCGCCAGAAGCTGGACTGTGATTTGTTGGATTTCTTTTGAGGAAACCACGCCGGCCGCTGCAGGTACTCCAACTCACATCAGACTGTATGTGGATGAGGACCAGAGAAGACCACTATAAGTGCCGTTTAAATATCAAACTGTCGCGTTAACTCTTTACTTCCCTTGTTTATTGTTTACTAACTCCCTGCGAGGAGACCATCGCCATCCTTTTTGTTAAAAAATTAAATAACCTCTCTCTGCAACCTCTGCATTACTGCATTCCCGCACCTGCTTACAGAGTCACCAGAAGAAAACCAAATGACCCTGATCAAAAGTTCACATACCCCATTTCTTAATCCCATGTATTGCCCCCTCTAACATCAATGACAGTTTGAAGTCTTTTGTGGTAGTTGTGGATGAGGTTCTTTATTTTCTCGGTAAAGCTGCCCACTCTTCTTGGTAAAAGTCTCCAGTTCCTGTAAATTCCTGGGCTGTCTAACATGAACTGCGCGCTTGATATCTCCCCAGAGTGGCTCAATGATATTGAGGTCAGGAGACTGAGATGGCCACTCCAGAACCTTCACTTTTTTCTGCTGTAGACAATGACAGGTTGACTTGGCCTTGTGTTTTGGATCGTTGTCATGTTGGAATATTCAAGTACGTCCCATGCGCAGCTTCCGGGCTGATTGCAAATTTTTCTCCAGTATTTGCTGATAACGTGCTGCATTCATCTTTCCTTCTACTTTGACCAAGTTTCCTGTGCCTTTGTGTCACACATCCCCAAAACATCAGATCCACCTCGTGCTTTACAGTAGGAATGGTGTTCCTTTCATCATGGTCCTTGTTGACCTCTCTCCAAATGTAACGTTTATGATTGTGGCCAAAAAGTTCAATTTTGGCCTCATCACTCTAAATCACCTTGTTCCTGTAGTTTTGAGGCTTGTCTCTGTGCTGTTTTGTGTATTGTAGACGAGATACTTTGAGGCATTTGCGCAGTAATGGCTTTCTTCTGGCGAGTCGATCATGCAGCCCATTTTTCTTCAAGTGCCTCCTTATTGTGCATCTTGAAACAGCCACACCGCCAGTTTTCAGAGTCCATATTTCAGCTGATGTTATTTGTGGGTTTTTCTTTGCATCCTGAACAATTTTCCTGGCATTTGTCACAGGTGAGGATGTCACCTTTATTCGCCATCAACCCATTTGTGTCAACTTCTGTGCATGTTATCAGGCCAAAATCACCAGGGTATGTGAACTTTTGATCAGGGTCATTTGGATGTTTCGTGTTGTCATTATGATTAAAAAGAGAAAACACAGTAGTGACAATAAATGGCTTCACCCAACCACTAACCATGAGTGGAGGAAAAGGTTTGGTGTCATCATTCATATTCTCTGAAAAAGGCCAAGAAAGCAAAAATTCTGCCGGGGAATGTAAACTCTTGAGCACAACTGTATATGATGTGATGTGTATATTGTGTGTATATGATGTGTATTGTGTATATATCATGTGATGTGTGCATTGTGTATATTGTGTATATATGATGTGATGTGTGCATTGTGTATATTGTGTATATATGATGTGTATTGTGTATATATCATGTGATGTGTGTATTATGTATATATGATGTGTATTGTGTATATATGATGTGTATTGTGTATATATGATGTGATGTGTGCATTGTGTATATTGTGTATATATGATGTGATGTGTGCATTGTGTATATTGTGTATATATGATGTGATGTTGCTCTCACCGGTTCGGCTGCGGCTTCTCCAAGGCTTGTACTTTACAGAGTAAACAACCAGAGCGATGAAGATGATGAGAGCGGCACCTCCGCCTGCGACACTCACAATCAGATACAGGTCCCACCCTGGAGAGAGAAGGATCAGGCAGAGCGGATGAGATGGGACTAGGTGCAGGGCTCAGATCTCAGCCCGGCAGTACACATCACATATACAAACATCTCAGGCTGTGACCCGTCTACAAAGAGAGACATCATCTGCTGTCAAAGGGCAGTCAGGAGTCCTCAGTCTCACGTTATACAATTAATGACGGCAAACCGAACAGCTGACACCAATGATAGAGCACAGCTGCAGCGGTGGTGACTGTATAAATCTGTATGTAGTGAGCTCCCCCTAGTGGTGACTGTATAAATCTGTATGTAGTGAGCTCCCTTTAGTGGTGACTGTATAAATCTGTATGTAGTGAGCTCCTCCTAGTGGTGGCTGTATAAATCTGTATGTAGTGAGCTCCTCCTAGTGGTGGCTGTATAAATCTGTATGTAGCGAGCTCCCTCAGTGGTGGCTGTATAAATCTGTATGTAGCGAGCTCCCACTATGTGCTGTATATCTGTATCGGCCCACTATGTGCTGATAAATCTGTATGTAGTGAGCTCCCTCTAGTGGTGGCTGTATAAATCTGTATGTAGTGAGCTCCCCCTAGTGGTGACTGTATAAATCTGTATGTAGTGAGCTCCTCCTAGTGGTGGCTGTATAAATCTGTATGTAGTGAGCTCCTCCTAGTGGTGGCTGTATAAATCTGTATGTAGTGAGCTCCCTCTAGTGGTGGCTGTATAAATCTGTATGTAGTGAGCTCCCTCTAGTGGTGGCTGTATAAATCTGTATGTAGTGAGCTCCCCCTAGTGGTGGCTGTATAAATCTGTATGTAGTGAGCTCCTCCTAGTGGTGGCTGTATATAAATCTGTATGTAGAGGGCTCCCCCTAGTGGTGGCTGTATAAATCTGTATGTAGTGAACTCTATTATTATAAAAATACAAAACTTACAATTAATAAAGAACAAAAATCCAAACCCCAGCAAAACAACCGTCCGAGTCCAACATTACCCCCCCCAGTCCAAGCAAAAGTCCGAGTCCAGCATAACTGCCCCCATTCAAAGTTTCCCCCTCCCCCCCCAAAACAAACTCTGTCCTTTTCCTCAGAGAGGCTTCCTCCTTCATCTTTCTCTCTGATGCTGCACCAGGGATTCCCAGCCGGTCTCCCATTCCTGTACTTGCCCGGCCTCAAGCTGCTTAGCGGCTGCGATCTGAGAAAGGCGACTTCAGCCTAGAATGGCAGCCGACTTCATCTCACTTTTTGTTTCCTCCAGATCTCCTCCTCCCCAGGTTACCTCACCCAAGGAGAGAAGAAACATTTTATTAATACACACATACACACTTCACACCAAACCTGACAAAGAAAACTCTGCTCCATCGCCCAAAAAGAAACACAAAAGCCACCTGGCCCAAAACACATCTATCAAAACCACACAATTTTTTTTCCTTTTATATATATATATATTGTGGTGTAGTGACCCCTGATGCAGCTAGGGGGCACTGTGTATGCTCCTCGGGATATGCATGGAGGCATGTGATGGATGGACGGTATGTATCGCAGAGGTGGGTGGCCCTGTGATGGAAGCCTGGGCCTGTTTTGGTTCAGCAGATCTACTGCTGAGTTGTGCTATACATTGGGAGGCTTCCTGATGAACTTTTGATATAAAAGTGCGTCCTGATTACCTCCGTCGCAGCTGAGTGAGTTGGAAGCTTACAATTGGTGGAGAATGCGGGCAGCAACCCAAGAAGCACATCTTGCTGGGAATCCGGAACCAGAGGAGGAACGGACGGTCTGTGAAAACCGTGAGTGTGACCAGTGGTCACGAATAAACTGTGTTTATGTTTATGTGGTGCCTCTGAAGATATGAGGTATCTGAAGAAGCTGTTAAGCAGTGGTGACAGACAGGAGTCTGTGTTATGTTGACCGGGGTCATTGAAAATGGAGAAAAAGCATGCTGATAGGATACCTCAGAGGTGGTGTCCGGAAAATCTCTCTGGCCGAGAGTGTGACAGACAGGAGTCTGTGTTGTGCTGACGGGTCAGTGAGAAACTGTTTTTTTTTTTTTTTTCCCCTGGAACACGTGTGAGGTGTTTGCTGTGGCTCGGAGGAGTCATGAAGGTGACAAGCGGCTGGCTGTGACTCGTGGGGTCACGAAGGTGACAAGCGGCAAGACAGCGCAGCGTGCAGAGACTTGTGGTAGCAGGAGCTACAGTGACTGTTGCAGCAAGAGGTTCTGCAGCAGCCGGAGCTGCAGTAACAGCCACAGCAGCTTAGGAGTAGCATCTGGAGGTGCTGGTTGTTGGTGGCTGCAACCGAAGCGGTAGCAGTACCAGCAGGAGCTGGTGAGGTACCATAAAGACATCAGGTCCAGAGTGGGTGACTTCTTAAAGTGACGTTACCAGCCCCGAGAGACATAAGGGTCTGTGCGAACTGGGGTCTGGTAGAGCCGTGGGGGAGTCCACGGTGTATAACCCAAGGAGGGGTGGTGTCCCTAAAAAAGGGGTGGAGTCCCAAAAGGGGGCGGCAACCTAAAAGAGGATGATGGCCCAAAAAGGGGTGGAATATCCCAACGTTAAAGGGGAGGTGCAGACGAATTGTTGCCCGGGCAAATATGTTGTGTGTGTCCAGTCTGCCTTACGAACTATCCACCCGGCACACTACTATGGGGGTGTGCCCTGCAGATAAACCATGAAGACGTGATGGGTCTGGTCGACTCGTGGAGTCTGGTGACTCTAGTGAGGGTTGCACCTGAGGGGTTTCAAATAGTTGGAAGAAAGGTCGGGGTCACCTGTATCCATGGGGACACTAAAGATTATCCAGTGGCCAGGGTAGTCTTTGAGACAGGCTGGGACATTGCAGGACAGGATGTCGCTATAGTCCCTAATTTGTCGTGTCCAGTGGTCATAGGTCAGGACTCTAAACTGTTCTCTGGCTTGTGGGACAGGGGAGTGCCTCTACAGCAGGAGGAGGGAGGCCTCTCTACTGTTGGGGTGGCAGACATTGGGACAGTGACGCTTCCCAAAACTGACGAGTCAGACGGTGACACAGGAGGAAGGGATGAGTCTGCCCAACTTTCTGACATGATGTCCCCTGAAATGTATGACGGAAGAACTGATGACGATGTGGTAGATAAGACCTCTGGAATGGACACCCAGTTAGAGGGTGACTGGAGGGTCCACGAGAGTGACTCCTGTGCAGACTGTGACTCAACCGCAAGGGAACGCGAGTGCAGTAAGGTGGAGACGAGTAAAGATGGCAAATCTTCCTCTCGCCGCAGGGGCCGTGGAAAGGGGGGACAGGCTACACCCTCTAAGAAGAGAACTGATGAGGAAGAGTCAGGGTCAGGTACAGGTCAGGTAGACAGAACAGACCTGTAGTAGACCCACATCTGCAATGCCCGGAAAGGGTGAAAGGGCTCAGTATGATGAAGGCTCCAGGGTACCGGAGGCAGAGCTGGAGCTCTCTGAAGTTTCCGAGAGTCGTGAGACAGTTGAAGCTGCGGATGCCGGAACAGGCGGAACTCTAAAGAAGCAGAGTGTGAGTGGGCGAGAGAGCCCATCAGAAAATTTAATTAAAGAAGTGATGGTGCGACAGGTGCTGGCTAAAAGAGAGCAGGACCATGAGATAGAGCTGTTTAAAGAAACAGTGAAAGAGGCAGTTGAGCAAGAAAGGGTCCTGAGACAAATAATTGAGCACAGAATGGAGGAGCTGGAGACGGAAGTCTCTAAGCTCAGAGATCATCTGTCAGCGTGTCATAGTATGAACAAGGCCCTATGGAAAGATATGGAGGTGCTCAGAGAGGCCCAGGAGAAGCATCAGCAGGAGCTTCTCCGGAGGGAGGGTGAGTGTCGCGGCTTGGTAGAGGAGCGAGATAAAGTTCTCTGTAAGCTCAAGATGGAGAAAGAGACTAATGCCCAGTTCCAGAAATACACGGAAGACGAAGTACAGCAAGCGAAGTGCCACGCAGATGGCCACACAAGAAATGCTGAGGTCTTGGAAAACTGCGCTGATGCTCAGGATGAGGAGGTCCAACCGCATGTTCAGGAAAAGGAGACATCGTTTTTCAAGTGTATAATAGAGGTACCCGAAGACATGCAAGAAGCTTGTGCTAGTAAGGATGTACATGAGGCCTTTAGAAAAGCGGTAGAAGCATCTAGTGTGAACTGGGTGCCAGAGATGAAACAGTTAGTCATACTGTCGACTAGGGAAGTCACAATGAAGCGGGTGGCTATCCTGAGGGACATGCACCTACATTGTCTCCGCACAAAGCAAATGATCCTGTTGAAAAATCACGAAGCCACTCGACGTTTGGAGCAAGAAAGGCTCAAAGTCGGCTTGGATTGGTGGAAGACATCATTCAAGTGCCCAGAGGTCTGGTGAGGAAAGTCATCGGAAGACTTGGGAAAATGATGCAGGAGATGGTGAATAGGTCCGGTGTGACGAGAGTCCGGATTCCAGCGGATGACGAAGTCCAGGTCGTGGGTGAAGACGGGATGGTTCCGTTCCTCGTTGTTGGAGCCAGGGAGAGCCTTGGGAATATCCGGATGCTCCTGGAGTATCGTGTGTCATACTTGAGAGAAGTAGAGCAGCTACGACTGGAGAGGGAGCAGGTCAACAGAGACCTACAGGAAATGGAAAGAAGATGGCCGCCACCTTCAACCCGTGGTATTGAGAGGCGAAGAGGTTCGCTCAAGACTTCAAGTACTCAGGCTGGAGCTAATACAGGAAATAGGTCGCCTGATGGAAGAGGTAGAAGTAGTGATGCCTCAGTTAGCTCAGTGAGGAGTGACCTAGGCAGGAGAACCTGTAGTGGACGGAATGAAAAGGACTCAGACCAGACAGGACGTATGGGGGTGCAAGTGAATTGCGACGCCGTACTGACCGCTGGGGAGGCGGGTGGTCTGACAGGGGGGCCTCGTCAGCAAAGTATGTGACAGAATCGGAGGACAGACGCCTACCAAAGAGACCAGTAGCAGGGTCCGACTTAGAGAGACGGTTTGACTGGCAGAGACGACCGAGAAGGATCTCTGGTTGGGTAACAAGTGTTCAACCCCACAAGTTTGAACAGAGGGGGGAGGTATGTGGTGTAGGGACCCCTGATGCAGCTAGGGGGCACTGTGTATGCTCCTCGGGATATGCATGGAGGCATGTCATGGATGGACGGTATGTATCGCAGAGGTGGGTGGCCCTGTGATGGAAGCCTGGGCCTGTTTTGTTCAGCAGATCTACTGCTGAGAGTTGTGCTATACATTGGGAGGCTTCCAGGTGACTTGGAGAGCTGGGCGGGTCCAGTCACCTACAAACCCACCCAAGGGTATGTGTCTGAATACCTAGGATAAAACCTGTATGTAATGGTGTGTATCAAAAGGACCTGTGATGAGGTCATGATCAGGTGACCTAACCATGTGATCCTGACCTCACCTGTGGGCGGGGTTACACCTATGTAACGAAGTGTGCTTGGCACCTGTGGGAGAGTGATGTGGGAGTCTACCCGTGTGGACAGACTTCCATGTGTCCAGGCAGGACATTACAGAGAGGTCTCTGTGTCTGAAGAGAGTGTTGTGGAGTCTACCAGTGTGGACAGACTTCCATGTGTCCAGGCAGGACATTACAGAGAGGACTCTGTGTCTGAAGAGTGAGGTTCCAGGACCGAGCTGAAGTACTGAAGAATTGTACTGTATGTTACTGTGTGGTTTATGGAGCAATAAACCTGATGAACTTTTGATATAAAAGTGTGTCCTGATTACCTCCGTCGCAGCTGAGTGAGTTGGAAGCTTACGATATATATATATATATATATATATATATATATATTTATTTTTTTTAGTTACACAGCAAATACAACTATAACAAACCTACCACCAACCCCCCTCCCACCACCATAAAACCCCCCACACAATACAAAAATAAGCTTCACTGAGGAACTCATGACCTCCAGGAACATCTTACAATACAATACTATATAATACAATACAATACAACCTAACTCTCTATATTACAACACTTACCCAGAGCCAGGATTGGGGCCTGTAAGCCCTATATCAGTAATTTGCTTCTGCAAAACAAAAATCTGATAGTGAAAAGCCCCCAGCCCGTCACCAGGAACCCGGAGATGACAGGCTTCTATCCTAACAAGCCTTACTCTACCAGCCGTCCCTACCTGCCTAAACATCTGTCCCTATTTATCTACCAACCTTTCCCTGTCTCTCCCTGCCTGATCCTACTGCCCTACCTAACTCACCACATGCCTACCTAACTGTCCCTCGGCTGTCCCTAACTATCTACCTGTCCCTACTGAAGCTATCTACCTGTCCCTACCACTTACCTGCTTATCTAGGCCCTAGGGTACATTAAATGAGAACCCTCTCCAGAGAAGAGAGGCTCTCGCTGCACCCAGCCTGTCATACTCCAGAGAGCGCACCTTCACCAGGCCACCCAGAATGTTCCTAACAACCTCGTCCCGGGGGAGGATTTTCTGCTGAGTTGACACTAAGCACCGTGCGTTCCACGTGTAAAACCTGACGACTAAACTGACTAGAAATAAAGTGCCCCGATCTCGGCCACCCAGGGATCCGAATGCCCCATACGCCCACTCCGCATAGGAAAGGTGTGCAAGCCGAGGCCAGCCTATGGAAGCACCCACCCTGTTGTAGACCCCTGCATTAAAAGGACACTGAAGTAGAAAGTGCTCCATGCTTTCCAGCGTGTCGCAACACTCCTCACGGGGACAACCCCGATCTTCGGAGTTCCTACACTTCAAGTTGTCCCTTACATACAGATTCCCGTGGAAGCAGCGCCAAGCCAAGTCCCAAAACTTCAAGGGGACCCGTGCAGAATTCAATAACCTCAGCCCGCCCTCCAGATCCCGACTTGGGCAATCTTTGAGCACCAGAGGCTTCTGGAAATGGGTCAACAGGACCCTCCTGTCAAGGAATTTCCTCGACATGGTCCTGATCTCCCACATTCCCAGACCCCACCGGCGGATCACCTTCAGAACCGGGGTAGCGTAAGCCGGGAGATGCCCAGGCGGTGTGCGCAGGTCCTTCACTTGCCCTCCTGTCTCCCATTCCTGGAAGAAGGGCCGAAGCCATCCCCTGCAGGAGAATACCCACGGAGGAGCCCTCTCTGACCAGAGGTTGGCGATGTTAGTCTTGACAAAAGTGTTTACTAGAAACACCACTGGGTTGATCATACCCAACCCTCCTAGTCTCCTTGTGCAATATGTGACCTCTCGCTTGACTAGGTTCAGCCTATTTCCCCATAACATTTGGAAAAACAGGCTGTAGACCTGTGTCCAGAGTGGCTCTGGCAACATGCAGACACTGCCCAGGTATATTAACAAGGGTAGCAAAAAAACCTTAACCAGGCTAACCCTTTCCCTCAGGGTCAAAGACCAACCCTTCCATTGGTCCACCTTCTGGGCGGCGATCTTGAGTCTGCCCTCCCAATTTTGCTGGGGGTAGTCCTCCGGGCCAAATTCGATGCCTAGGATTTTTGCTGATGCCTGAGGCTCTGGAAGAGTGTCTGGGAGACCAAAACTAGGGTCTCCCCCTCCCAGCCAAAGACTCTCACACTTTTCCTGATTAATTCTGGACCCAGAAGCCTCCAAGTAGCGACCAACCTCATCCTAACTCCCGCCAACGGCCCGCGCTCAATCCTCCTTAAAAGGGGATCTATCGCGAACACGTATAACAGCGGGCTCAACGAACAGCCCTGGCGGACCCCAGACCCAACCTCAAAAATGCGGCCAGACCAACCATTCAAGAGCGGGAAAGTCTCTGTCCCCGCATACAGGATCTTTAGCCAATTTACAAACCCCCCAGGCAGATCGTACCTCAGAAGGACGGACCAGAGGTAATCGTGGTTAACCCGATCAAAAGCCTTCGCCTGATCTAAAGACAGCAAATACCCCTTCCAGTGACCCGCCCTACCCTGCTCCACTGCTTCTCGGACACAGAGTACTGCACTAAAAGTGCTGCGGCCTGGAACAGAGCAATGCTGGGCCCCCGAAAGGAGCCGTGATGCAAACTTCACCAGCCGTTTGAACAGCACCTTTGCCAGAACCTTCCGGTCCGTATTGAGAAGCGCTATGGAACTCCAATTCTCAATACGAGACGAGTCCTTACCCTTTGACAAGATAATTAGGGCAGAGTGCCTCATTGACCGGGAAAGAGCGCCCGAGGAGAGACACTCGTTAAACACCTCAGTCAAGAGGGGACCAAGGAGTCTCTAAAGGTCTTATAAAACTCGGATGTTAAGCTATCCGGACCTGGCGATTTCTTAGGCCGAAGCCCATCAATGGCCAGTCGCACTTCCTCTTCCCTGATTGCCTCTGTGAAAACGTGAAGCGAGGGGTCATCCCCTGGCCCAGGGATGGCTTCGGCCAGGAAAGTCGACATCACGTTCCGATTCAGATCCCTCTTCCCCAAGAGGTATGAGTAGAAAGATTTGATCACCTCCAGGATCCCTGATTTGGATCTGTTCAGGGAACCCGTGTCTTTGACCAAACCTGTCACCAGCTTACAATTCACTGACATTTTACAGTTTCTGTAGGGTCGGGCGAGTGGTACATCCCGAAATCCCTCTCAAAAACCAAAGATGTGTGCCTATCGTACTGACACCTCTTGAGTAAAGACTTCACTCTGGAGATCTCCTCATGGTCACCTCCAGCCGAGACGAGATGTTTGAGTTTCCTCCTCAGTTCGTGATACAGGCGGTACCTGCTCAGGCTCCTGTGGCTCAAGAGCTGGCGGAAGAAACTCACAACCCGTTCCTCGAACATCTCCCACCACTCTGACTTATCGCTACAGAGATCCAAAAGCGGTACCTGGCTCTGAAGAAAGTCCTCAAAGGATTGTCTTATCTCTGCTTCTTCCAAGAGAGACGAATTCAGCTTCCATATTCCCTTTCCCATCCGAGGGTTTCTGAAACATTCAGAGAAAAAGAAATCAGACAGTGATCGGAGAACTCCACCTCAACAACGGACACTGCTGAAGAGATGGCTTCCTCCTTCAAAAAAAACCTGTCGATCCTAGACCTGCAGCTACCTCTATGAAAGGTGAAACCACAGTGACCTGGGGTGTGCCGGATGTGGACATCTACCAGGCGAGCGTCACTAGCTATGCTATTAAGAGTATTACTATCATAAGCCAGCCGGTCAATGGAGCCTTCCCTATCACGAAGCCTTGTGACAGTGTTAAAGTCACCTCCAAAGACCACCTGCCGGCTCGCAAAAAGATAGGGCTTAATCTTCAGGAAGAGACATTTACTGTCCCACTTTGACTGTGGACCATAGATGTTAATGAGCCGAAGCTCCTGTCCCCTCATGAAGACGTCTAAGACCAGGCACCTCCCCATTTCTACCTCGATAACTCTCCGGCATTCAACCGATGCAGTCTTAAAAAGGACTGTCACCCTGCTACACGGCTCGGCTGCAAGAGACCAGTACGAGGACCCGCACTTCCACTCACTCTCCGCCTTGTGTATGGCCCCCATATCCGTAAGTCTGGTCTCCTGCAAAAACAAAATGTCAGCCTCAAATCGGGTGAGAAAATCAATGGCCGCAAATCTAGCTGCATCTGACTTTATACTAGCGACATTAATGGTCGCCAGAGTCAACGGGGTGGGTGCCGCCATCATGAGTGATCGTGTTAGATGGCCTTTTTCTTCCCCCCACCCTTTTTTCTAGCCCGCTCATCTCCGGACAATGAAGCCCCCCCTCTTCTTTTCAAAGAGACAGAGGTATCCATCCCTCCCACCTCTTTTTCATCTCCGGACCCTGGGTCGGCCCCATCTCCCGAGGAAGACACACCCTCTGGAGAAGGGACTCCGCCCCCTCCCAATGTTACCTCCGGAACCTCACCCCCGACCCCTGTCTCAGCAGGGTCGTCAAGGGCTTGGAACCGGTTGGAGAGGGGGATCAGAGGGGAGTAGGTGGGACCTTCCTTAGGCACCTGGTCAGGGAAGAAGATTTTCCACCTTTTTTTCTTCTTTTTTTTTTTACTTTTGGCACTTTTGGTACCCTTGTCACCCATTTCTTTTGGATTTTTACCTCGATCCTCATCAAAACTTTCATATCGGGAGGCATCTGAGAGATCAGCCACCTCCTCATTCTCCATCCGTCTGATCTCCTCATTCACCGCTTCCTCCCCCGGGGCCTCAGTGACATGGGCCGTCGCCTCGGAGGAGGGGGCAGCCATTACCCCAGTTTCCCAATGCTCCTCCTGCCCCCTGCCCTCCTGACGCCTTGCCTGCCTCCGCTGGTAAGAGGAGCCCCTAGCCTTGCCATTCCTCATTGGCCCCTCAGCCAAGCCCACCAAGAACTTCCTCGAGGCTCCCCTCCGCCCGGCTGGCCATGACAGAGAAGGAACGAGGGCAGCGGCTGAACGGGTGATCTAGATCATCACACAGGTGACATCGAATGACACCACAGGATGTGGCAAGGTGACCCACCTCGCCACACAAGGCACATTTC